>OU343216.1:43783048-43854747 GCA_910596185.1 Chrysanthemum makinoi | reverse complement strand
ATATATTGTCATCCTAATGTGCCACTCTCCATTCTCGTCACTAGGTGGTCTATCCCAACTCCAATTATACTTAGCCTTCTCACTCTCTACTTTCCACCAATTCATGAAAAGATTAACGGGCAAGGTTCCTAGGAATTCGGTCATCTTCCTAAACACTAAAGTATCCTCGAATGGGTTCACTTCAATGTCCCTACTCAATTGTTGTTCATTGAGGGTTGAGTTACTCACGTAGGTCTCTTCTAGATAGAAAGGTCATTGAGGGCCTACAAAGTCTCTATTGGTCCAAGGTCCATACCTAGATGGTTTTCTATCCAACATGATCTCATAAGGTATTTGTTCACCCTCATTGTAGTAGGAATGCTTCTTGAGATCGTAAATTGACCTAGCACTCCCTTCTCCTACCACTATCTTAGACATCTTACAATCAATTATGGCACTAGCGGTAGCTAAGAATACTCTTCCAACTAACAATGGGCATGTCGGGTCCTTATTCATGTCTAGCACATGGAAATCTGCCAAAAGAGTTAATCGACCTACGTATACTACCATGTCCTTCATTATTCCTTCCGGATATTCAATACTACCATCCGCTAGACCTAAGATTGTTTCCGTTGGTTCTATCTTACCTAGGTTAAGGCTTTTATGGAGGGACAACGGAAGAAGGTTGATGCTTGACCCTAGATCGGCTAATGTGTTGAAAGCTTTGGAATTTCCAATGCTACATGGAAGAATGAATAGCCCGGGATCATCTAACTTCTTAGGTAATTTTTTTTGCACGCATGCGGACCCACATTCTCCTAGTTTTAGTTCTTGCTCATATTTATCTTTTAAAGGATTATAGTAAGGCGCATGAGTGAAGACTTCAAGAATTGGTTTTTGTTGGTAGAGCTCCTGAAACTCCTATTCTAGAGTATATTTGGGTTATTGATTGATTGGTGTTTCAAGGGTTGGATGGACCGTCAACTTGGGTTATTGGTATCTCATGATGGGTCACTTGGAACATGTGTTGATGGCGTTGACCGAATGGACTTGTGGGTGCGAGGGGCATGGATATGCACTCTCCCTTGGTGAGCAAGAACATGAAGTCGATGAAATCGAATTCACTTTTGGGTTCTTTATAGTGTCACTTGGGAGTGCTCCTACATCCCGATCATTGAAGGCTTTTAAGAGGGTGTTGAGCTTGGTTGCCATCTTGCTTTGTCGTTGCTTCAAATCGGCTTCAAACTTAGTCAATCGAGCTTCTTGAAATGACATGAATTTGGACACCATTCTCTCAAGACTAGTGGAAGTTCTGGTGTTTGGGGGGTTGTTGTAGGTGGTGTGGTTTGGTTGGGACCTATTGGGTGGACTAGATAACTTGCCTTGGGGCTGGTTTGAGTTTTGGCTCTACCATAGGTTAGGGTAATTCTTCCACGAGGGTTCGTAGGATTTTCTTAGTTGTTTTTCATGGGCTTGAAAGTGTACCATTTCTCTCCCGCTCCGTCGGTACGCGTGGAGGCGTAGTCCGCAAAAGCTTGTTCGGGGAGTTTTGTGCAATCATGAGTCGCATGGGGACCACTACATAATTCACAAGGTAAAGTGACTTTGTTCACTTGGCGCGAAGGATTAGGATTTTCGTAGGAGCTCATTAGGAATTTGACTTGATCTTCAAGTTCGAGCATCCTAGGATTGGAAGGTTGTGAGTCAATGGGAGGCAAGGAGATTACGATGACGGTTTTGGGCAACTCACGGGGGTCATTCGAACATTCGTTGTCATAGAGGGCAAGGTCCTCTATTGTACCCCACGACTCTTCCGCGGTAAGTTCACTAAGTTTGCCACCGGCCGCTTGCTCGATGGTTTGCCTAGTTGAGAAATTGACATGATCGTAAAAGATTTGGACGTGAAGCCAAAGATTGATGCTGTGATGAGGGACTTTATGGAGCAAGTCCTTGAATCGAGTTCATGCCTCGTAGAGAGTTTCGCCTTGACGTTGTGCAAAACATCAAGATGCATTCCTTAGCTTGGTAGTTCTCCCTGGTGGGAAAAATTGGGTGAGGAAACGAGTGGTGAGATCATCCCAACTTGAGATGGATCCAGCGGGAAGTCG
The DNA here is from genome assembly GCA_910596185.1 of Chrysanthemum makinoi. NCBI lineage: Eukaryota > Viridiplantae > Streptophyta > Magnoliopsida > Asterales > Asteraceae > Chrysanthemum > Chrysanthemum makinoi. Next base: position 43,852,660 of record OU343216.1, on the reverse strand, counting down.
CTCAAGCCAATTACTAGCTTGGTCCCGTAGAGAGAATTGGAATAGACGCAAGTGCGTGGTCTCTTGTGTGGTAGCATCAAGGTCAATACAGTCAACGATTTTTAGGATATTCGGAACGAAGTCCATGGAATGCACATCCGTTTTGCACCAACCGGATGGTGTCGAATCGCATGGCCATAGTTTGAGCTTGAAGTGGGAGCTCAATGGTGTTCCTATAGCCTTGATGGCTCAGTCTAGAGTATTTACCAAGAGTACGGCCTCTTGGCGGGTCAAGTGGTGGTTAGTTGAGTGAAAGTGGTTGATGTGGTGGTGGATTGTTGTTTGGTGGTGGATTGTCACCCATGGTGAAAAGTGAGAAGATTACGAACAAAAACACAAATAAAGGGGATAGACTAGTAGGAAGCTAATGAAAAAGAGAAAACGTCTCACTTGATAGGAATCAAGCGAGTAAACCTAAACGAGATAGAAATCTAACTAGATATTCTATTCCCCGACAACGGCACCAAAAACTTGATAGCGTGGGTTCGAGGTCGAGAAAACATCCTTTTCTACGAGCAAGCTTTTCAACCCTCTAGGCAGTGAACCTAATCGTTGTAGTGTACTATGGGGTAAGCCTCGGGGATTGATTTCGTTCTCTAGGGGAATAGGAACGCTAGAAAGAGATTTATGACGAGAAGGTGGGGTTGAGGATGATTCTTTTTAGTCGTTTTTATGTTTTTTAGAAAGCAAGGGTCAAATCTCGGGGTATATGATTGGGGGGTGGTACTTCTACCGATTTCACTACTTTAACTAATAATCTAATTATCTAACTAACTACGGATAGTTTATGCTAATTGAGGTGTGCTCGTATGATGATTAAAGATGTGTTTACTCAGATGCTATTACTCCCTAGTTATATTTTTTTGGTCGGTTGAATTGTCACTTCCTTTATCTTAATTGGTACGTTGTATTCCTATTAGTCATAGGGGGTTCCTAATTCCCTAGTTCTATGAATTGTAACTCTCCCTTAGAATAACCGGGATCGGCAAGTGCAATAGCATCTCCACCAAATACACTATTATCATCAAGCTATGCCTCACGCAATAAACACAACGATGGCCTAGGTGCACTCCTATGGCTTTTTGTTATTTAGGACGTTCAAGCTCACAACAATGAAAGAAGAAGCCAGTTTTCCTTACTCTAGCATCTACCAATTAAGACAAGAGACAACCTAAAAACAATCAATAACTAGGTTTCATAGATCTAAGCAAACATAAAAGTAATTTAGCTAGACATGATAAACAAGCAAACATACACACAATCAATTGAACATGGGGTAGACATTATGATAAATTGGATAAACAAACTTATCTTGATGTGTAAAATAGGGTATGGCACCCTAGAATAATATCCCAAGTCGGACTACAACTGAGTTAGGGTTTGCTCTCCAAAATTCTACCTCCTAAAATACAGAAAAATCAAATTCTATATATAGATTTACAATCGTGACGACGTCACCTTTTGCTAGTGTTGCTGTCTGGTCACTGTCATTAGGGTTTCGTTTGGTCCAAGTCATCATTGGGATGGTGATGCAGGTTTTCTGACCAGGTTTTAATATTTATAAAGTCTCGTTTACCTATGGTCCATCTTATGCACTCATGGGCAGTGTACCTGGTCGTGTGTAGTGTAGTAATCGGTAAAACCGAGGTTGTCCTAAGGCTATGTGAGCGGATTCTAATTAAGTCTAGGTGTTACTGGTTTTAACTAGTTTAAGGTTTGAAATGATTATTTAACTAATAAACAAGAAATAAAAGCAAGAAAAGAAGATAGAGGTTGTGGTCAATAGAGGGAAAGTGTGCTAACCTAATTACTCATCCTATCGTGTAATGTTCATGTTTTATTACTTCCAATTGATTCAAATGGGGGTTTAAGTGGCTAGGACAACATTTGGTCAGATCGTCCTAACCTATCAACAAAGGCTCCTACCCGAGGTCAAGATTCTACCCTCGATAGTCGAGTTGTTTTTAGTCACCTAAGCCAAGTCATTAAGTACCCTACATGCAAGATTCGAAATAATGAGTTCCCGGGCGCTAGCATCTTAGACACTCATCCCTAACTTCTTAAGTTCATCCAAACGACTGGTGATCATTTGGTTAGTTCGCACAAGCAAGGAAGGGTCGTCTCTTGGTCAATTCTTACCCTCCCCAACTCTACCTAACTACTTAGGGTCAGTTGGTCAATTCTCCTAAGCAACTAGATAGGACCGCATTTCAAAACTACCGAAGCTAGGGTAACTACCAATGAACTACGCATGTATACACTAGAAACAATTATACGGAAGCACGAAAACATTAACAAAACGTTCAAGGAATCATAACTAGGCTAGCACCAAAGGTGCTTAGCCGATCGTATTAAGAGAAACAAAGAATTCAATGTTTAACATAATGAAATACATGAATCGAAAGTAAAAGATAAAAGGATCGCTAATGCTTATCGTTAGGGAGTGATTTCTCCCTAGGAGATGGCTCCATATGCTCCCAATGATCTGCCTTTGGACCCCTTTTCACTGTCTCTGCCTTTGAGTTGTGAGTGAATGATGTGAAATGCAGAAATTAGGGCTGGTATTTATAGGCACCATCTAGTTACGGCGTAACTTGAGTTGAGAGTTACGCCGTAACTTCAATAATTCGTCAAATACTGCTCTCGTTAAGCAGGTTACGGCGTAACACTTGGGAAATGTTACGCCGTATCTTCAATACAGGTTACTTTTGCTAAGATTACACCGTAATCCTTCTGAGGAGTTACGGCGTAGTTCATGGAGGCGCAAAACATTTCTTGACCTAGTTGATTACGGCGTAACCTTAGTTGGTAGTTACGCCATAATTTCCTTTAAGTTTTTCTTCTGAGTCATCGCACTAGCTACGGCGTAATGTGAGAGAGTGAGTTACGACGTAGCTTCTTCAAAGTTGGCATACTATCATAAATCGTTAAGAAAATCTCCAAATCCGCGTCTCATAAGCTCCAATGCTCGTAATTTACCTGAAAGTGAAATATAAAGGTATACAAGCATAAATCCATACAATCGATATAAAATACGAGCATTATCGGGGGGAATTTGTTAATACAAATAAGCCGTGAAAACGTGTATTTATATTTTAAGATCTTCTAATGTTTTGTCGATAACAAACGTAAAATCATTTTAACGAAACAAATAAAATACGTAAATGGTTTGAACTAATAGTTTTTAACATATTCACATTTTCACATAAAACACTAAAACAAGTATAAGTGGTTTTATGATTTAATATTACATATGTACAACAACTAGTGTTTACATATTTGGGTAAAATATACACATAACTAGTATGTAGTATATTGGGTAATGTAAATGGGTAGAAACTGAAGTATCATAACCCATTGGGCAAATACATTGAATGTAGTTGGGTACAACCCAAAACCCATGACCCATGGAGCTTGACCTATAACCCATTGCATGACATCATGCTTATATCATATATGGATAATACTCATAACCCATGGTTTTGACCCATACCCATGTGACTAGGTGCATTGCACTCAAGAGATACATTGTATCTAGCTAAAGACCCATGGAGCAACCCATGACCCATGACCCATAACCAAAATACCCATGGGTAAAGGGGAGCGTCCCACGGATCCCTAGCTTTACGCTAGACGGATCCCTTGTGGAAGGGATCCGTGGGATCCGGGGAACAGTACAATTTTTCCTTTATAAATAGTGAACCATTTCTTCGTTGTTTCTTACCCCTTTCTAACACACTTTCTCCCTGAGTTAAAAACTCACTAACCTCAGATCCATGAGATCTATGGTTGTAGTTTTGTTTTTGTGTGATCTTCTAGGTTCCTCTTAAAGGAAAGATCACCACCTTTGAAGTCGAGCAAGCTCAAGTACATGAGTTGCCATGCTTTCTCATCATCAAGACTAATGAAGTCTTATTGTTGATGATTGTTTTTATTTTCTAAGAAGTGTTGAAGACATTTGTGAATGGTGTCTCAAGTGTCAAGACGAAGATATTAGTGAAGGGTATTTATCATCCATATCATAAGCACTTGTGGTAGGTGCTTAGAGGTCAAGACTAGAAGCATTAGTGAAGGGTGCTTAGAAGTCAAGACACAAGACATTAGTGAAGGGTGTCTTGAAGATCTAGTTAAAGGCATTAGTGAAAGGTGCCTTAGATGTACATTCGATATGGTGTGTTTCGGTGTACAAGATAGATTAGTACTAGATCTAAGGATATTGATATCCTTGATGATGTTGTAAAGGAGTTGATCTCCTTTGGGATTAGTCGTTGGTGTAGTGTTGGGTAGTAGTTCCTCCATTGCAATGGAACTAGGTGCTTAGCCTAGTACCTAATACAGGGTAGGCGACGTTGTGTAGGTGTGGTTTACCTTGGTGTGAAAGAACCCGGTGGTTAGCCTAGCATCGTATAAAGGGTAGGCGACATTGTGATAGGTGTGGTTCACCTTGGAGTGAAAGAACCCGGTGGTTAGCCTGGCACCGGAAAAATGGTAGGCGACGTTGTGAAGGCTTCAACACCATAAGGAGATTGGTGTAGTGTTTACTAAATCTCGAGTAGGTGACTCGGGGAGTGGAGTAGGGCAAAGAAGGTGTCCTTGTAGCCGAACCATTATAAATACTCGCGTTGTGGTTTTGTGCTTCTTACTCTTATCTTTCATTACATACCTTTATATGTTTGTTTATCAACATCCAACACACACATCCAAATAGATTGACATAAGTCGATCTAATTAGATTAAAAGGAAGTTTTAATTGGCAAAACTATTCAACTCCCCCTTCTAGTTTTCCACAATTGGCATCAGAGCTTCGTTACCAAGTTTCTTGAAGTATATTGTACTTTAAAAATTTGATACGAACCATGGTTGATTGAAAACTATAAAGAAGGTTTTTCATAAAAACAAACACCATGTCTTTTAAAACTATTTGTTTGGATGTTGATTTGATAACAACATTTTTCTTATTCTCATTTTTCATTTAATTGCACTAATCCTCTTTGTCATGTTGATTAGTCAAAGCTCACATCTATCAAGCCATAGGATTTGCTTGATAATAAAGATTACCTTCCCTAAGAAGGTATCTTAAGCATAGAGGAGCTGGAATTGTCTTCTGACATTTGCTGTGTCATTTGTAAAGACATTCCTAAGTGCATTTGAGGTATGACTTTCCACTTATCTATAAATGATATTTGTTTAATTAATAAGTGTGATTACTTAGGTATTTATTTGAGTAAGTTTCGTGTATACACATGTTTTACATGTAGCTTCATTAGGAAGCTTTTTCTCACATACGTGTCACTCTTTCGTCTAAAAATCATGGTTTATAAAACTTGTGTTTTGCCCCACTTAATCCAAAAATCATATCCCTCTAACAATAAAACAAAAACACGAATCTCAAAAATTCCTCCCACCGTTAATCACTCTATCCCCACTTTTTCAAATCTTCTAATTTCAAAAATTTCTCTCATTCAAAACTTCATCTTCCTCTCCATTTTCGTCTCAACCGAAATCAAGAAGGATCATCTTCAACATGGTTTACATCGCCCTCGTACTCATCGCCTTAACACTCATCGCACTTGTGTTCCCTATGATGAAGTTCACATATGGAGACATTTACTTTGTGTTGTTAATCTATATTGGGGTTATATACCCAATCCTTTGTATCATCCTTAACATTGAAATGTAATATTACTAATAATTTAAGTTTTTCTAGGTTATTATCATAATGTGTTTATCATTTCTCTTTGTTTTATTTCTTTCTGTCGTGATACATTAAAAGTCATTTATGCATGTTAAAAGAAAATGTAGGTTAAAACACATATCTTGGTATAAAACTATGAGATCTAAAAATCTATGCTTTTCGTTATAAAATCTGGTTCTCAGAACTACAGATCTACGGATCCCGGAAAATACACTAGCCGGATACCTTTTGAAAAGGAACGCGGGATCCGTCTTACGGAGAACAGCTTTTCATGCAAATTAAAAACCACTTTTCTTCTAAAAATAATACTCCACTAGAATGTCAAAACCGTAAGTGAGTTAAATGTCATTGTTGTTAAAAACCATTGTTAATAAAAATCTAGTAAAAACATTAGATAATCATAGGTTGACCACAAACATCACTTTCTATTAACTCATGTTTTCTATAGGTTCAGCTATGACGCATGAATATGAGTTTGATTTTTCACTCACTAGCGTCTACACTCCAAACATCGCCCTTGAACCCAACATACCTAGCATTCATGTCCGTGGTTCAATAACCTCAAAAACCGCCACTTCCACAAGGACGTATTGTAGACACCTTTCTACAATTCAAGAAGGTATAATACCTCCTTCAGCCATAGGACTAGAATGTCTTCTTAAAATCAACGAGAAGATATGTCCAAGGTTCATAATGGAATTCTTCCGTCAAGTTGAACACGTTCGTGAATTCGAGTATCGCTTCTCATCTCTTTAGTTTTATATCAAAAACCAGCAGTTTACTTTAACCCTTGGGCATTTTGCTCATATCCTCCGAATTCCAAATCATGGACAATGTGCCTTCACCGAAGATTGGTCTCTTGATTCTCTCTTCAACTTTTGTGAAGAAATAGTCCACATTGTTCATACATACCCTCCCCGGAAGATTTACATCGCATAATATGCAAACCTCGACCATGTTACTCCGATCCAAAAATTATCTTCACACGGGACATCCGAGAAGAGTACAAGCCCCTTGCACACATTCTACGTGAAAATGTTTGGAGTCTTAGGGGAAATCGAGAAATCCTTCCTGCTTGTTGTGCTCACATGTTGTACTGTTTGCTAACACAACAACCAGACAATCTCGCCTATTTCTTTTCAAGGCGAATTGTAAATCTTCAAAGCTCCAAGAATAAACTAATCCCTTATGGAATGTTCTTGACGCCCCTTTATCACAACATCATGCACTTTCATCCTCAATTTCAAAGTCCGTTGTACGTACTTGTGAACAAGAGGATGGAACCGCTAAACATATCTCTCATGAAGACTTTCTTCATTCTTGATTCCACCAAAACTCATCAATCACGTGATGATCCTCCTAGCGAAAACACTCAAGGAACATAGTAGTATTTCAAATAGGATCAATCCTCTTGTACTTGTGCTTCATCAATGTAATCCTATTTCCTTCATGAAATAAAACATCTTACATTTGATATCTTAGTGTTAGAACCCCTTAAACTAACCTTGGAATATAATGCATTGTCAAGATCATTGCATACCTTTAGTAAAGGTTCTCACTGGAGCGAAAGTGATGGACGGATCCCAAAGCTTGTGTTAGACGGATCCCTGCTTTTAGGGAACCGTGGGATCCGACAAACAGAAAATGCTATTGCAAGCATTGTATCTCAAATATATCCTTAGAACACCTCACAGTAAGCTAGACATAGTGTCCTAAGGCAAATTAAGTCCTTATCAAGTTAAGTAGATCCTTCCTACTCACACATAACTCACCTAGATCACAATCAAAGACGCTTGTAGATCCATCGTTTCATTTTAATCCATTACTCTTCCGCTTTTAAGCTCACACATCATTTTTCACATAATCCCTCATGTCTAAAAACACTGAAACCTTTATAGCAAAATCGATCATAATCCTCCTTGCCACAAAATTGGTCAAAATTGATCAAATCCTAGTTTTTCCATCTTAAAGCCCCTAGGATATTTTCCAAAGGATTAATCTAAGTCACTATCTGATCTCTAGGATCATTTAGCTTCACTTAACACTCTCAAAATATTGAGTGTCATTCTTGTTCATTCATTGGTACTCATGAAGGTTCCAATTTCTTCCATAAAAGGCAATCATTAGCTACATCACTTATTACCTTCAAGTACTTAAGCACCCTTTCATTTAAGACACTTAGGAGGACTGAAACACTCAAGATGATATAGATCTTAGACCTTAGAAACATCATTTTTATTCTTTCATAGCTGCTGAGATCTGGATCCCTAGGATTAGCCTAGACGGATCCCTCTGAGGAGGGAACCGTGGGATCCGGGTGACAGATTATGTCAAACCTTGCTAAAACAATCACTTTAACTCATCTTTTTAACTCAAACACTCCATCTCATCTTAAATGAGTTCCTAGATCAGTACAAACTCTAAAGTTGACTCTTGTGTATGTTAATCATCACATTCCAATGAACTTTAGTGGCTTAAGGCTTAAATGCACTTGCCAATTCTCTTGCTTTATAAACTACATTGTTAGGACTTCCATAGTCATCACCTTCATCCCAATTTTCAGCATTTTAGAAACCCTTACAAACTTCTTGAAATCATCTCATCATGAGGAAAACTTCAAGTAGTAACTTATCCACCAAAGAACCACCCAAGAAAATTGCTCGTGTTGTACACGAAATTTCTTCAACCGAATCATCTCCGGTCAAACCAACGAATGCAAGGATCTCCTCTCAACCAATCAAACCAATTCCGAAAAGGATATTACCTACAAAACTACCAATGCCAAACACCCCCATACCTCCTAGGCCAAACAATATCATCTCTACTAAACCATCACCATTGGTTCCTAGAGCTATATCTTTTATATCTCCACTATCATCACCACACCTCTACAATTTAGAGGATTTGCCTCCTAGACCGTCTCATCCGCTTCCGCCGACAACATTATCTTCATTAGGAGGAATAATGGTACAAAATCAAGGTGTTGAGTCAAGACTAGCTCCGGCTTCCTTTTTAGCGTTTCCATCATATAATCCCATTTGGATTATGAGAAATCATCAAAGTCAACCACCCGACCATATGTAAGTTGACACTTCTCTACCACTGATGAGTGTCCAAATACTCATCATTTTTACATAATATAAACTGCAAAATCATCTGAAAACGCTAAAAAACACATCAAAATGATCAAATTATCACAAATCAGTGTTTTATGTGTTTTAATTGCAAAAATATCAAAATCAGATGAAAAATGTATCTAGTTTGCAAAATTGGCAGTTTTAGTCCTCCAAGTTTTAAAAGTTGTCAAATCTAGTCCCTGAAATTCAAAAATGTGGAAATTTATCATTCAAGGTCCCTGAAATATTTTAAGTTGTTTAAAATGATCCTTGAATGAATTTTTGGTCAATTGGCAAGAAAGGTCCTCAAACTTTGGAAATTTACAAAAATAGTCCTTGGACCTTTAAAAATGGATTTTATGCAAAAAGGGATCTTGTTTTATCAATGTTGGTCATTATTGGTCCTTGTGAGAAGTTTGGAAATGTTCAATTTCAGTCCTTGGAGTTTGTCAAAATTTCACTTTTGGTCCTTGTTTACTAGACTTAACCAAACGGATCAACATATATCATTAAGCCAAATCCAATCCATTATACCAGCTGGCCCAACATTAACCCAACCCAACTGCTTTGACCCTTGAACCTTGATCCCCAGGTCAAATTGCAAAAAGACCCCAGCCACAACTAATTGTGACCCCCCATGTGTTATTAGCTGCATGTCAAACAAAGTCAAAACAAGGAATACGCTACCTTATACCACAGCTATCATTTTGTCTCTCCCAAGCCTGAAACTTCAAAACCATGAATGGTTTTCACCATTTTTCAACTCCCACTCCCATACCATGTCCCCTCCAACTCCCCTACATTCCAAAATCTTTAATTACCTAAACCAAACTCAATTAATGATAAAAACCTGCTTGAAGAATTTTTGGCGCCAAATATCTAGGTGGACGGATAGGATGATTCTAGCCAATCCAATGGCTCAAGTTTGGTGGGAAAGTCTCAGAGTACATCAAGGAATGTGGAAAAGCTTATAAAGGAGAGAGATATGCATTGAAAAAGATCTATCGAGGGTAGTATTTATTTTTCAAGTCGAATTAGTGTAATTTTCAATTTCAGTTTGTATTTTAAGCTTAAAACTTTGTATTTCAAGTTATTATGTTATGATAAAGCTTTTGTGAACCTTAAATTCAAGTGCCAAGTTGAAATTCAGTTTATGCAAATTTTATGTTTAAGCAAAATTTCATTAATGATCAAATGTTGTTAAGCAAGTGTTAGTATGGACTTTTAAGTTCATGTAAGCTCCTAGAAAGCTCATTGAAGCTTTTAGTTATCTTAAAATTCAGTTTAGCTTCAAAAACAGAAAAAATCACAAAAATACCAAGAAAATAGTAAAAAATAAAAAAGGGTGCTAAGGAAGTGTTCACACCGGAGCAAGGTATATCCTGGATGGCCTTGGTTTAGAGTCTGCGGGAGAGCATTTAGGATTGGTTTTCAGTTCATAGTTCTCAGTTTATGCCTCAAAGTCATTTGTAAGCATTTTTGTCCAATTTGGCATTTCTTTGTTCTAGGTGTTATTTAGCTTCAATTTCTGTTACTTTGTGATAAATAGTTATAGTATAGTGTGTTTAAGCCATTAAATCAGTAGCTTGTTTGTTTCAATTTGTAGTTTACAAAAACTTGGTTTTAACAGTTGAAATGACATTTTGATCAATTCTTAGTTTAGTGTTGTAATGATAGTTGTTAAAGGGTTCATTAGTACTAATATTTGATAATACAAGGTCTCAGAATCAAGTTTATGGTTTAAAATTGTGATTTGGTTTGAAAAACAGTCACAACAGCTAGCCTAAAGGGGTGTTTGGTTTATTGTGTTCAAAGGTTGTCTAGTCCTTAGCATTGTTGGAAAGTTGTCTAAACTAGTCTAAATAACTCATACAAGTCATTAAAACAAGTTCTTACAAGCAAGAAAGTCAAAATTCCTTTGGATCTTAATTGTGCGCCCACCTGTTGGGATTTCAGAATATCAAACCTTGATTTTGTGTTCAAAAGTTAATAATCTTGTTATAATCAGTCTTAGTTCAACTTATAACAACATATTAAGTGCTCTAGATCAAATCAAATCTCAGTTTAGTCAACTTTTGGTTTTTCTCAAAAAGTCAAAAATCTCAATGGGTCATTTTTGAATAAACTTGGGATTTTTACTGTGGGTTCATTAGTGAGTTTCAGAGTATAAGCTTTGGAGGTATTGTAGTCTAGTTGGTGTAGAAAAATACAAAAATAGTAGTTCTCTGTTTATCAGCTTTTAAAGTGCTTATTTAACTGCTTTTTTGGTACCTGTTCGCCATAGTGTCCTCGTGCATGCAAATTGTGCCCATCTTGATAAGCTTGCATCAAGCTCATTTCTTTGTCCATTCTTGAGTTCTCTGGTTCTTTGGAAAGCCAACCTGGTCCTCTTGGAGTGTCAACTTTTGTTTTTCAATTTGGAGCTTGTTTGGTGGGGCTGCTTGTGGTCTTAAGCTTGTCCCACTTCTGAGTTAAGCCAAAGTGCTTATTGCTTATTCTTGGCTTATCAGTGTGCTTTGTTGTATGTTTTGGCTTCATTTCAGTTCACATAGATTGCTTGCACCTACTTTGAGCTTTTGTTTCATCTGTTAAGCTTGTTAGAGCTTATTTCTATCAAATAAGCTTCTTTAAGCACTGTTTGGTCATAAGCTCTCCAAATCGACCTTATTTGAGCTTTGTAAATTTTTTTGTCTTTATTAAAGTTTCATATAATCAGTATTAAAGTAGTTTCCAAAAAGAAAATCCAGAAAAAGTCCAAGTTTTAATCAGTGATAGTGTTTATTTAAGACTTTTTAGCTTTTTGATTTTTCTTTTCATCTTTTTAATAAGCAAGTCCTGTTTTTCTATTTTTCTTAAGTTTCTGTTATCACATAGGATTTTTAGAAAAAGTTTCAGATTTTTCTTTATCTTTTTAGTATTTATTATAAATTTAATTAGTTAAAAATAGTAATTAATTAGTAATAAATAATTAAAAAAGTCTAAAAAATATATTTTTTGTTTTAAAATTAGTTTTATCATATTTTAGATTTTTCTAAGTTTTAATTTTATTTTTCTAGTCTTATTTCATATTTTCTTTTATTTTAGAGTATTATTAAATAGTTTAAAATAGTTTTTAATTAATAATAATTAATTAAATAGTTATAAAAATAATTTTCCTTTTTTAATAATTTCTTTTATCATTAGGATTGTAAAAATGTATTTTTCATATTTTTAGGATTGATATTGTATAAGTTTCGTTTTACGCTTTATTTTGTAACGCTCACGCTTATTTTTATTTAAACGTAAGTTTTTAGTTTTAGGTTTTAAACGTTCATCACTTTAAATATAGTGATAGCGTTTATTTAATATCTTTTATCTTTTTAATTTTCTTAATTTGCATTTAAGTCGCTGTTATTTATAAACCTTTTTCAGTAGTGTAATTATCCTATCCAAATCCTTTCTGATCACTATCATTAGTGATCATTCTACCGTCTGATCTAGTGCTTGCACACCATTGAGTCTCCGTGGGACTTTAACGACCCGGAATCCATCTGATTCTCCTCTCGATCTTCATTTGCATTTGTGTCTGAGCTGTTGCTCGAAGTCCTGTTTGACTTGACGCCTCGGACCGGATCAAATTTTAGCGCCGGGGAGGCTTTAGCGTGTGTTTAAGCCTTTTTCAGATCCACTCTTGCACATATCCCATTTTTTTTTGTAAAAAGTTTTTGTAAAATTTTCAGAAAATCCAAAAAGTTCATTAACACTTTTCCTGAAGTGTTTTTAACACCAAAAATATTTTCCTTCTTTGTTTTTATATCATGTTTTTCAAAAATACCAAAAATATTCCTCTTTACCCTCTTACCCTTTTTGATTCTTTATTCCTTTACCCTCTATCCATTTGATTCTACCTTCTCCTATTCTCATGGAATCGTTTATTCCTTGTGTCGGTTGTGGTGTGCCTCTTTATGGTTCAATTACCCCGCCGTGTATGCGTGCAGTGTGGTAATGATATTCAAAACGGGAGTTGTTTGTTTTGTGGTTCGAGGAATTCATTTTATTATGATCCTAATCCGAACTCATTTAACGACCCCTCAAACTTTTCCAACTACCCACCACAGCCCGACTTTTCTAACTACTGTGAGTTTTGTGGAGGTTCTCACCAAGGATTTGAGTGTCAATCCGAAACACGCTTGTCTATGAACAGCTTTCCAGTGATGCTCGAGTTTTGGTTATGACCAAAATCCATATGATTCACCATTCCAGACTCAACAGTTTTATCAAGCAGAGTAATGTGGAGGTTCCCATTTCAGCTCGATTGTCAAATAGGGAACTCCGCCTTGTAACAATCATGACTCTCACATGTTTGAAAATTTCCAACCTCCACAAAGACTATACGGTTCAAACTCCATCTGAGCCGTTGTCTCATGAAATCTCCTATGATCTTGAAACCGCAATGAAATCACTTAATGATATGATGCAAAACTTCAAGGATCAAGTGAGTAATGAAAAGACCATAGGAGAATAATGGTCGGGGAAGAACGAGAAGAACGAGAGGCTCGCAAATCTAGGGAAGAATCATTAATCCTAGAGCAATCAGACGTTCCCAATTTCTCAAGGCATTTTATGATGATGATGAGGAGAGTTTTTATCCTTTAGAGATAATACTTCTCAACCTCAGCTGGCTTGATATTCCAGCAGTTGAGATTTCATCTCAAACAATCAGTATCACACCCGAGATTCACACTCACTCTCTTATTATGGGGGACGAGCATCTCGCCCTATTCTAAAACGGAATCGCCTAATGTTGAGAACCTTATCCCGATCCCAAGTGAGTCTGAGGGAATTCTTGACCATGAGTGTGATGTGTTTTCTCCTCTTACAAATGATATTGTTGAGACTTTCTGATTTTGATGGATTATAGTGATGCGATTCTTTATATTCTAATGACATAGAATTTATTGATGCATCACTTCCACTTTCCGAGATCGTCAACTTAGAAGAGGATGTTGACCATGTTGTTTCCACAACAATTCATACGACTATCACTAATCCCTTATTCGAATTCGATTCTGAATTTACTCTAAATTCAGTTAATCCAATCTTTGATAGTGATGAGTCTGACACGGAGACTATAATGGACGAGGTGCATATTTATAGCCCACGAAGTACCGCACATGTCCCACCTCCGTATATTCTATATGAGGAGTTCGCCGTGAACTCTTCATATCATATCTCCCGGAGTATGATTGCGTGGATGGCAAAAATAATGATCGGGGGGAGAGAATCTCAATTTGCATAGTTATGACAAATCTTCCCACCCTCCCAACCGAGATGCCTTCCAACCCTAAGAGCTCAACCAATAAAATCCAAATAAGTGCAACTGCACTTAATCCCGAGGAAGAAGATCTAGTCATGATTGTTATCATGATCTTCCTTCTTTTCTTCACCTACTCGGTGACTTCCTCTCTTCTTCACTCCTTCGGGAGTGAGGACACTATCTTTGACCCCGGCATTTTCAGTTATCATTTGTAAGCCGGGTCGTTCTATGTATATCTCATCGGTGTGGAACTTTCACGTACTTCAATGTTTATCCAAACATCTTGAACGAAAGTCCGATGGAGATTGTTTCTTCCACCTTGCTTCCCCATGAACCAATGAATTCGGGGATCGAGTCAAGCTAGCGACTCGGTAATCAAAAACAATAGCACGCACCATATGGGTTTTCACCCATATTTCTGACTTCTTTCTATTTTCTACCACCCTAGTGTGGGGGGATTGCCCACATGTTTAAAAAAAAAATCTTCTTCTAAATAATGGCCGTAATATTTCCCTTTACGTTCTTTGTTTTCTAAAGCATAACCGCCGGTACTTTGAATATTGAGGGCAATATTCATTTCTAAGTGTGGGGGGAATTCTCACGAATTTCATATATTATCTACCCAATTCCCCCGTTTTGGCCAAAATTTTTTTTGGAGTAAGTGTTTTACACTTTCTCATTTGGTTATCATCCGCCTTTTGTCTGTCAGAAGACAAAAGGATTGGCTAATCCAGGAGCAAACGGCTCTTGGTAAAGATTGCTCAAATCCGTTTATATGGCTTGCAATTTGCCCAAAATTGTATGGTTCCTCAACTCCCCATCATCCTCAAAAGATAATGAGTTGGCTAGCCCGCAAGGTTATGGCTTGTGGTAAAGGCAGTGGAAAATCCATAATTGGTATTCAGCTCACCAAAGATAATCCCGATAATTTATCTAAGAGTTGGCTAGTCCAGAAGGGTACGGCTTCCGGTAAAGACACATCAAATCCGTTATATGGTTTATGATTTGCCAATAAATCATCTGGTTATCGTTGTACCAAGATTCTTACTTGAATCAAAACAATCGGCTACTCCAGAAGTGATGGCTTTTGGTAAAGAGTTTTTCAAATCCATCATGTTTTCTCAAATCATTGCTAGGGACTAGCAATATCTCAGTGTGGGGATTGATGAGTGTCCAAATACTCATCATTTTTACTTAATATAAACTGCAAAATCATCTCGAAAACGCTAAAAACACATCAAAATGATCAAATTATCACAAATCGTGTTTTATGTGTTTTAATTGCAAAATATCAAAATCGATGAAAAATGTATCTAGTTTGCAAAATTGGCGTTTTAGTCCCCAAGTTTTAAAAGTTGTCAAATCTAGTCCCTGAAATTCAAAAATGTGGAAATTTATCATTCAAGGTCCCTGAAATATTTTAAGTTGTTTAAAATGATCCTTGAATGAATTTTTGGTCAATTGGCAAGAAAGGTCCTCAAACTTTGGAAATTTACAAAAATAGTCCTTGGACCTTTAAAAATGGATTTTATGCAAAAAGGGATCTTGTTTTATCAATGTTGGTCATTATTGGTCCTTGTGAGAAGTTTGGAAATGTTCAATTTCAGTCCTTGGAGTTTGTCAAAATTTCACTTTTGGTCCTTGTTTACTAGACTTAACCAAACGGATCAACATATATCATTAAGCCAAATCCAATCCATTATACCACCGGCCCAACATTAACCCAACCCAACTGCTTGACCCTTGAACCTTGATCCCGTGTCAAATTGCAAAAAGACCCCAGCCACAACTAATTGTGACCCCCCATGTGTTATTAGCTGCGGTCAAACAAAGTCAAAACAAGGAATACGCGCCCTTATACCACAGTTACTGTAGCTGTCTCTCCCAAGCCTGAAACTTCAAAACCATGAATGGTTTTCACCATTTTTCAACTCCCACTCCCATACCATGTCCCCTCCAACTCCCCTACATTCCAAAATCTTTAATTACCTAAACCAAACTCAATTAATGATAAAAACCTGCTTGAAGAATTTTTGGCGCCAAATATCTAGGTGGACGGATAGGATGATTCTAGCCAATCCAATGGCTCAAGTTTGGTGGGAAAGTCTCAGAGTACATCAAGGAATGTGGAAAAGCTTATAAAGGAGAGAGATATGCATTGAAAAAGATCTATCGAGGGTAGTATTTATTTTTCAAGTCGAATTAGTGTAATTTTCAATTTCAGTTTGTATTTTAAGCTTAAAACTTTGTATTTCAAGTTATTATGTTATGATAAAGCTTTTGTGAACCTTAAATTCAAGTGCCAAGTTGAAATTCAGTTTATGCAAATTTTTATGTTTAAGCAAAATTTCATTAATGATCAAATGTTGTTAAGCAAGTGTTAGTATGGACTTTTAAGTTCATGTAAGCTCCTAGAAAGCTCATTGAAGCTTTTAGTTATCTTAAAATTCAGTTTAGCTTCAAAAACAGAAAAAATCACAAAAATACCAAGAAAATAGTAAAAAAATAAAAAAGGGTGCTAAGGAAGTGTTCACAGCTGGAGCAAGGTATATCCTGGATGGCCTTGGTTTAGAGCTCTGTGGAGAGCATTTAGGATTGGTTTTCAGTTCATAGTTCTCAGTTTATGCCTCAAAGTCATTTGTAAGCATTTTTGTCCAATTTGGCATTTCTTTGTTCTAGGTGTTATTTAGCTTCAATTTCTGTTACTTTGTGATAAATAGTTATAGTATAGTGTGTTTAAGCCATTAAATCAAAAGAGCTTGTTTGTTTCAATTTGTAGTTTACAAAAACTTGGTTTTAACAGTTGAAATGACATTTTGATCAATTCTTAGTTTAGTGTTGTAATGATAGTTGTTAAAGGGTTCATTAGTACTAATATTTGATAATACAAGGTCTGTAATCAAGTTTATGGTTTAAAATTGTGATTTGGTTTGAAAAACAGTCACAACAGCTAGCCTAAAGGGGTGTTTGGTTTATTGTGTTCAAAGGTTGTCTAGTCCTTAGCATTGTTGGAAAGTTGTCTAAACTAGTCTAAATAACTCATACAAGTCATTAAAACAAGTTCTTACAAGCAAGAAAGTCAAAATTCCTTTGGATCTTAATGTGCAGCCTAATCGTTGGGATTTCGAATATCAAACCTTGATTTTGTGTTCAAAAGTTAATAATCTTGTTATAATCAGTCTTAGTTCAACTTATAACAACATATTAAGTGCTCTAGATCAAATCAAATCTCAGTTTAGTCAACTTTTGGTTTTTCTCAAAAAGTCAAAAATCTCAATGGGTCATTTTTGAATAAACTTGGGATTTTTACTGTGGGTTCATTAGTGAGTTTCAGAGTATAAGCTTTGGAGGTATTGTAGTCTAGTTGGTGTAGAAAAATACAAAAATAGTAGTTCTCTGTTTATCAGCTTTTAAAGTGCTTATTTAACTGCTTTTCTTGGGTACCTCGCCATAGTGTCCGTGCACGTAAATTGTGCCCATCTTGATAAGCTTGCATCAAGCTCATTTCTTGTCCAATTCTTGAGTTCTCTGGTTCTTTGGAAAGCCAACCTGGTCCTCTTGAGTGTCAACTTTGTTTTTCAATTTGGAGCTTGTTTGGTGGGGCTGCTAGTGGTCTTAAGCTTGTCCCAATTTCTGAGTTAAGCCAAAGTGCTTATTGCTTATTCTTGGCTTATCAGTGTGCTTTGTTGTATGTTTTGGCTTCATTTCAGTTCACATAGATTGCTTGCACCTACTTTGAGCTTTGTTTCATCTGCTTGTTAGAGCTTATTTCTATCAAATAAGCTTTTTAATCGCTTTGGTCATAAGCTCCAAATCAGCTTATTTGAGCTTTGTAAATTTTTTTTGTCTTTATTAAAGTTTCATATAATCAGTATTAAAGTAGTTTCCAAAAAGAAAATCCAGAAAAAGTCCAAGTTTTAATCAGTGATAGTGTTTATTTAAGACTTTTTAGCTTTTTGATTTTTCTTTTCATATTTTTAATAAGCAAGTCCTGTTTTTCTATTTTTCTTAAGTTTCAAGTTATCACATAGGATTTTTAGAAAAAGTTTCAGATTTTTCTTTATCTTTTTAGTATTTATTATAAATTTAATTAGTTAAAAATAGTAATTAATTAGTAATAAATAATTAAAAAGTCTAAAAAATATATTTTCTGTTTTAAAATTAGTTTTATCATATTTTAGATTTTTCTAAGTTTTAATTTTATTTTTCTAGTCTTATTTCATATTTTCTTTTATTTTAGAGTATTATTAAATAGTTTAAAATAGTTTTTAATTAATAATAATTAATTAAATAGTTATAAAAATAATTTTCCTTTTTTAATAATTTCTTTTATCATTAGGATTGTAAAAATGTATTTTTCATATTTTTAGGATTTATATTGTATAAGTTTCACGTTTTATTTTGTACGTTCACGTTATTTTTATTTAAACGTAAGTTTTTAGTTTTAGGTTTTAAACGTTCATCACTTTAAATATAGTGATAGCGTTTATTTAATATCTTTTATCTTTTTAATTTTCTTAATTTGCATTTAAGTCGCTGTTATTTATAAACCTTTTTCAGTAGTGTAATTATCCTATCCAAATCCTTTCTGATCACTATCATTAGTGATCATTCTACCGTCTGATCTAGTGCTTGCACACCATTGAGCCTCCGTGGGACTTAACGACCCGGGAATCCACTGTATTCTCTGATCTTCATTTGCATTTGTGTCTGAGCTGTTCTGAGTCTGTTTGACTTGACGGTTCGGACCGGATCAACCACCACCATCATTCTTGGTCGAGCCATTCCCAAATGCGCCTCCACCAATTCCTTCATCGTTTGAAGCTCCACAAGCCGCTTCACTTGATCCTTCGCATCAAGCCATTTCATTTCTTCCACCACCACTACCTAGCCAAGACAAAGATTGCTATCATTGTCAACATGTTGAAAGTTTGATACATGAAGTACGAGAAGACCAACGTTTCATATTCTATCATCTCCTCGAACGTTTCGACGAGATTAAACCTAAAAAAACTTGAGCTAGAAGATTTTAGTGGTGTCCTAGCATCAAGCGATAGTTGGTCTAGAAATTCCTAGTCATGTATTCTTTATTTTCTTAGTTTTTAGAGTCATGTATACCATAACTCTAGTTTTATTAAATGAAATTATATGCTACTGCTATATTTCGAGTATATGATTACGTTGTATTCATATCTCACTTTTGTGATAACATTACTTGTTATATCACCATTGCTGAAATTGATCATCAACTATACGGATCCCTCAAAATTGCCTAGACGGATCCCTACTAGGAGGGAACCGTGGGATCCGTGAGACAGAAATTTTTTTTTAACTTGGACCACATTTGCATGAAATTGTGAATTATACTTGCTTTCTAACCTTTGTTTTGTAGTTATTCTATCACACTTGAAGACTTTGACACCCTAAAGCTAGGGGGAGCTTTGTGTCAAAGCAATACATTGCAAATTACTTGCAATATTAAGATTACATTTCTTGACATCCCTTTGCAAAATTGCAATTATCAAGGGGGAGCACATTCGTCACTTAGACGAAATCTTTTGCAAACTTAGTTGCAAACAAACTAGCTTAGTATTACTTTCTTGACGCCCTTACATAGGGATGGACTCGTCAAGGGGGAGTAAAAGACGAGACCCTTTCCCGTTACTTGCTCTCTATTTTTTTCTTTCACATTTTTTTCCTAAAAACAATGTGTTAGTTTCCTTTCGAAGCTCTTTTTGTTTCGACAAAAAGGGGGAGAAGAAAGTAAAAACTACAAATTTAAACTTTTACGAATTTTAGCTTTTCCTTAAAATAATTCTATGTTTTGCCATCAACAAAAAGGGGGATATTGTTAATACAAATAAGCCGTAAAAATATTTATTTATATTTTACGATCTTCTAATGTTTTGTCGATAAAAAACTTAAAATCATTTTAACAAAACAAATAAAATACATAAATGGTTTGAACTAATAGTTTTTAACATATTCACATTTTTTCATAAAACACTAAAACAAGTATAAGTGGTTTTATGATTTAATATTACATATGTACAACAACTAGTGTTTACATATTTGGGTAAAATATACACATAACTAGTATGTAGTATATTGGGTAATATAAATGGGTAGAAACTTAAGTATCATAACCCATTGGGAAAATACATTAAATGTAGTTGGGTACAACCCAAAGCCCATGACCCATGGAGCTTGACCCATAACCATTGAATGACATCATGCTTATATCATATATGGATAATATCCATAACCCATGGTTTTGACCCATACCCATGTGACTAGGTGCATTTCACTCAAGAGATACATTGTATCTAGCTAAAGACCCATGGAGCAACCCATGACCCATGACCTATAACCAAAATACCCATGGGTAAAGGGGAGCATCCCACGGATCCCTAGCTTTAAGCTAGACGGATCCCTTATGGAAGGTATCCGTGGGATCCGGGGAGCAGTAGAATTTTTCCTCTATAAATAGTGAACCATTTCTTCATTGTTTCTTACCCCTTTCGAACACACTTTCTCCCTGAGTTAAAAACTCACTAACCTCAGATCCAAGAGATCTACGTTTGTAGTTTTGTTTTTGTGTGATCTTCTAGGTTCCTCTTAAAGGCAAGATCACCACCTTTGAAGTCGAGCAAGCTCAAGTCCATGAGTTGCCATGCTTCCTCATCATCAAGACTACTGAAGTCTTCTTGTTAATGATTGTTTTTCTTTTCTAAGAAGTGTTGAAGACATTTGTGAATGGTGTCTCAAGTGTCAAGACGAAGATATTAGTGAAGGGTATCTATCGTCCATATCATAAGCACTTGTGGTAGATGCTTAGAGGTCAAGACTAGAAGCATTAGTGAAGGGTGCTTAGAAGTCAAGACACAAGACACTAGTGAAGGGTGTCTTGAAGATCTAGTTAAAGGCATTAGTGAAAGGTGCCTTAGATATATATTCGATATGGTGTGTTTCGGTGTACAAGATAGATTAGTACTAGATCCAAGGATATTGATATCCTTGATGATGTTGTAAAGGAGTTGATCTCCTTTGGGATTAGTCGTTGGTGTAGTGTTGGGTAGTAGTTCCTCCATTGCAATGGAACTAGGTAATTAGCCTAGTACGTAATAAAGGGTAGGCGACGTTGTGTAGGTGTGGTTCACCTTGGTGTGAAAGAACCGGTGGTTAGCCTAGCACCGTATAAAGGGTAGGCGACGTTGTGATAGGTGTGGTTCACCTTAGAGTGAAAGAACCCGGTGGTTAGCCTAGCACCGAAAAAGGGTAGGCGACGTTGTGAAGGCTTCTCCGCCATAAGGAGACTGGTGTAGTGTTTACTAACTCTCGAGTAGGTGACTCGGGGAGTGGAGTAGGGCAAGGAAGGTGTCCTTGTAGCCGAACCTGTATAAATACTCGCGTTGTGGTTTTGTGCTTCTTACTCTTATCTTTCATTACATACCTTTATATGTTTGTTTATCAACATCCAACACACACATCCAAATAGATTGACATAAGTCGATCTAATTAGATTAAAAGGAAGTTTTAATTGGTAAAACTATTCAACCCTCCCTTCTAGTTTTCTACAAAATTGACACTTAAAATTTAGGACTATTTGATGTTATCAAATATCGCACCATTTGAACTCTACTTGCCCTCAAGTAAACCTTATTAGAAAAATTTCTAAAAAGATATCCCCCATTACCTGGAAGATATGAGTTTAAAAACCCCTTATGCTAGAAGAAATCAAAGCCGAACACCTCACGAAATGGGAACAAAACACTTAAATTCTCTCAACTAGTTTAAGTGTCAATTTCGGGGTGATCACTCAAAGCACAGTCATAGCATGTATTCTATCATAAGCTTGGCGGTTACACAAATCTCCACCACTAGAGTTAAGGACTAAACAATTCTTGAAGGCAATATGGGTAGACACAACATGGGTTAAGGGTGTAATGTCATTACTAACATGTCACGGCAAAGTGGACAAAATTATTGATACATAACCAAATCCATGGCTAAGACACCAAAGATTGCTTGCTTCATCACCTAGACACGCTTCATGACTAAAGGGTAGGATAAGGCATGGGAAATAATTGGTGTAAAATAAAAGTAACAAAGAAAATAGTCTTAACCTATAACCAAGTTGTCACCGCCTACCGTTTATCCAAAGTTCAAGCTTTAAGGTGAAGAAACCGGATCATGATCTAATCAAGTAGATGTGCCATTAGCGGACGTCATGATGGGCACATTACTTGTTCTTCAACTGTTGGCGCAATAAACACTAACTCAATTCTTCAAATGTGACCGAGGTGGCCTCCTCGATGCTTAATCTTTGATGAGCTCCAATCATAGTGCTTATAACATCGCACTTTACAATAATCAATAAACTACTACTATTTTTTTACATCATAACAAGGAACATAACATCCCCCCACTTGAGATGAACATAATATGAGAATCTGGGGGGTCTTCAATGATCTTCAAATATAAGTCTTTGACGAAAGCGTGATTTCCGAACCTTTCTACTTAAACCTTGAACTTAGGCAAACAATGACTTCCCGATCACAAATTAAAATTACACGGTAGGTTAAGGCGAATGGGTGTAAAGAAACAATATATATTGGGTAAACAAAATGAAAGGAATGGCTCAGACGGGTGTATCTAGGGGTATCTTGCACTAAAGGTGAGTGCAACAAAAGGGTTTAACATGGGGGTCGAGAAGTCGAGGTAACTAATCGATAGACACACAAGGATAGGCTATTTAGGTGATAATCCTAAAATATTGCCTTCTCAAACTGATTATTCCATATACATTAAGCGAACTCAACATACCATGTATATGGTCTCGAAATGATGCAAAGGCCAAGTTCTAAAGTTTACAAGCTACCGGCACACTCATAATTTGGTGGATTTGGGTAGAAAATTGGAAACGGATAAGGATAATCTCACCATAAAATATCAAGGGTTATAATGTGCTCGGCTAAGGACTAATCTAGTTAGGTTAAGAAAAACATGTCATAATTTTAAAAATGGCATAATTTTTCAAAATAAACTAGAAAAACGAGGGCAATTACGTTCAAGTAATAATTCTACTCCCATCCCCCCACTTGAAATGTACAAAGTCCTTTTGTACTAAATGTTAAATAAAGGTGAAGAGAAAGTAGAATTAGAGAGAGAGCTTCCCTGAAATTTGCTCCTTAAAAAGAAAGAAGGTCCACAAAGAGAGTCATGCCTTTGCTTAAGCATCCACGAGCAAACTTTATTCCCTGAAATCACACTAACCAACAAGCATAATTCTAAAAAAGAAAAAGAAAAACAAAAAGAAATCTAACTCACTTTCGTAGGAACCACGGTTGCATTTAGCATATGCAACAAGCCTTTTAAACCACTTGGTATCCCAAGTAAACGAGTGTAGTCTCGTGAGGGCTTACAGGGAACATACCCAAAAAGTTTATTTAAAAACTAATACAAGGTCATTGTGTTAATATAGGAATAATTATAGCTGCAGGGAATTACACGTAACCCAAAAGAGGAGTTACGCCATAATTGAGGTAAAACCTATCAATTGGCTACTGGAGAATAGCTACGGCGTAACCATAGAATAGGATTACGCCGTAATGGTTTATATCTTGGAGAGAATCGCCACTGAGGATATGTTACGGCGTAACCATGAGGATGAGTTACGCCGTAACTGTTGGACAGAACAGGTCCCCATTTTAGTCACTTGTGATTTCATCTCCAATTCCTGCAAAAAATGTTAAAACCATAAAACCCAACAAAAAATTAAATAAAAGAAATAAATTGGATAATTCAGGTTGTCTCCCGAAAGAGCACTTTTCTTTATTACCGAGTCTTTAAGTTAGACTCAAAGCCATGGGGCTTTATGGTAGCCTTCGACCCTTGCCATCCTCAATTGCTCTTTTACCGGAGGAAGGCTGATCCCAAACAGAAGGGGGAATATACGAAGTCATGCAATACCGAGATTCTTGCAGAAAATTTGATTTGGCCCATTCACAGTGAAATTTAGATTCGTCATCCCATTTTAACTTAATGGCCCCAAATTTAACTTTTACCCAGTTCTCGAATGAAATCCCCTTGTAGCCGACGTCCTTCCTTTTTTCTTCATCAAAACATGCCCATTCCTTACGTTTGAGCCAGTCGGGATCTGGGAATTCTCCTCCATTGCAAACCTTAAGACGTGATCGCATGTAGGCCATGCTTGAGTCATTCCTCTAAACATCATAATTACCGGTTCACAGAAATGGATAGTCCAACCTACATCTTCAAACCAATCGGTCATAAAATGGTACATCCGATACCAATTTTCCTTGATTAGTTTCTCATCTTTGAAACACCACCAAACTTCAGCCGCCTTTTTTAATCGCTTCACGAAGAACTGGCAACCACCATTGCAGCAGTTGAGAAATGGGGAACATGTTGGCAAACTTATCTTAGAACCCTCTATCATAGAAGTGATATGGGCGAAACAATGAAGATTCCCCTTAACTATAGTAACACCTTTTTCATCAGACATTCTTGGTGAGGTTTGAACTCTATCATCTTCCTCCGCGGAAGATTTATCGCTATCATCTTCATCACTAGACTCATTATCCTGCAAATGACCAAAATATTAAGGGGGAAAGTTATCAGGAAAATTCATTGGCTCTTCATTAGAAACCTCGTCCGCCATGCATGAGCTCATAACTTCATTAGGTTCCGGGCACAAGGTTTCATCCATTCTAAACACCACTGTCTCATCACTGTATCCCAAAGAAAGTTCCTTTTCTAAGACCTTGATTCGGGCGTGTGAGGAAGCAAGGAAAGGTCTTCCAAGAATTAAATGTTCTCTTGGGGTGTTTGCCATGTCAATAACTATGAATTTGGACGTAAAGATGAACCTATCTACTTTGAACAATACACCACCCGTGATCCCAAGAGGGGTTGCCTTTGTCATGTTTGCCATCTCAATCACCATGCTTGTCTTCTAAAGATTAGTTAACCTTAGTTTTAAAAATATTGAGAGTGGCATGACGTTTATACTGGACCCAAGATCAGCTAATGCTAAAATATCATGATTAAAGATGGAACATGGAATGATGAAGCCATTCGTGCAGACCTCCTTGATCGGTAGTTGGTTAGGTATCTCAGTTCCTAACCTATGTTCGCTTTCTGGCTCATGGTTACGCCGTAACTCATTGCAAGTGTTATGGCGTAACTGTTGACTGTCCCCGGTATCATCAGTCGCAGATTCAGGTTTAAGAGAAGAATGGAAATCATCGATCAGAATATTTGCATCTTTTTTAGAAAAAACAGCCTTGCACACCACCATAGGTTTGATCCCCTCAGGTTCAGCGTTACTTTTCTTCATCTCTTCACTGAGTTTTTCCACCATTGCTTCTAGGTTTTTAAAAGTTGTGTCGTGGTTGGAGAGGCTTTTATTTGAATTTTCCTAGAAACTTTTGAGCCACTCATATTAGTCTTTTTGTCTTTGGGCCAAGGCCTCAAGAAATTTGCTGATGGTGTCTTCAATACTAGGTCTTATTTCCCCGAAAGGCCCACGATTGTAATATGATGAAGGTCCTCCCCGATAACCATTCCCATTTCCATTCGACCCTTGAAACGGTCTATTTGCTTCACCATATTTCACTTCTTCAATTTTACCATCATCATCATCAATATTAGGACAATTTTTAGTGAGATGTCCTCCACCACAGCTTTCACATCCTACTTGAATAGCGTTAACACTTTCCTTGAGCTTTAGCATGTCACGACCAAGATTTTCAAGCTTCTTTGTAATGGCGGCAATACCATCAAGATTTCCACCTAGGCTTCTTTGGCTTCCTCCATCATGCCATTTTTGAGAATGATCGGCCATTTTTTGAATGGCTTCAATGGCGAGAGTAGGGGTCATCCCTGGAATTGGTCCATGGTAGTCCAACATTTGTCTTGTAGCAATATTGATACCTTTGTAGAAGATATTGACCTTATGTTGGCTGTTTAGGTCATGAGAATGACACTTATAAAGTAGATCGTTGTATCTATCCCAAGCTTGATACAACATCTCGTCGTCTTCTTGCTTAAAATTATGGATCTCCATGAGTTGATTTGATATCTTCGAAGGAGGACAATATCTTTGAATGAAATGTTTCTTTAGGAGAGCCCATGTATTGACTGTCCCGGCGGGCAATCTATCAATCCATCTTCTTGCTGCCCCAGTAAGTGTTATGGGGAACACTTGGAGCATAACAGCGTAATAGAAACACTAGGTTTGTTGAAAAGGCTTGCGATGTACAAGACATTTTCAACATGTTCGTAAGCATCTTCGTCTCTGTTCCCCGAGAGAGGGTTAGCACGTAGCTCCCTCATAAACTGTTCTTTGATCTCAAAACGCACTTCAGCTCTAATTGTCGGCCTAACGAGCCCCGACCCTTGTTCATCCCTAGTCATGGCCAAATATTCCTCAAGAGTGAGGTTATCAATGTCCACAACCTCCATGGTACCTGAAACTTAAAAGAAATCGTGAGAAAACAAGAATTCAAAAATAAAAGACTTAATAAAAATACTAATATAACTCCCTGGCAGCGGCGCCAAAAACTTGATGCAGATTTTCTGACCAGGTTTTAATATTCATAAAGTCTTGTTTACCTATGGTCCACCTTATGCACTCACGGGCAGTGTACCCGGTCGTGTGTAGTGTAGTAATCGGTAAAACGGAGGTCGTTCCAAGAGCTATGTGAGTGAATTTTAATTAAGTCTAGGTGTCACTGGTTTTAACTGGTTTAAAGAGCTATGTGAGCGGATTTTAATTAATTCTAGGTGTCACTGGTTTTAACTGGTTTAAGGTTTGAAATGATTAATTAACTAATAAACAAGAAATAAAAGCAATAAAAGAAGATAGAGGTTGTGATCAATTGAGGGAAAGTGTGCTAACCTAATTAATCATCCTATCGTGTAATATTCATGTTTTATTACTTCCAATTTATTCAAGTGGGGGTTTAAGTTGCTAGGACAACATTCGGTCAGTTTGTCCTAACCTATCAGCAAAGGCTTCTACTCGAGGTTAAGATTCTTCCCTTGATAGTCGAGTTGTTTTTAGTCACCTAAGCCAAGTCATTAAGTACCCTATATGCAAAATTCAAAATAATGAGTGCCCAGGCGCTAGCATCTTAGACACTCATCCCAAACTTCTTAAGTTCATCCAAATGACCGGTGATCATTTGGTCAGTTCGCACAAGCGAGGAAGGGTCGTCAGTTGGTCATTTCTTACCCTCCCCAACTCTACCTAACTACTTAGGGTCAGTTGGTCAATTATCCTCAAAGAACTAGATACGACCGCATTTCAAAACTACCGAAGCTAGGGTAACTACCAACGAACTATGCATGTATGCACTAGAAACAATTATACGGAAGCATCAAAACATAAACAAAACATTCAAGGAATCATAACTAGGCTAGCACCAAAGGTGCTTAGCCGATCATATTAAAAGAAACAAAGAATTCAACGTTTAACATAATGAAATACATGAAACGAAAGTAAAAGATAAAATGATCGCTAATGCTTATCGTTAGGGAGTGATTTCTCCCTTGGAGATGTGTAACGCCCCGACCCGACAAGGGTAAAGGAATCACAAGTAATGGTGTCATATCAAAGCAAACATAAATATCCAAAAGAAATCTCAACATAAATATTGAAATAATCCAAGTCAAATGACTTCAATACATAGGTCCCAGCGGAAAATAAACTCCAAATGAAATGTCTAAAATATAAAGTCTAAATGGCATCATAAGATCAAAGCTAAAAATCTCTAAGGTAAGTCCACACAGGACTCATCCCAAAGCAATACCCAGCTCCAATGCTTAGATACCTGCCGCGGAAAAGAAAAGTGCGGCTGAGCTTCAAAAGCCCAGTGAACAGATATACAAGCAAAACGAATACGAAACGAGAACGAATACGAAATAAAGTGAAAGAAAGATAGCAAAATCATAATCATCTCAAAAGATAAATCAGGATAATAGAATAAGTTTTATAGCTAACTACCTCGAGCCCAAATACATATGCCATATCATAAACATAATCATATTCACATAAGGAAACATTTGTAGGGGAGACCTACCAGAGTTATGAAGGACGTGCATGCACGCAGCATCAATCATCAGATAACATATAGCATATAACATATAATATATAACATATAACAGATCTAGGATGCACCCATACGCCCTACAAACATACATTGATAATATGATATAACTTGAGCTCATAACAAATAACAGATAAGGGACGTGGCGAACTTCACTCTATGCCCTAGAGTCATGTCAGAAGTGCATTACCGACACGGACATGGAACCCCCATGACTAGTTAATAATTGGCTCGGGTGTCAAACTATCTTAGTTCAAATAGAATGTCATAACTGACATAGATCATATTTTATCAAATGTTTAATCATGTTTTCAAAATCAAAGTCTTCATATCATATAGTTCAAAATCAATGTTTTATGATTCAAAAAGCAAAGTTCAGATAAGCAAAGTACCAA
This sequence comes from Chrysanthemum makinoi, assembly GCA_910596185.1. NCBI lineage: Eukaryota > Viridiplantae > Streptophyta > Magnoliopsida > Asterales > Asteraceae > Chrysanthemum > Chrysanthemum makinoi. The sequence continues at coordinate 43,823,984 of OU343216.1, read as the reverse complement.
ATAGACACATTAGGGTTCATAGCAAAGGCTTAGGAAATCCTAATGTAAAAGCTAACTAAAAGAAAACGTTATAAGAAACCTTTACTGAAAAGGTCGAATATTCTGTACCTTATTCCAAAGCAAATGATCGAAAAGAAGAAACAGGAAAGCAAAGGATTACTCCTTCTTCACATAACCTATACACATTAACGGTCGTACATGTTATTTATGATTCCATAATCGTCGAAATGATCTTTTAATATTTGGCGTTCATACTTAGTATATTTAATGATCTTAATACTTTAGGGTTTTTTAATTAAATGAGACTTAAGTGTTTTATAATTAATATCGTAGATTAGGGTTCATTTTGTCATTAATTAAAGTTTAGAGTTAAATGTGAAGATAGTTTAAACGTCATAACTCACACATAAAATAACGAATTAATATACTTAGCTTCAAACCCTAATCGACTCTCATTTATGTTCTAGGGTTTTCTCATTCTTTAATATCTCATTAATATGCATTTACTTATATGTTACGTCTTTTAATGACTCGTTACTTAACCTAACACGTCATAAAAATAATATTTCCTTTTATGTTTCACCATACACGTTTATGATTTTATGTGACATACAAGTTACTTATTACTCGTATTAATTACACGTTTACACATTTACAAGTTCACTTGACTTATAATCACGCACGCATATGAGACACGATTCAAAAACCATTAGGGTTTGGCATACCTTATTCGGTTCACATATCAAACTAGGGTTTACGTTTTCATGACCTTTACTTACTTAATATACTTTTAAAACTCATATGTGGTTCGGTTCAATCTAGTGTTTCGGCTAATAGGTTATTACGCAAGTCCTAGCTTATCTAAGTACTTCACATATTCAAGTTATCATGTTTTATACCTTAGTCGAATGATATGCATGGTTCGGTTATAATTACATATGGTTCGGTTTTAATATAACTCGACATATACATAACCCGATTCAATAACACGTATTACGTAACATACTCTTTAATACGTGTAAGGTTTAATCATTAGGGTTTGCCTTGTTTTGGTTCCATTTGGCTCGGTCACACAAAGAAAACACAAACCTCGACTAAACAAAACATATTACAATATATTAACGCAAGGTACATCAAACGAAGACGAGAATAGGTTATACCTTGACTTGGTTGAGCAAAAATCTCGACACCAATGGTTGCTAGTGTTCGGCCGAATGGAGCAAAGAAAAGAAAAGAGAGGCAAAACAAAACTAGGGTTTCACTATTGAGTTTATGTATTGTATATATAGTAGTAGTATTTTTAGTTAGGGCTTAGGAGTAGCTTGGGTTTTGGCTTGGCCCAACCGAACACAAAACAAACGCACACCATTGGGCTCTTGAGTCCACACGACACAAAACAAACACGGCCCAAGTTAATTACACGAGACATTGAATCTTCGTCGTACCAAAATCGATTACGTAATATATTCGTTAAGTTTTATTTATTCGCAAGTTAAGTATTTAAATTTCGTTAAATGATATAAATGTATTTTACGTATTTTATAAATTTCGATTCCAAGGGTATTTTAGTCTTTAATTAGGTTTTAGATTTTCCAGGTTTTACAATTCTTCCCCTCTAAAGAAAAAATTTCGTCCTCAAAAATTTTGAAATGAAACGAAACGAAAATGAAAATGAAAACGAAATGAGAACATACCAAACTATTCAAAGAAATGAGGATAACTAGCTCGCATCGACTCCTCGGTTTCCCAAGTAGCCTCACGTTCCGGATGATTTTTCCAAAGAATCTTAACGAACGAAATGACTTTATTTCTCATGACTCTTTCTTGTCTTTCTAAAATAGCTTCGGTTCTTCGATAAAGACATATCGGATTGAATTTGATCAAACGGATAAGAAGCAACGTGTAACGGATGATAGTTGTATCCCCTTAGGAGTGATACATGGAAAACGTCATGAATATGCGATAACTGAGGCGGAAGTGCTAATCGATACGAAACTTCTCCTATACGTTCCAGAATTTCAAACGGACCGATGAATCGAGGACTGAGCTTGCCCTTGATTCCAAAACGCTTCACACCTCTAAACGGCGAAACTTTCAGAAATACACGATCTCCAACCCGAAATTCTAAATCACGACGATGCTTGTCGGCATAACTTTTCTGACGAGACCTAGCTTCCTTCAACTTTTCTCTAGCAATAGCTACTTTCTCATTAGTGATCTCAATCATTTCCGGACCTTCAATCAAGCGTTCACCTACTTCATCCCAGAAAATAGGTGCTCTACATTTCCTTCCATAAAGAAGTTCAAACGGTGCCGCCTTAATGCTAGCATGCCAACCGTTGTTGTATGCAAACTCTACTAAACATAAATATTCATCCCAACTGCCAGTCCATTCTAAAGCACAAGCCCTGAGCATATCCTCTAAGGTCTCAGATAGTCCTCTCGACTGACCATCTGCTTGAGGATGAAATGCCGTACTAAAATTAAGTCGAGTACCCCAAGCTTTTTGCAACCCTTCCAGAAATGAGAAGTAAAACGCGGATCTCTGTCGGACACAATAGATGCCGGAGTACCATGAAGTCTAACGATCTCTTGCTGAAAAATCTCCGCCAATTTACCAATACCAAAATCCTTTCTGATTGGCAAGAAATGAGCATATTTGGTTAGTCGATCAACAACTACCCAAATCGCATCATGCTTCTTCCGAGTAAGAGGTAGTCCAGTCACAAAATCCATAGATATCTTATCCCACTTCCATATTGGAATATCCAATGATCAGTAATAATCCACTAGCCCTTTGATGTTCGATCTTAACTCCGACAAATGATACACTTCGACACAAACGCCGCCACATCTTGCTTCATGCCGTTCCACCAAAAGTATCGCTTCAAATCCCTATACATCTTGGTAGAACCAGGATGGATAGTGAAAGGAGAACTATGAACTTCAGTCATAACTTTCTAACGAAGTACCTGATCATTGGGAACACAAAGCCTATCTCCATACCATACAACACCGTCATTATCAACCTTAAACTCCGTCTGCTTACCTTCTTCAACATTTTGCACCACGCCCACAGCCGCCATCTTTCTCGAAGCTTCTTTAATTTGCAGTATAAGGTTCGACTCCACCTTCATACTAGCCCAATATCCATCAAAACCTCATACACACAACTCAACATCCAAACTTTCTAAGTCACACAAAATCCTAGGCTCAATCTTGATACTCGCAAGAATGCCCGATTTCGCTAAGGCCAAGAACTACGTTAGCCTTTCCTGGATGGTATGAATGTTGGTGTCATAATCTTTAAGAAGTTCTAACCATCTTCTTTGCCTCATGTTAAGTTCCTTCCGAAAGTGAAAATATACTTGAGACTCTTATGATCGCGAATATATCACACGCTCTCCATATAAGTAATGTCTCCAGATCTTCAACGCGAACACCATTGCAGCTAACTCAAGGTCATGAGTTGGGTAATTCTCCTCATAAGGTTTTAGCTGCCTCAAAGCATAAGCTATTACCTTTCCATGTTGCATCAAAACACAGCCTAAACCTTTCTTAGATGCATCATCAAATTTGAAATCCTCCAAAACCAGTTGGAAGAGTCAAAATAGGAGCTGACACCAATCTCCGTTTCAACTCTTCAAAACTCTTTTCTCGCTCATCCGCCCATACAAACTTTTCACCTTTCCTAATCAGTTAGGTTAGGGGTAGAGCTAAGCGAGAGAAACCTTCAACAAAACGCCTCAGAGTAACCAGAAGTCCTAGAAAACTCTGACCTCGGCCACTTTCGTAGGTCTTGGCCATTTAGTGATAGCCTCAACTTTAGACGGATCCATGGTGATACCATCACCAGATACAATATGACCAAGGAAAGCGACTTGTCTTAACCAAAACTCGCACTTCGAAAATTTGACGTACAACTTCTTCTTCCTCAAAATCTCCAAAACTATCCGGAGATGTTCTTCATGCTCTTCTTCAGACTTGGAGTAAACTAAAATGTCGTCTATGAAAACAATAACGAACTTGTCGAGAAACTCATGGAAAACACGATTCAGCAGGTCCATAAACACAGAGCGATTGGTCAAACCAAAAGGCATAACGAGGAATTCGTAATGACCATATCCGTACGTAAACGCGGTCTTAGGAACATCTTGCTCCTTCACACGTAACTAATGATAACCGACCTCAAGTCAATCTTCGAAAAGAACTTAGCTCCTTGCAGTTGATCAAACAAATCATCAATACGCGGCAAAGGATAACGGTTACGAATGGTAATACGATTAGGTTCATGGTAGTCGATACATAGACGCATGCTTCCATCCTTCTTCTTCACAAACAAAACAGGTGAACCCCATGGAGAAACGCGAATAAATCCATTTTCTATCATCTCTTGCAGCTGTTCCTTCAACTCCTTTAGTTCTACAGGTGCCATGCGATACGGAGCCTTCAAATCGGTTCAAAGACAAGGAATTAACTCAATGCTAAACTCAACTTCTCTAGCTGGGGGAAGACCAGGGAGTTCATCGGGAAAAACATCGGTAAATTCGCAAACAACCGAAAGATTTTCAATGTTAAGACTCTCCAAAGATGTGTCCTTAACAGATGCTAGAAAACCTTGGCACCCATGAGCAATCATGGTCCGTGCCTTCATAGCGGAAATGATCTTAACAGATTTGAGAGGTTGAGAACCATGATAAACGAATTCGGGATGTTTTACGTCTCCAAAGATCACCGTTCTAGCATGGCAATCAATTGAAGCTCTATGATAAGCCAACCAATCCATGCCTAGAATGATATCAAAGTCGACCATATCGAGAGGATACAGATTTGCAAAGCGAATACGATCATCAAAACGAAGAGGACACTTAACGTATTTATGATCAATGATCACTTGGTTCTTCATAGGCGTAGAAATCGATAAGTGATTTGTTAACGGTTTGGGCTTCATATTAAGTTTCTTAGCAAATGTGATAGATATAATGGAGTGTGTGGCACCGGTATCAAATAAAACGAAGACAGCATAATCATCAATGAAAAGAATGCCCGTAATGGTACTGGCGCGCCCGCCGTTACGAGTAGTAGCATAGACACGCCCAAGAGTAGTCGGCTTGATGTAGTTTCCAGAATCACCGGTTCTTCTCGGACAATCTTTAATCTTGTGAGCAGTGGAGCCACAAGCAAAACAACCACCAGTGGCCTTGAAACACTGCCCCGGATGAGCCTTTCCACAAGTAGTACAAATAGGTGGAGGAGGCAAAACCTCACCGTCCTCTGTTGACTAGAAGATCCCGAGCACGACCCCGATTTGATCCTCGAGCTGACTGATCCTTGTTGTAACGCTGGTTATTGTTACCTTGGTTCTGACGATCACCTCCATTCTTACCAAAGATTTCTATTATCTTGACCCTCGCCTCAGTGGCCCAGTGTCAACATTCCTTCCTCGACGACCCCACGATCATAACTCCTATCCACTTGACTCCTCGAATCATAACTCCTACCGAGTTTCCTTATAGTCATTGCCTTGAGTCCTACCTTGAATCCGATCACCATCGCGATTACGCTTGTTGGAACCCGAAACCTCATGAAAGATCTCGATGTTACGAGCTGCGCCATTGCAGCCGACACATTCTCATACTCAATATTAAGCAGTCGGTCCAACACCCACTTCTTCAGTCCCCACTTGAAGTGCTTAGCTTGACGCCTACCATCTCCAGAAATCGCTCCCACAAAACTCACCAGCCTCATAAACCTACTCATGTACTCATTGGAATTCTCATAATCAAATTGGTAGATTGCCCGATAATCCTCTCATACCTTTGCTGCCAAAGATCGGGAAGTAACGGTTATAGAAGATAGTCCAAACTCACCAGTACAAGTAACAAAGAAAAGCATCTCCTCCTCTTGCTTGTTTGAGTGCCTTCCACCAATTTAAAGCATCACCTTCCAATTTGAATGCAGCCAAACGAGTCTTAAACTCGTCTCCACAACCCAGGACTTCAAACAGCTTCTCAATATGAGTGATCCAGTCCTCGGCCTCAGTGGGAGTAGCAAAGAGCAGCAACGAAAGAGGCTTGAGCTTACCAAAAGCTCGAGCCAAGTGTGAATACCGACGGTTGATTAACTCCACCACTACCCAAGCACCATTCCGACATTTAATGTTGCCGATCACTGCTCCATCATCTCGTGTAGTAAGACCAGTGGAAAAGAGAGTTGAGAGCATTAGCAATCGCAGTATCCATGTTAGTAGCATCATCGCTCCATCCACGCCACCGGTAGTACGAGTTCGAACCATCCGAACGATTAGCAAAATGAACAATGGTGAGATACGAAATGGAAGTACGCAGAAGGAATCCTAAAGTCTACCCAAATCCTCACAGGTCAAATCCTAAGCTCTAAGGTCTCAAAACCGAGGCTCCATATGTCACGTGTCCCGACTACAAGTCGTAAACCCGGCTCGATGCCATAAATTGTAACGCCCGACCCGACAAGGGTAAAGGAATCACAAGTAATGGTGTCATATCAAAGCAAACATAAATATCCAAAAGAAATCTCAACATAAATATTGAAATAATCCAAGTCAAATGACTTGAATACATAGGTCCCAAATGAAAATAAACTCCAAATGAAATGTCTAAAATATAAAGTCTAAATGGCATCATAAGATCAAAGCTAAAAATATCTAAGGTAAGTCCACACAAAGACTCATCCCAAAGCAATACTCAGCTCCAATGCTTAGATACCGCCATGAAAAGAAAGTGCGGCCGAGCTTCAAAAGCCCAAAGGAACATGATATACAAGCAAAACGAATACGAAACGAGAACTAATACGAAATAAAGTGAAAGAAAGATAGCAAAATCATAATCATTTCAAAAGATAAATCAAGATAATAGAATAAGTTTTATAGCTAACTACCTCGAGCCCAAATACATATGCCATATCATAATCATAATCACATTCACATAAGGCAACATTTGTAGGGGAGACCTACCAAAGTTATGAAGGATGTGCATGCACGCAAAGATTAATCATTAGATAACATATAGCATATAACATATAATATATAACATATAACAGATCTAGGATGCACCCATACGCCCCACAAACATACATTGATAATATGATATAACTTGAGCTCATAACAAATAACAGATAAGGAAGTGGCGTAACTTCACCTACATCGCCCTAGAGTCATGTCGAAGTGCATTATCGACACGGACATGGAACCCCATGACTAGTTAATAATTGGCTCGGGTGTCAAACTATCTTAGGTCAAATAGAATGTCATACCTGACATAGATCATATTTTATCAAATGTTTAATCATGTTTTCAAAATCAAAGTCTTCATATCATATAGTTCAAAATCAATGTTTTATGATTCAAAAAGCAAAGTTCAGATAAGCAATACCAAATAGACACATTAGGGTTCATAGCAAAGGCTTAGGAAATCCTAATGTAAAAGCTAACTAAAAGAAAACGTTATAAGAAACCTTTACTGAAAAGGTCGAATATCTCACCTTATTCCAAAGAAAATGATCGAAAAGAAGAAACAGGAAAGCAAAGGATTACTCCTTCTTCACATAACCTATACACATTAACGGTCGTACATGTTATTTATGATTCCATAATCGTCGAAATGATCTTTTAATATTTGGCGCTCATACTTAGTATATTTAATGATCTTAATACTTTAGGGTTTTTTAATTAAATGAGACTTAAGTGTTTTATAATTAATATCGTAGATTAGGGTTCATTTTGTCATTAATTAAAGTTTAGAGTTAAATGTGAAGATAGTTTAAACGTCATAACTCACACATAAAATAACTAATTAATATACTTAGCTTCAAACCCTAATCGACTCTCATTTATGTTCTAGGGTTTTCTCATTCTTTAATATCTCATTAATATGCATTTACTTATATGTTACGTCTTTTAATGACTCGTTACTTAACCTAACACGTCATAAAAATAATATTTCCTTTTATGTTTCACCATACACGTTTATGATTTTATGTGACATACATGTTACTTATTACTCGTGATTAATTACACGCTTACACATTTACAAGTTCACTTGACTTATAATCACGCATCATATGAGACACATTCAAAAACCATTAGGGTTTGGCATACCTTATTCGGTTCACATATCAAACTAGGGTTTACGTTTTCATGACCTTTACTTACTTAATATACTTTTAAAACTCATATGTGGTTCGGTTCAATCTAGTGTTTCGGCTAATAGGTTATTACGCAAGTCCTAGCTTATCTAAGTACTTCACATATTCAAGTTATCATGTTTTATACCTTAGTCGAATGATATGCATGGTTCGGTTATAATTACATATGGTTCGGTTTTAATATAACTCGACATATACATAACCCGATTCAATAACACATATTACGTAACATACTCTTTAATACTTGTAAGGTTTAATCATTAGGGTTTGCCTTGTTTTGGTTCCATTTGACTCGGTCACACAAAGAAAACACAAACCTCGACTAAACAAAACATATTACAATATATTAACGCAAGGTACATCAAACGAAGACGAGAATAGGTTATACCTTGACTTGGTTGAGCAAAAATCTCGACACCAATGGTTGCTAGTGTTTGGCCGAATGGAGCAAAGAAAAGAAAAGAGAGGCAAAACAAAACTAGGGTTTCACTTTTAAGTTTATGTATTGTATATATAGTAGTAGTATTTTTAGTTAGGGCTTAGGAGTAGCTTGGGTTTCGGCTTGGCCCAACCGAACACAAAACAAACGCACACCATTGGGCTCTTGAGTCCACACGACACAAAACAAACACGGCCCAAGTTAATTACACGAGACATTGAATCTTCGTCGTACCAAAATTGATTACGTAATATATTCGTTAAGTTTTATTTATTCGCAAGTTAAGTATTTAAATTTCGTTAAATGATATAAATGTATTTTACGTATTTTATAAATTTCGATTCCAAAGGTATTTTAGTCTTTAATCAGGTTTTAGATTTTCCAGGTTTTACAAGATGGCTCCGTATGCTCCGAATGATCTGCCTTTGGACCCCTCTTCACGTTCTCTGCCTTTGAGTTGTGTGTGAATGATGTGAAATGCAGAAATTAGGGCTGGTATTTATAGGCACAATCTAGTTACGACATTACTTGAGTTGAGAGTAACACCATAACTTCAATAATTCCTCAAAAAATGCTCTCGTTAAGAAGGTTACGACATAACACTTGGGAAAGTTTACTCCGTGTCTTCAATACAGGTTACTTTTGCTAAGATTACGCCGTAATCCTTGTGAGGAGTTACGGCGTAGTTGATGGAGGCGCAAAACATTTCTTGACCTAGTTGATTACGGCGTAACCTTAGTTGGGAGTTACACCGTAATTGCCTTTAAGTTGGTCTTCTGAGTCAACGCACTAGCTACGGCGTAATGTGAGAGAGTGAGTTACGCCGTAGCTTCTTCAAAGTTGGCATACTATCATAAATCTTTAAGAAAATCCCCAAATCCGCGTCTCTTAAGCTCCAATGCTCATAATTTATCTGAAAGTAAAATATAAAGGTATACAAGCGTAAAAACATATGAATGATATAAAATACGAGCATTATCGGGGGGAAATTGACACTTAAAATTTAGGACTAATTGATGTTATCAACGACGTTACTTGAGATGTGTAACGCCGTCAGTCTTCTTGCAGGACGTCGTCTGAATCTTGGATCTTGGGCATCTGGTGTAGTTTTTGTGAGTGACGCCTTTCAGAATTAAGGCGTGACGCCGTCAGGCTTTAGGACCAGAAATTCCGCTGAGCCGTCGCGTGCACTTTTGATCAAGTCTTCTATATAGGGACGACGTCGCCCTTTGGTTGGGACGCTGTCAGGTGTAATGAACCGCCTTGGAGTGTCTTTGATGTTGACTTTGCCAATTTCTTCGTCTTTTCGCTCCTTTTTGTCCAAACATACTTCATTCCAAAGATTTTGATTCCAAAAGACCTAAAAAGTGAAAAGGAACGATTTTAAGCAAAGAACGGATATAAAATGTGTCAATTTAGGGCTTAAATGACCCCTAAAAACGTATGTTTTAAATCCTTTTCAATTCTCACAGGATACATTTGAACCAATTATGTTCTTCTCACAAGATTTCAAGTATATGTATTGTTAGGATTTAGTAAATCCATATGGAAGTGTCGGTCACCCCAACTATAGTATATCATAAGTTAGCTCGTAGACTCAACGTTATTTAGAATGTTTATATTAGTATAAGTAAGATCATGGAAGAAGGACGGTTCTTTTCCCACTGTATGCCTGATCCACAACCCGAAGCAGGGCGTAAGAAAGTTGTATAAATATCCCTTCCCCGCAAGGGAGAGGGTTGGATGTTCAAAGTAATCTAAATGTTCAATTTTTGTTTCTCTATCTCTAAAACACCCCATTCTCTCTCTTTCTATCTCTAGATTCACACGATCCAAATACTAATCTATTGTGGTGTTATGATATCAATAATCTTACATATGGTATCAGAGCCCATGGTTTGATTAGCCCATGGTTTGATTAGCTAGGTTGTATGTGCGTTTATTTTGGACTCATAAGTGGCTTCCTTTGATTCTCATGTTTGTGATGTTAAAGTAAGTATTTTTAGGATAAGTTATAACCTTCTCAGGATCAAGTTGTGCAAAGGAAACCAAGCAAAAACGTTCAAAAGGGTGAATTTTAGGTGGTTTTAGGTGAAAAAGTAACTTTATTCTTGACTGTGATTTGACATTCGGATATATTTCTTGGGTGCATTTTGTCCTGGCGAAGCTGCGATTTGATCTGGGTTGAACTGCGTTTTGATTATTATATTAATATCGGGCTGCGATTTCATAGGAAAAGGACAATAGTACGTGTACTGTTGAAAGCGACCTGTGATTTCTCACTGCGTTTTGTCAAGTACTGCATTTTGTGTCTATGCATTTTGGATAGTTTGCGTTTTGTCAAGGACTGCGACTTGTTATTCCTGCGTTTTGTCACTGCATTTTGTCAAGGACTGAGACTTGTTACTCTTGCGTTTTGACATTGTGTTTTGTCACTGCGTTTTGTCCAAGACTTGCGACTTGTCACTGCGTTTTGGTTTATCTGCGACTTGTCAAGTGTTGCATATTTTATCACTACGACTTATACTTTGATTCAAACGTCACCAAATCACAATTGAACAACAAATCACCTAATCCAAACATTCCAGTATCCCTTTTAACATACAATCACTAATCATTGAATCGATCCAACTTTTATCATAACACGTTCAAATTAACAACAACATTATGTCTTACACTCCTGATTCAGTGATATCGGAAGACTTAAACTGTACAATGCTGTTGACAACCATAAATGTATTAGCTATACTGAATGGTTAAAGATGATTGAATCAACCAATGATGATGTGAGACCTTCGTACTCAGATTCAGAAGAGAGAGAAGTGCACCAGTTACAATCACAGCATGTTCTTGCAAAAGAGAGTTGCATTGAACCTTTTAGACAAATTCATTCACACCTCACGTTACTTAGAATTGAAGACAGATACATAATGGGAATCGAACGAGCAGCTAATGCACTTTTCCGTCAAGATTTATCGACGTTCACGGGCACATTGTTCTTGAACTTAGAACAATTGGAACAACAACTTGACAGAGAAAAGGTTCAAGAAGCCGGTTCTAAAGCTGCACTTCAGGTGATCAACAAATAATTTTAGTCATTCTTCAATGGTGAATACACTCTGGATTATGATGATCATATGACTGAAAAGTGCTTCACCAATTCATGGATAATGTAAAGAATGTAACATATTGGATTTCACAAACACATCAAACCATAACTTATATGGGGCGTTTACTTTGGGTTTTAGAGAGAGAAAGTTAATAGGTTTGGGAACTTAGTAAGAGAAAGAAAAATCTTATTATTAGCTCCAACCCTCTACCTTGGGAGGTAGAGGGTATTTATAGTATCTTACACAAAACGCCACCTACGGGCTGTGGATCAGGCATACAGTGAGTAAAGACCCGTCTGTCCTCCACGGTGTTACTTAAGTAAATACTAATTAACATAACTTGACTACGACTACGAGCTTTCTAACAAATATATATACTTGAGGTGACCGACACTTTAACTAACGGATTTACTAAATCCTAACAATCTCCCCCTAAGGGAGGTCACCTCAATTTACATTGAATACAAACGGATATTACATATTGATTGTTCTTGGATTCTTGATTAAGTTCTTTGCTCTGTAGATCGTAGTCTTTGATACTTCATATTCCGCATGTTTTGTTATCTCATGTGGAGGTCTTTAATTGATCCACGGGATGATTATTTTGAGCCAGCTTTAAGATCATTAGCCACCATAACTCTCCGAGTCATCCTTTGTTGTGTTACTATCATGTGAAGTTGTGACTTTTGGACCGACATGCTCACATTTTGGATCATGATATCTTCTCATCAGAGTTGCGGAAGCTTTTGTTGATTTAGAATATTTCCAAAGAATGTAGCAGAAGCATGGTTTGAAAATATCAAAGCCAGTTGATGATGATATGCACTTATCATGATTTCTTTAATTGTGAATGTGATTGTGTGAGCATGCGGCGTGGATTGACTCTCAATTCGATCACCGCAATCGCCGTGGTGTCCCTCGCATACAACAGTTAGCAATAAAGCGCACGAAAGTGTCTTTGATCACTTTCATTGAATTGAGGTACACGGCCCACGGTTCCCCGTTGATCAGTACAAGTACTGCCTGTGATCAGGTAGAATTCCGAAGAATCTCCTGGACAGGGTTTTGCAGCTGCTCTAGCGGTTCTCAAACCAGAACATCTCAAAGAAGACAACACGGAGTGAGTGAACCAGCGAATTGAGATTCACTGATTGATGAAAAGAGATTTGAAAAACAATCGTGTACTTCTCAATATAAAGTGTTTTTGCAATACGACAAAGGTTTTAAAGAAAAATCAATTATCAATCATAATCACCTTTTATTATGAAATTTAATACACAGTCGATGTGCTAGAGAAAAGAATTTTAAGCACAACGATCGGTTTTTCAAAGGTATCCGTCAATCCATTTCCTGGACCAAGGTTGATTCAATAATGAATCGCCCCATTGTTTCAATCCAGTTGTCACAAGTTTGATCTATTGGATAGATCTCACATGCATCCTACCTAGAGCTTGTTTGATGTTGGCTCTAGAAGGCTTTCCATCGTCATTGTGAATATGTTTGCATATCACTCAGATGTTCTGGCAATACCACAAGGATAATGCGTAGGACACATAAGATATATTCTCACTTTCCACATTGTGTGAAACAGTGAGTCTTCATTGATTGTGTCCTTAATGAGATTTATTGATGATCTCGTGGCTCTAGACTCAATTTATGCACATTTGGTTCCTATGCCGGAGACTAGGGAGAGGGTCTCCTTCTTCAATATCAACAATCTCTAAGAGAAAGTCGATAGATAATGTAGGTTCCCCGTGAGAATGAAACAAGTCCTTTTAAGAGGAACTTGAGTAACTTGGGAAGTTGTAGTGCAGTGCATCACTGGGTCCATGACGTCTTGTCTTCAATACCGGTGATACCTTACTAACAACCCGTAGCATATGTATTGAACCCGGTTTCTGCCCTAAGGTTGAATAATTGGAGGGCTATTTCTTTTCACCCTTGTCACATTCATTTCTTTTTCATTATTCAATCCTTTCAGTGCTTACCGAGACTTCATTACTAGAACCTTGTTGGGTTTATTCCAGTTCTAGCTCTTTCTCAGTCGGCACTCTTCCCATACCTTACTTTTCTCCTTTTTTCATCATACCTAAGGACTCTACACTATCTAGTGGATTGTCCTCGGTAGATCCTCCGCTCAAGGGATCGTGGGAACGAATACCTAACCTAACCATCCTTATATCTCCATACATAAAGTAAATTTGGTTGGTCTTTTTGGTATTATTCTTCTGCAATTGGAACCAATTGAAAACCATTGGAAAATCAATCCAGGTGCTTGTGATATATTATCAAAGCATTTTGTACCTGAATTAATTTTGATATTTCTGAAAAAGAGCTCCCCCTCAACATGTGCATCAAATATTTGAAATCGTTTTGGCACATGGAGGAAAGAGGAAGAATTCAATTCATTGATTAACATTTTCTAAAAATATCTACATCACATCCCCGATCAAAATTAGTGTTTCAACTACTGTTAAAGATATTTTTGGGAAAGGATGTGGTTTTCAAAAGGTTGCTCCCCTTCAATATGTGCATCGAGATTTGTAAGTGTTTTGCACATTTTAGGGAAAACCTGCACTTAGAGACAAATCAATCACGTTTCAATCCATTTTGGTTTGATATAGATTCTCCCCCTTAACATGTGCATGGAATATTTGAGTTTTTGTTTTCAAGCTCAATGACACGATCATGGGAAACTTTTAAAGCAACATATAATTCATGAAATTGAGAAGCAGTAATAGAATGCTTAGTAACAGTATAAAACACATCTTGAGCCACACAACTCAATACTAAGTTCTCATTAAAGATATGTAGATTCTTCCTTTCAATTTCCTTATATTTGAGTTCCCGTTCATAATCATTGACCTCAACTATCATTGCATCAAATTCCTTTTCCATTTCTTTAATATATGAGTCTATCCCTTTTTGAAGGCTCTCAAATTGACCTTTTAATTGTTTAAAGAAAGGTATGACCTCAGCTAAATAACATTCTTTAGTTTGCTTAAAACCCCTTTCCCCTTCAGTTATCCCTGTAGGTGTGATTCTCTTCTTACATGTCTTCTCAAAATCAATGAATAGTTGATAAACAACATACAAGCTGATTAAGGTCTTGCTCTTAGTGGGAATAGTTCTTGGAACTAAATAAATTGGTGTATTCGGAGGATACACAGTAGCTGGAGGCATTTTCCTAAGGGGAGTGGTTGTTTTAACAAGTACATTTGCTTTTTGCATATCTATGTCCTTTTTCCAAAAAAAACTTGTTCTGGGGTTAATTGAGTTTGATGCTTAAACATGTTCAGGGAGATCCAATTTTCTTTTGTGTAATCATGAGGTTTGATCGTTATGTTTTTCTTTTACACTCGTGATCTTTTAGCTTCTTATCCATTTTTTCCCTAGAGGCATCTTCTAATTTTCTATCCTCTTCTGTGCTTCCGGTACGTGATGGTGTCTACCTAGGCTTGAGGATCTCATTACCATCATATACAATCGTATGGAAAGCTTTAGCCTTTTTATAGTACTCGGGATTAGGCTCCTCTACTAGGGGAATACTATGCTTATCGCTCAAGACTCTGTGCTTAGTGATCATGTGAGCAAAATCTAATGGTATTCCCTTGTACGCATAACTTATTTTCAAGCTTGTTTTTCGAGTTTTCGTGTTGGAAAAATCAGTTAAAAGTTTTGATTCCTTAGTACTAAATTCTGTTTAAGCACTTTAACATTTTCTTGAAGTTCTTGCTTTTGCTTAACAGTCTTATTTAGTTTGTCTTTTAAGGAATCTAGCTCTTGTTTTAATATTTCTTCCCTAAAATTACTTTTTCTAATAATTGTACCCATTTGGTCATCCATTTCCTGCTCACGGGTAGTTAACTCAAACTTAGCACGTTGTTCATAAATAGCAACTTGTTCTTTATAGGCATTCAGTTCAGATATAACAGAATCATCAGGGGCACATGTAGTGTATTCATAAAAAATATAGTCATCATTGACTGCAGAAGATGCATCACTTTCTACAATCTCACTTTCACTTTGTATCACATATTGATCATTTGGGACAATATTACTATTACCCACATTATCTCAGATCCGATTCATCAGCTTCATGAGATTGTACTTCGTTATGTATCTTTTGCTCATCAACTTCATCGTATAGTTTTAATACCCTCGAAATGATTGAATCTTTGGATGGACTAGCCTGTTGTGATGAGACCTTTGGAGAGACCATTGGTGAAATGCTAGCCATGAAGATTGTCTGGGCAATAGGTTCATCATCGACATCAGAGTCAAATGCATCACAATCTGCAACTTGAAAGGCATTTTGATGATTGTGATCTATTTCCTGAATTGGTCGCCATCCACATCAAGCATCATATGTTTTGGCATTTCCTCAAGAAACAAAGAACTCTTTTTCATTCAAAACCGCTCTATTGTCCTGAGCTTGTACCAGCAAAGATCTTGTCCCTGAATTACTCTTGTCCTTGATTGTCATTCCTTCCAGGATTCTGATTAGCCACATACCCTCCACCCACTCCACCTTTACCTTGTTCATACTGTCTTCCTTGCACTGGTTGCACCATGATCTTACCATCTCTGACAATAGCATGATTGTGTAGATTGGAAGCAGTTCTGATATCATTGTTAGTATGTGGAGTGAGGTTCAGATTTTGCTTAACCATAAGAGCCAGTTGATTGATGAAATGTTCCATGACTGCTTCAGCGTCAGGTTGCTTAAACCTTGGATCAGGAATGAGTTTTTGGTTACCATTTCCAATAGGTATGACTTGTGAATCTTTGGTAGTAATCCCTACATTGGTGTAGAATGCGGTTGAGTCATTTGATGAGCTTGCCTCTCCCTGATTAGATTTGAAATTTTCAAGAATCATTTGTTCAAACATAGCATGCTTCTCATTCTGAAGTAGGAAGGCATACAATTGTTCACAGTTGGTGTGCCTTAATCCTTTGGTAAGCTTGACTGAGGTGACAAATTTGTACCATTTGGGATTCATGTTGTTCACAAACTTTGAATTTAGTTGAATATTTGGCATGGTCATTTTGATATTCCTCATATCATTCACAAGTTTGTGGAACCTCACATAGTATTCAGTGACACTTTCTCCAGGGTTCATTTTGAAGTTCTCAAAATTATCATACAATTGAGATTCCTTGTCTACTTTGGTCAATTTAAAACCAGAGAGAAGCATCTTAACATTGTCCCAAACTGCTTTGGTTTCAGTGTTGTGATTGATTAACTTGTAGATGTCTTTTGGAAGACCCTGAAGTATAATGTTTGAAGGCCTGATACCAAAGATCGTATCTCTTTTTCTCCTTATCATTGAGCTCATCATACGTCTTTGGTCTGTCCAAACCTAAGATCACTGTACCATCCGCAGTAGTTTCAAGTGTGTCTCTTGTAGTCTCAATCTGATAAGGACTTTCATCAATTGACTTGAGAATGTTAACGCCATGTTCCTTTCCCAAATAGTACAACCTAATTCGTTGAGCCCATGAGTCATAATCAGTTCTGCCAAGCATAGGTGGACGGGTATTTGATCCAGCTGCTTGAACGTCCCAGCTACAGAAGAGATGATTGTAGGCACGTTGGTAGACATGATTATAGATTTCACGGGATTTTATAACTCTATGATTAAACCGGGAAATAGATTCTTTCACGGGATTTTACTAAATCAAGAGAAAACCGTAAAAAGTAACAATCAGCAACAATAATTAACCAAGTCGCTTTAAACCTTGAAGACAAGTTGCTTTAACCTAAGTCACTAGGTATACAAGTCGCTTCAATGGACAAGTCGCTAGGCACACAAGTTGCTAGAGTGACAAGAGACAAGTCGCTTCGAAGACAAATCGCTAGTGACAAGTCGCTAGACACAGAAGTTACTAGAATAACAAGTCGCTAGATGGACAAGTCGCTAGGGACAAATCGCTAGACACAGAATTTTCTAGAGTAACAAGTCGCTATATGGACAAGTCTCTAGGGACAAATCGCTAGACAAAATAGTACGACCACTACTTTGTACTATTTGTCGTTTTGTCTCAAAAGACAAATCGCTAGAGCACAAGTCGCTTCCCACAATAAAGACAAGTCGCTGAAGAACATAGAGACAAGTCGCTACGAAGAAATCTGTAGGATATTGGATTTCACATACACATCAAACCATAACTCAAAGTGGGCGTATAAAGGTGAGTTCTAGAGAGAGAAAGTTAGAGGTTTAGGGAACTTAGTGAGAGAAAGAAAAATCTTATTATGAGCTCCAACTCTCTACCTTGGGAGGTAGAGAGTATTTATAGTCTTACATAATCGCCACACAACGGTCGTGGATCGGCATACAAGGGTAAAGACCCGTCCGTCCTCCACGGTGTTACTTAACAAAATACTACTTAACAAAAAATAACTATGACTACGAGCTTTCTACCGATTACGTATACTTGAGGTGACCGACTCTTTAATACCTGGAATTTCTAATTCCTAACAATCTCCCCCTAAGGGAGGTCACCTCAAACATATACTAAAATGACATTGAATACAATCCGATATTACATTAACAATTGATCTTGCATTCTTGATGTAGTACTTTGCTCCGAAGCTCGTAGTCATTGATTCCACTCATTCCATGTTTGGTTAATACAAGTGGAGGTCTTTTACTGATCCACGTGATAATAATGTTGAGCCAGCTTTTGAGATCATCACTAATAGAAAATCTCTCGATACATCCATTGTGGTGTTGGTATTATGTGATGTTGTGACTTTCGGACCGACATGCTCACATTCTGATCATGATATCTTCTCATCAGAGTAGCGGAAGCATTCGTTGATTCATGATATTGGCGCAGCCAGAAGCGAAGCATGGAGTTAGAATATCCGAGTCATTGATGCACCAATCATGATATCTTTTGATATGAATGTGTTGTGTGAGCAGGCGGCTATGGATTGACAGCTTCATTCGATACCGCAACGTCGGGTGTACTCGCATAAGATAGTTAGTAATAAAGCGCACGAAAGTGTCTTTGATCACTTTCGTTGAATTGAGGTACACGGCCCGCCCACGGTTCCCTCGCTGATCAAGACAAACGTACCGTGATCGGTATAATTCAAGAATTTCCTTGACAGGTTTCGCAATGCTCTAGCTGTTCTCAAACCGAACGCCTCAAAGAAGACAACACGGAGTGAGTGAACCAAATAATTTACGTCCATCGATTGATGAAAAGAGATTTGAAAACAATCGTGTATTGCTCAATAGAAATTGTTTTTGCAATATAACGAAGGTTTTAATGAAAATCAATTATCAATCATAAAACACCTTTTGATTTGAAAATTAGTACACGGTCGACGTGCTAATGAAAAGAGTTTTAAAGCACAAAGACCGGTTTTTCAAAGGTATCCGCCAATCCATAACTGAACCGTGATTGATTCAAAAGATTGAATCGCCCCATTGTTTCGCTCGCTTGTCACATGGTTGATCAGATAATAGATCTCACATGCCACCTACCGTGAGCTTGTTAGATGTTGGCACCAGAAGGCTTTCCATCTTCACAGTGAATATGTAAACACATCACTGATGTTCCGCAATACCACAAGGATAATGCGTAGGACTCAAGATATAATCTCTTTCCACATTGTGTGAAACAGAGAGTCTTCATTGAAAGTGTCCTAATGAGATTTATTGATGATCTCGTGGCACTAGACTCAATTTGTGCATATTTGGATCATATATCGGAGACTAGGGAGAGGGTCTCCTCCTTCAATATCAACAATCTCTAAGAGAGAGTCGATAGATAATGTCGGTTCCTCGTGAGAATGAAACAAGTCCTTTTAAGAGGAACTTGAGTGGTTTGGAAAGTTGAAGTGCAGTGCGTCACTGGGTCCATGACGACTTGTCTTCAATACCGATGTTACCATTAGTAGCATATGAATTGAACCCGGTTTCTGCCCTAAGGTTGAATAAATGGAGGGCTATTTGTTTTCACCCTTTTCTCATTCAATTCTTTTTAATTCTTCAACCCCTTCAGTGCTTACCGAGACTTCATAGCTAGAACCTTGTTGTGTTTATTCCATTACTAGCTCTCGCCTCACCACACTCTTCCCATATCTCATTTTTCTCCTTTTATCATCATACCTAAGAACTCTACACTAACTAGTGGATAGTCCCTGGTAGATCCCTCCGGTTCTGGCGGATCATGGGAACACATACCTAACCTTATCGGCCTTATATCACCATACATAATGTAAAGTTGGTCGGTCTTTTTGGTATTGTTCATCCGCCATAGGAACCAATTGAAAACCATTTGAAAATCAATCCAGATACTTATGATATTTTATCAAAGCATTTTGTACCTGAATTGTTTTTGATATTTTTAGAAGAAGAACTCCCCTCAACATGTGAATCAAGTATTTGAAATAGTTTTCCACACGGAGGCAAGAGAAAGAATTAACTTCTTTGATTACCATTTTCAAAAATATCAACATCACTTCCCTAATCGAATCAAGTAGATAAAGCATTTTGGGAAGGATGAGGTTTTCATGATTTTGCTGCCCCTCAATATGTGCCTCGAGATTTGAAAAGAGTTTTGCACATACTAGAGGGAACCTGCACCTTGAGATAAGTTATCACGTTTCAAATAATAGGTTTAAGATAGATGCTCCCCCTCAACATGTGCATGGAAAATTTGAAATCGCTTGTCACATGTGGGAAGGAGAGCTTGTACATCCTTATAAAACCATTTACCAAATTATCAGTTTAAATCCAATTTAAATCACACATTCTCCCCGATCACAATTATCAAATCATTTGAGATTTGTGATCTCTTATAGATTTAAATTGATTTTGAAAGCTTTTAAGGAGAATTGTGACTTGATTATGAAAGCGCTTTAACTGATAATGATCGGATTTTAAGACTTTAAACTCCATTGATAAAACATGCTGAATATCTTTTGAAAACAATTGAATGCCAAATAACCTTTTAATTTAATTGAAATCATTCTCTCCCTCAATCAATGACATAGGTTGTTGATTGAGAGATTGATATTTTGACAAATAAGTCCAGATGATTATCAAAAATAGAGACCAAGTTATTTTTCAAAGCATTTAGTTTTACAGATAAATGTTTAAAGAATCGAGCATGGAATTTGAAAACATGATAAAGTATGGCTCGTTCTTTCTTTGAAAAGCGGGTTATCACCAAATGACAATAAACCATTTTTTCTTTCTCCCAAAAATAATTTTTGATTTTGATTTTTTTTTTTTTATATATAAAAAATTAACAACATCTAAAGTCCCGTGTCATTCTTTGAATGACAACATCAAGACCGTAGATATTATCGAATCGAGAAAAACATGACAAAAAGACAATATTTTTTGAAGATTTTTCGAATTTTTCAAATTTTTATGGATTTTGAAAGTTTTATATTTTTCTATTTGATTTTTGAAGGTTTTATAATTTTGTATTTTGTTTTTCAAATAAATATTTACAAGAGATAAATTAGTTTAAGAGGATGATGAAATGAGTACCGAGATAAAGATATCGTTCAGCACGTTGTAGAAGATAGGAATCAACATCTCTTAAACTTTCGCCACCAAAGCATTCGAGGCTTCTAAGAAAATCGTCTGGACATGAGCCTTCTCAATTTGAATCTTTGGTAGCTTCTCCCCAAACCGACAAACATCGAATAAAGACCATTTCCCTAAGAAGTAGAGTTGAATACAAAGCGGTCTTATTGATTGAAGCTCAAAGACTCAAGAACACGAGAACACCGAAGTAACAAGTTGAAACATTGATCGCCTCAGTGGTTATCAAATCCGGATTAACCGACATTTACGCCGATCACATGAACCTCCGCTGGCATCCCGATGTACACCTTACTCTTCGAGATTGACCGGTTGTCTATTTAGGGGAACAATATATCAACATCTTCATTTTACCAAGTGCATTCCAGTTATATAGCATATAACCAATCAAAGACATAATGTACACATGTACCCAACAAGAGTAGAGACGATGACATCCATGTAACATGTTGAGTCACTAATCATCTCCGTGGATGTCAACTCTGAAATAACTGAATTAGCTCGATCAAGTGAACATGTTGTGCATATAACCGGAAGCACTTTATCATAAACCGTATATAAGATGTCGATAGAGAGTATCATCTCACGTTCCAAATATTCTTCTCATATTTCTTCCAATGAACACCAAGTAACATAAACCAAAGGTCTCCAGAGACCACTTCCCCAAATAGTTGGAATAATATATCCTTCCCCCAAATGGTTTTGATACCTCGTAATCAAGAAAACATAATATATCCATAAACTTGAAATCTTGTGAGAAGAACTCAAATAGCCCAAATGAAACCTGTGAGAATCAACTGCTACATAAACTCTCTCTGACTATCTTTATCAACCCATATGTAGACAATTTGAAGTGACCATTGTTGAAGAAAAACCCGATATACCAAACTTGAAATCAAGTCGAATTCCCGCATTTGTGTCTTAAGCTTGCACTTAAAGATGGAAGAACGGTGTCGAGAATCTATGCTTCAAGCAAATCTCTAAGTACTCACACTCAAACAAGGTATGAGACATTAACACCTCTTGATATTATCCACATCGTCATCTGCATGTGACACTGAGTAAAACAACGTAACTCCAAATAGTGATAGTTAACTGTGTCTTCAACCATCCACTCCATTGCGGTAACTAGATAAACCAAGCCTTCAACTCAAATTCTTAAGCCCGAGCAAGTTATCAAATAAGAACACGCCTTTGTAAGGTCAACTTCAATCTCAAATAAGTGATAAATGATTAACTCTGAAGTAATCAACTTGTGTCAAATGCCCAACATGTGAATAAACATACAACCGAATGTACATTCACCCACCAATGAACCGAACAAATGATGCCTCAACATCAATGTATTCTTCCTAAAAGTATTCATGTAGAGACTGATCTGGAGGATACACCAATAACTTCGAGCGGATGAGGTAGACATTTTCCTTGAAGTTCATGTGGTTGATTTATAGCATGCACGATGTGAGGAACAATAATCCATGAAGATTTGGCAAAGGAATACCAAAGAGTGGATCATTATTCATGAACAATAATCCGTGAAGATTTGGCAAAGGAATACCAAAGAGCGGATCATTATTCATGAGTGCAACTGCAATATTATGATAATCATTATCAACGCCTTGAGGAATAACTGGAGATAGGGCTTTTGAGTAGTCTGAGTTGTACTTCTTTGATGATCATCAAACATATCTTGAACTCATGAATCACATATTCTTTGATGATAATCAAATATTCGCTAGCGTTGTAAATACTCATCAAACATATCTTGAACCAATGAATCCCAAACAATAAATCCCATTTATCCTTAGTGAGTGAAACATTAGGCGTTGGAGGAGAGTCATCAAACTTTAAGTCGGATAACCATTATTCAAACATCCATCATCATTTAGTATATTCACTCTTCTCATAAATCCCATTTATCCTTAGTGAGTGAGAGTCATCATCAAACTTTAAGTCGTATAACCATTATTCAAACATCCATCATCATTTAGTATATTCACTTTTCTCCCCCTCAAAAATTGCATCCGAAGTTGCCATTTTGATTTAGCAAGTGAATAAGAATATACATTAATGAATGTAGATCCACTTGATGACCGAATGAGCATGGGAGAAACATGAAGCTTGTTGATGAAGAATGTCGATGAGAATGGTCATAAACATGAAGATTTCTTCTTCTTCAAGATAAAGCGATCAAGCGCACACTTTTCTTTTCTTTGAGGAACGGGCCGAAGTGTTATCTGCAGACACCATAATGATGAAGAACGAGGCCTGAACTGATGTGAACAGACGCCATTGTTTAGAGCCCAGTTATATGTTTAGAGCCACCAATCCAAATACCAAGGGACGACATGTACGACCTGCTTTGGATAATGACGAAGACAGAGAATTGGAAACATTGGATCCCACGCGCTCATGGGGTCCATTTGGTTAGCACAAACAATCTTTGAATCACAGAAACCCTAGGTGCAATGTCATTGTCACTAGGAGCTAAACTAGTAGAAGCATCGACTTAGTCGAGGACATTTTGTGCTTAATGGGATTATTCTACCAGCTTGGCTTCCAAACCTTACAGCACTACTCTAGGCATAGTTGGTCTAGTTAAGGGGCAAGGTTTGCCATTCGTGAATATTCGACCTGTTGGCTTCCACTGAAATCCTACATTGGTAAAACCATCCCGTAGGTTTCCATGATTGCTTAATCTGCTTTCGCCTCCAAACTTTCTTAACCGGGTTATGAATCTTAGACCTCAGAAATAACACATCACATTTATCATGATTACCAGAAATTAAACATTTTTACATGTTTTGCAGATAGCATAAGGCCTCGAATTAATTTTAGTAAGCTTAGAGCTAATACTAGAACTAACACGATTCTTTTGGTTCAAATCAAACTTCTTGTCCCTATGGTGTTCTTTTCACTTCCTTATCATGATCACTTTTAGTTTGCGTAATCCTATCCTTCTTTGCATAGCTTCTAGGTTTTGACCCGCTAACTTTAGTATCAATCTTAACATCTCAGAGAAGTAACGATGGGAACATTACATGGCTTCACTACTTTCTGCATCCCTGGTCTAGAAGTGCTGGGATCTGAAATTCTAGGAGGCACATCACAGGTTGCTTGCTTGAATTTTGACATGGAACAAGGCATATCAAGGGTCACATGCTTGGCTTTAGGCATAGAACAAGGCATCACAGCTTTGCCTTTTGCACCTAAGGATAAGGATTTAGGACATGTTGCAATTACACATTCTAGCAACTCTTGAGATCGTTTGGCCTGGAGGCAAGCAAACCTAACTTCACTATCAAGAGGTTTGTTAATGAAATCCTCTTCGACAATCTCACGGAGACATTCTAGACTATCCTTAAGGTAAGCACAGGAGTCATGAAAAGCATGTTCATTATTCCTAAGATGAGGAGGAATATATTTAATCACACAAAGTGTATTTGCAATCTGAGGGTGACTTTGAGACAACATTCTTATTGAAAACAAGTGGCGCTTCCCATTTCCTCACTTCTCGATTCTCAATTTCCTTTGTAAAGACGTTATTTTTTCGTTGTTTTGGTCACGGGTGACTTTCATTGAATCATATAACTCTTTAAAGTGTCGTTTAACTTTTTCATTTTCTTCGAGAAAATTCTCGTTTTCCTTTTGTAATGCATTGACTAAGTTTTGAAGATGAAAAGTTTGAGAGTACCGAGAATCTAAAGGAGGAGGCATTTGGGATCCAGTCACTTCCTTCTTTTCACCTTTCGCCAGAGACTTGGGTTTTCAATCTTCCGATCGTGTTACAATGAGCTCGAATCTGTTCATCACGTTTGCTAATTTCAAAAACTCATCAAATTCAGGAGCATCCAAGGATGTCTTGATATTTGAGGTTTTAGCATTTTCTTTTAGATGTTGATATTTTAATTGCAAAGCAAGATGCTCAACTTCCAATTTAGAAAACTGTTTCACCAAAGTTATCATGATCATCCTGCTCAATTTTCTCATGCAATTTAGAATTAGTTTTTTCAAGCTCAATGACACGATCATGGGAGACTTTCCGAGCAACAGATAATTCATGAAATTGAGAAGCATTAATGGAACAATTTGTAGCAGTGTAAAACACATCTTGAGTAATACATTCCGAAATAAGATTCTCATTCAAGGTATGCAAGTTCTTCCTCTCAATCTCATTATATTTTAATTCTCGCCCATAGTTACTAACCTCAACTATCATTGCATCAAATTCCTTTTCCATTTCTTTAATATCTGATTTTATCCCCTTTTAAGACTCTCAAAATGATCTTTTAGTTGTTTAAAGAAAGGCATGACCTCAGCTAGATAGCATTCTTTTGTTTGCTCAAAACCCCTTTCCCTTCGTTATCCAGTGGGTGTGATCCTTTTCTTACAAGTTTTCTCAAAATCGACAAATAGTTGAAGAATAACATATTGACTGATTAAGGTCTTGCTCTTAGTGGCAATAGTTCTAGGAACTAAATGCATTGGTGAATTTGGAGGATACACAACGCTTTAGGAATTTCCTACAAGGGGATTCATTTCAACAAGATTTTCAGCTTTTTGCAAGTCCATATCCTTTTTCCGTAACACTTGTTCGGGGTCAATAGAGTCTCGAGGCTTAAACATGTTTAAGGATATCCAATTTTCCTTAGTGTAATCATGGGGTTTTATCGTTATCTTGTTCTTTTTACACTCAGGATCTTCTAGCTTCTTATTCATTTTCTCCCTAGTGACTTCATTTGATTTCTTATCTTCCTCTGCACTCACAAGCAACTAGGTTTTGTCTAGGCTTAAGGATCTCATTACCATCATACAAGACCTTATGAGCTTTCTAGCCTTTTTACAAGCCTCGTGGTTTGGTTCATCAACTAAGGCAACACTATGTTTGTCACTTAGAACTCTATGCTTAGTGATCATGTGAGCAATTTGAATGGTGTTTCCTTGTACGCATAACTTATTTTCAAGCTTGTTTTTCAAAGTTTTAGATTAGAAAAATCATTCAAAAGTTTTGATTCCTTAGCACTAAATTCTTGCTTAAGCATTTTAACATTTTCTTGAAGTTCTTGTTTTTGCTTAGCACTTTTAGAAAGCTTTTCTTGTAAGGAGTTTAACTCTTGTTTTAATACTTCTTCTCTAAAATTACCATTTCTAATAATTGTATGCGATTTGGTTCATCCAACTCCCGCCACGAGTGGTTAACTCAAACTTAGCACGCTGTTCATAAATAGCAACCTGATCCTTATATATGTTAAGCTCAAGTGGTAAGGAATCATCAGCACAAATGCAAAGCACTCATGCAGTTCATAATCATCATTTTGAGTAGAAGATGCACAACTAGGTACGGCAGAAACTTCCATGCAACTTATCTCAAGATTGACATGCACATGCCGATCGGTGCACCTCTCTCTCTTGTGAATTTGAGCACGAAGATTCCATTTTGCATTATCCGACTCATCAATTTTTGTTGTCACTGACATTCTGCATTCAAAGAACACCCGATATTTCAACGAAACATTACCCAACTTATCACAACAATCTTTCAACTCGCACTGACACTCATTCACGTCTTCATTCTTTTGTGCAGATTCTTCAATGTACTTTTTCACATTATCCATGAGTTGGATAAATGTCTCAATGAATTCTTGAATTTCCATTCCAAGATGTTTTTGAAGGAAATTCCAGTCAAGTGTTGATCGTAATCTGCCAATATTCCCCATCGATGAATGGTGAAATTGTTTGTAGATTACTTGAAGAGTCTGACCGAACCATCCTTTGAACCTCTTCATTGGTAATTTGCAGCTTTAAATGTTCTAAGTTCAACAGCAAGCTTCTTGTAAATGTAGGTAAGTCCCGCGAAAAGAGCACTACATGTTCGATCCCCCTATGGATAACAGCTTGTGTGAGGTGTCGATGAAGTAGCCGATAAGGCTCAATGCTGCATTCCATTTGCGTGGCATTCTCATTGTAATCAACATGAAGATCTCACATCCTCATTGTTTAATTCAAACATCTTTAATCGTTCGGTGTAGCATCCATTATCATTATTATCCACAAAGATCATACAATTTAAGCACTTCGAGACCACCGGGTCAAGAGAGTAAGACATGATGTGTTAAGATGACCTATGGATCGATACAATGAAAGGACTTTAGATTGTTCGTAGGAAAAGCTGAAATGTTGATTGGTTGAGATTTGGATTGGTTGATGCACGTTTTTACGGAGAATTTTTAGGTCTAAAAACTTAAAACCTCAATAACTTCCTTTCAGAGGGGATTTGGGCCTCGAAAAATTCGTTTCACGACTTTGTGGTGAAACTTCACAATATTCAGCCCGTTCGTCGCTTTGATGTGTATTTCAAAACGGAGTTACTGGATCAAAAGTTATGGCCGTTTGAAGTTTTGACGTAAAAAGTCAACTTTGGTCAAACCTCTTCTACGTAAAAATCAACCAAGTCGCTAAACCCCTTGAACCAAGTCGCCAAGTACCAAGTCGCTAAGTACCAAGTCGCTAAGTAGCAACTCGCTAAATCACCAAATTGATAAGCACCAAGTCGCTACACAGTCAAGTCGCTAAAGAGCAACTCGCTAAGGTCCAAGTCGCTAACACCAAGTCGCTAAGAATACTAAATCGCTACAATTTGCCTAACAAGCAACTCGCTAACACTTTCTCAAGCAAGTCGCTAACCTCACTAAGTCGCTAGTCAGAGTGGAGAATTCACTAACTTGTACTATTTGTCGGCTTGTCTCAATAGACAAGTCGCTAGGACCAAATCGCTACCAAATAACACCCCAAGTCGCTAACTTTTATGAAGCAAGTCGCTATGATGAATATCACACCGAGAACCAAGTCGCTAGCAAGAAAAATCACATAAACACCACTTTTCAATCCAAAACAACCCAACCAAGATGATTCAAGCTTACCAAATGAAAACCTAAACACTTGTGATGATTCTAAACACAAAAGTACTAACAAAATCCAAGCTTTAACACAAGAAATCAACCAAATGATGCAAAACCACTAAACTTTTTCAAACTCAAAAACCACCTAAAACCACTAGAAATCCAAAGATGTGTAAGATATGATCTAACCATGGCTCTTGATACCAATTGTAGGATATTGATTTCACTTACACATCAAACCATAACACAAAGTGGGCGATAAGGTGAATTCTAGAGAGAGAAAGTTAGAGGTTTAGGGAACTTAGTGAGAGAAAGAAAAATATTATTATGAGCTCCAACTCTCTACCTTGGGAGGTAGAGAGTATTTATAGTCTTACATAAAACGCCACACAACGGGCTGTGGATCAGGCATACAGTTGGTAAAGACCCGTCCGTCCTCCACGGTGTTACTTAACAAAATACTACTTAACATAAAATAACTATGACTACGAGCTTTCTAACGATTACATATACTTGAGGTGACCGACTCTTTAATACCTGGAATTTCTAATTCCTAACAAAATCTATGCACAAATCGCTTCCCACAACAAAGACAAGTCGCTGAAAACGTAGAGACAAGTCGTTACGAAGAAATCTAGTCTGTGACTCAAGTCGCTAGGTAGAAATGTTCAAAAACACCACTTTTCAATCCAAAAACAACCCAACCACACTGATTCAAGCCTTCCAAATCAAAACCTAAGCACTTATAATGATTCTAAACAAAAAAGTACAACCAAAATCCAAACTTTAACACTAGAAATAGTCCAAATGATTCAAATACCACTAAACTTTTTCAAACCCAAAAACCATATAAAACCACTAGAAATCCAAGAACATGTAAGAGAGATGATTAAACCATGGCTCTTGATACCATTTGTAACATATTGGATTTCACAAACACATCGAACCATAACTTATATGAAGTATACTTTGGGTTTTAGAGAGAGAAAGTTAAGAGGTTTGGGAACTTGGTGAGAGAAAAAAAATCTTATTATTAGCTCCAACCCTCTACCTTGGGAGGTAGAGGGTATTTATAGTATCTTACACAAAACGCCACCTACGAGCTGTGGATCAGGCATACAGTGGGTAAAGAACCGTCCGTCCTCCACGGTGTTACTTAACTAAATACTAATTAACATAACTTGACTACGACTACAAGCTTTCTAACAAATATATATACTTGAGGTGACCGATACTTTAACTCACAGATTTACTAAATCCTAACAAAGAAGTATATTGAGGAATAAGCACTAAATGATGACAAGATGAATGAGTGTCGTGTGCAATCGAGAGATAGTAATGTTGAGTCGGGTAATGTTTCAGTTGAAGGATCAGGGGTTGCAGAAGTCAGAGGATCAAAGACAGACATAATTGATACAACCAGTTGTTCAGTGACTCCTATCAAACAAGTGGTGGATGCTGCTATCAGACATATAAATGAACAGGTGCCACATGCCGAGGTATTCTTAACTATTCAACATGATGCATCAGCCAAAACACTCGTACAAACTGATCACGATACTGAACATGACTTTGATAAATGTTCTGTGACTGAGGCTGAGTCTGTGATAAAGTGTTTCAAAACAAATGATGTGGTTGAAAAGAAAATTTATGATGTACTTTCAAACAGATTTTCACAACTTGAAAAACATTGCATTTCACTTGAGATTGCAATGCAAAGTAAAGAAGAAAGTTTTCAATTTTACAAACCATTTAAAAACCCAGAACTTCCTGAATTCCGTGAATTTTTTGAAATTAACACTTTGAAAGCTCAGATTCAAGACAAAGACTCGACCATTTACAATATGAAGAAACATATTTCTATCCTAAATGATAAAAGTAATATAGTTAAGGCTAAACATGACATCGATGTAATTAATTCAAGAAACATCGAATTGGAATTTTGTGTTGCTAGATTACTTAAAAAAAATGAGACTTTGAAAAGGCATCACATAGACCTAAGTGACTCTATCAAAGAAGCTAGAACTAAGTCTTTGGAACAAAAAAACTCTTTGATAGCCAAAATTGATGAACTCAAAGCTCAACTTCAGGATAAGAGTTTCACAATATTTGCCTTAAAGAATGAGCTTAGGAAAACTGTAGGGAAAAGTGTGAACACTAAGTTTAAAAAACCATCAACCTTGGGGAAGCCAATTTCACATCCCAATAGAGACCGGTCTGTTGTTAGATAGCCTACTGTGTTAATATCCGAAAGACCAAAATCTTTAAAAAGAAGGTTTGCCTCCCAAGTTGATGAGAACACAGTTTTGTCAAAACTAGTTACTTCACAAGCTAATCCCAAGAAATTGAAAGATAATTCTCAGGGTAAGGCTCAATCTTCTAGGACTAAGAATGTGAAAAATTCTTCTAGTGCACTAAATAAGTCTCAAAATGCTAATCCCTCTCCTAAAAAAACACTTACTGATAAAGCATCAAAAACTACGAATAGGAATAAGATTACATCTTCCACTGTACCTAAGAAGTCAAACACTCCTAGATCTTGCCTTAAGTGGATACCAAATGGTAGAATTTTTAAAAATGTTGGACTCACATGGATTCCTACCAGCAATTTAACCACCAATGGCAAAACTAAGTTTGATTGTGAAATCCCCAAAAGTCTAGTTACTGTTGCAGCTAACCTACTTAAATGCATACCTACTTGTGCTGTTAGTGCAGGTATTCCTCACTCATTTATAGGTACATTGATCAATTCTATCAAGAAAAGACTCATGGTATGGGTGCCTAAGGAACATAATCCTCCTGGTTCAGAGCCTGCACTCGAATTGATGAGCATGTACTATGATTCCTGATCACTTCAGCTCAGGACTCGTACCTTAACACCCCTCATTTAAGAGTATTTCCAATTCTGGTATACTCTATATAGGTTTCCACGTTGTAAATATCTTATTCTTTGTAAATATTTTTCAAAACGAAAACCAAAAATACAAAATTATAAAACCAACAAAAACCCATAAAAATTTGAAAATCCTGAAAATTCCAAATATAGTTTCAAAGGCATGTCTTCTTGTATCGATAACATCTACGGTCCTAGAAATCTCATTCAATAATGACACAGGTCTTTAGATGAAGTTCGTATAGAAGTTCATATGTGTTTCTGAAAACATGCCTATACAAATCTTTTTGTATTAATGATTTTTCAGTAATGCAATTGCTTCTCACATTACTACTAAAAGTGTTCTTAATCAATGGGAATCATGGGTGCATAGATTTTTCATATTCAATCAATGGCTACTCATGCTTAATCTAAATCGAGTCATTGATTGAGGGGGAGAGTTATGCTTAAAATTTATGATTATCAGTCAAGCTGCCTCAACTTATTGAATCTATCCCGGCTTTCATACCTGATGAGGTATCAATCTTGAATTTAGTCCAATATGGTCTCATGTGCTGATTATGTGTTTTATTTAGGATCTTGATGGCTATCTTTTTATTGTTTCCTAGATATTTGTGTAATTATGGTCATGTCATTCATTATCCTGACTTGCTTACCCGTGTATTTGTGTATCTCTAAATGTTTATGAAATGTGTTGTAAGGGTTCAAACTGAATAGAACATGACAAAGGTACATCTTTAGGGAAGTAAAGGGATAAATTGTATAATGCATGAAAATATTTAAGGTTGAGAGTGCAATTTGTCAAAGAGAAGGGCCAATAATGTCAATTTAGGATAAACATTGTGATTTGTCTATCACAAAGACCAATTCTATCATTTTTTGAAACTTGTGTGAGTGGGTATATAAAGGAGTGCGATTTGTCCAGTCAAACTTTTTCAAATCTTAGTCAAACCTCAACACTCATCTTTTCTCTCGATTCAATGCGATTTGATCCTCTTTTTGATTCGTTGTGTGATTCAAGTCTAGGTATATGCATAATTAAACATTCATTTACTATTCAGATAACAATTTGTCCATCATCTATCTAATAACTAATCTTAATTGCATTATTTAGGTTGAATTTACTCCGATCCCCTTCTCACTATTTAGGTTTGTTAATCTCTTTTCATTTGATTGTTGGGTTTAGGTTTTAACCTTGTTGAATTTGCTTGTTACTGTTATCAATTCTATCCCCTTGAACTATTTGCCCCAATTTTGCGTTATGAATCATTTTGACTTTTTATTTATCGCACTATGGTGATGAATTTGGTGATGGTTGAATCGTTGTTATAGATGTGTGTTTGATTAATTGTGTTTTGGACTTAAATTGGTAAATTTGTTAGTATTTGGATCTTGCCTGAGATTTGACATAAAAATGCTTGAATGCATTTCTAGGGTGGAAATAACGTTCTTGGTTGCGAGTTGTGTTAATTGTTCTTGGATGCGTTTTAGCTTTAGTTCTTAGATGCGTTTTGATGAAAGTGTTCCTGAATGCGTTTTGTTAAGATAATGTGCCTGGTTGCGATTTGGTAGAAATTCTTGGATGCGATTTGATTATACAGGCTTGACTGCGTTTTGTCATATATATTCTTGACTGCGTTTTGATTAGATATTGCTTAGGTGTGTTTTGATTCCAAATTTGTTGTTTCAATTTGTCTGATCACTGCATTTTTTCTAGATATGTCTCGGTGCGTTTTGTGTCAAATCGCAGCTCATGCGGTTTAACGATAAAAGAATATTTTATTATAAAATGTAGGACCCACCATGACCATATTTTAATTCACTGCGTTTTGTCAATCTAGACTGCATTTTGTCTCTTGCAACTCGGTTCACTACGATTTGTCATAATTATGCGTTTTGACCTATTGCGTTTTGTCTTAGTGCGTTTTGACATACTGCGTTTTGACCTATTGCATCTCGATAGACTGCGTTTTGTGTCCACTCTGCATTTTGATTGGCTATGCGTTTTGTCTTGGTGTGTTTTGATGACTGTAACTTAGTTAGCTGCGATTTGATCTTGTCTCTTAAGTATGTTGTGATGCGTTTTGTCCCTAAATGTCCTATCTATGTTGCAATTTGAACTCTTGAGATTTGTCACATTTGACTTGATCGTCACAAATTGACAAGACAATGTTTTGTATATCTTGTAATGATAATCAAAGTGACATAATCAACTTGATGATACATGGTATGAACTCACCAAGCACACAATCCGTGAAGCCCTTCAAATCACACTAGAAGATCCAACTCATCCTTTCACTCCTCCACCAACCACCGACGAATTGATCAAGTTCATCACTGACTAAGGATATCCGTCTGTCATCAACAAGATTTCTGCAGTTATTACTGATGAAATGTTTCAACCATGGAGGGCAATCACCACCATTCTCAATCTATGCCTCACTGGTAAAACATCTGGGTTCGAAAGACCAAGGGCTCCAATTCTGAAAATCTTGTGGGGAGTGGTTAACCAGGCCAACATTGACTATGCTGAACGTATTTGGGAAGAGTTCACGCAATCTATTCACACCTTCATCACTGACAAATTTAAGATATCACAAAATGTCAAGGGCAAGAAATCGGTGCACAAGTGGGTGATTCCTTGCAACCGGTTTTCCAAACTTATCATCAAACACCTTCAGTCCAAGCATTAGTTCAATCCAAGGAGCGAATCTGCTCTTTATCTAGCCACATGTGAACATATTCTTGGTAATCTGAAGTTTTTTCCTTAAGGTTCTACTCAGGAAATCTTTGGCAAGGCTGTTCCAGACACACTCATCACTGACGATATGGTAAATGCATCTTACTTCCAAGATTATCTGGACAAAGAAACCAAGTCTATTGCCAGTGAAGCACCTAATCCAACACCAACAAAATCAACTAAAACATCATCAAACTCATCCAAAGCATCATATGCCACCCTTCCCAAGAAAATTCAAGAAAAATCTACCACCGGTGATTCCTCCACCCCAAACAAGAAGAAGAGAAAGGGTGGAGCGAGTAAAGGAAGTGGGTCCAAGAAACAAAGGACCGAGCCTGATTTTAAGGATGTAGATAACATCAAACTTCAAAAGGGCATTGATGCGATTTTATGGGAACAAGAGGAGTCGGTGAGATGACCAAGGAAGGGAGTGATCATTGATGAACCAGACTCTGGGTTACGTCACTCCCTTCTAGAAGTTGATGGAAAAGGAAAGGGAAAAGCTGTTGAGGATGTTGAGCAGGTTGCTCAGATGCTGTTGAATATTTCTTCTTCGGCTCCCAAGACCACTACCAAATATGTACTCCAGAAACGAATCACAGAATCATCATCTGCTAAGGAGCCAAGTGGAGCTGAAGGGAAATGTTCTCCAACTCCTGAATTCAATGATGACTCTAGTGACACAAAGTCAGACACTCAGGAGAATGAGGGTGGTAATGTTGATATGAATGAACATGAATTCCAAATAGAGACTCTTACAGAAACTGGTACCATTGAAGGAACAGACTAAAGGAACAATGAAACAGAGACTGGTGTTCAAGATAGTGGGCTAGTGTAGAAGAGTTTGTGAAACAGTCTTATCCAAATCTCCAAGAAAATCTCAAGCAAAGAACTGATGATCAAGAGCACCTAGATGAAACAAACAATTCTACCGGAACCCTATTTTCTGATCAAAACCTTGAGCAATACTTCAACTCTGGGGACCAATTCCTTGAAGATAAACCGTTTGATGCTGATGCTGAGAAGACAAATGAAGAAAAGGAAGTTGTATCCATGTTTTCTGTCACCATTCAATAGGATACATCTACTGTTCCACCCATGATGGTTCCCACACCAACACCCTCAGTAGCTACACCATCAACAACTGAAGCTACTACAACAACCGTTTCTATAACCGCACTCCCACCACCACTACCTACAAGTACCAATATCGAGCTAAAACCGAAAGAAGCTCTAAAACGTCTTGAAGTCCTTGAACAACAAAACCTACCGAACAAAATTAAACATCACGAGCTTCGCTTGTCAAATCTAGAATGTCTTAACTTCGATCATAAGGTGATTAATTCTATAGAAGATCAAGTTAAAGACGCGGTCAAATGGGCTATGAAAGCTCCTTTGCATGCAAGGTTCAGAGATCTCCCTACCTCCGATATGAAAGAGATTCTCGAGCAACGCATGTTTGAGATGGATGAATACAAGGAGCATGAAGTACACAATCAGTTGTATGAAGCTCTGCAAATGTCCGTTCAGCATTATAACTATATTCAGTTTTTGAAAGATATTGTTGAACGCAAGGAAAAGGAAAAAGAGGAGATATGATTTGCCAGAACCACCATCTGGGGCTCCTCCACCTCCACCTTCCGGTGGTGCAGGTTCTTCAGGAACCGATGGAACTTCTGGTAGTTCAGAGGCTACAAAGACTAATCCACCACCTCCTAATCCACCATCATCAGGTCAACCAGGATCCTCAGCTGGCCAAGGTTCTCACGAGTCAGCCAAAAATTCAACCCATACTGCCTGGACAACAATTGACTTGAAGTTCACACCAACCTTCTCTTCCATTCCTGAAGATCAAGAAATGAATGAGGAATCGATTCTTAGTCAAGAGTCTGATTCAGACGAAGAGGATGTTTCCACTAGACATATTCCTAAGGTGACTCATAACAACAACTGGTGGAAAAAATTTATGGGGGAAGATGGTGCTGAAAGTTCTAAGTCATCTTGGTCTGCTCCAACCAAGCAATGACTCAGGATTTGTGGAAGGAAGAACGACCGGCAACTCCAGAACCTACTTGGACTATTCCTGCATCTAATCTGATGACTCCAGACCAGAGGAATCGCTGCTGAACATAACCGGGGATATGGAAAGCTTCATTAAATGGTATTGTGAGAGGCAAGGGATCTCAAAGCTCACACCAAAAGATCTGGAAGGCCCAAACTACAATATTGTAAAGGTCTTTCATCTAGACGCTGCTCACTTGCAGTACCAAATGGAGGAGTGTTACAAGCGGTTGACAGATCAAGTGGACGGTAATATGATCAAGTTCAACGTCAACAAACTACTTCCACTAGGAGGTCCACCTCGTCAAGTAACCATTTAATCCAACTTCTTCCTCAACAACGATCTGGATTATTTGCTTAGCGGGAACAAGGGAAGCAGACCTGCTCTATCGATCTCTAAAATGAAGGCTGCCAACTATCCTGATGCCGGTTTAGAACAGATGGTTCCAGATCAATTTTGGGCTGATAAAGAGTATGAGTATGATGTTACTGCTTTATATGGAATCTCACACTGGTGGTTTAACAAAAAGCGCTTCTACATTGATAGACACGGTGCTGAGAAGAGTCGTAGGGTTGTTCGAACACCAATGCGTATCTTGAGTATAGTTAGTGTGGAGATCTTTCCTATGTATGGATATGATTACATGAAGAAAATTGTCCTCCGGAGAGCTGATCAGAAAGACCATGTAATAGAGGAGAATGACTTCAAGAACCTGTACCCCAACGATTTTGAAGACCTTTATCTGTTGAACCTCCAAGACCATCTTGATCATCTACCACCTCGTGACAAGAAGACTCTTGCTGCAACAGTCAATCTATGGATAAGAGGTTTAGTCATTAAAGATAGAGTTGAAGACTTTCAGCTTATAATGGCGAGTTACCAGACTCAAGTCAATCTAACTGAGCCTCGATGGGAAGCTATACGATTCGAATACAAGAATGACTACTCAGTAATCGAATCTCCACGAGTTGTTATCTTTACTGAAAAATACGGGGCTAGGATGCTCATGAGGCTTTGTGAGTTATACAAATTCAGCGATGGTACTCTTTGTCAAATTGAAGAAGCTTCAAATTCAGCCATGTGCGAAATGATTTCAAAAGCCTACGCACATTTTTAGGGGGAGCATTTATGAAAGATCAAAACAATTAAGGTACAAAATGCTTTGATATTATATCACTAGTACCTTGATTGATTTTCTAAATGATTTTCATTTTTTTTCAAGGCAGACAGAACTGTACCACAATAACCGACCATTTTACTTTATGCATTGGAGTTATAAGGATGGTAAGGTTAGGTATTAGCTCCCACGATCCCGCCAGAGCCGGAGGGATCTACCCAGAGACAATCCACTAGTAAGCGTAGAAGTTCTTAGGTATATTGAAAACAGGAGAAAAGTGAGATTAAGGGAAGAGTGTCGACTGAGATAGAGCTAGAACTGGAATAAACCCAACAAGGTTCTAGTAACGAAGTCTCGGTAAGCACTGAAGAGGTTGAAGAATGAAAAAGAAATGAAAAGTGAAAAGGGTGAAAAGAAATAGCCCTCCAATAATTCAACTTTAGGGCAGAAACCGGGTTCAATACACAAGCTACTGGTGGTAACTAATGTAACGGCGGTATTGAAGACAAGACATCATGGACCCAGTGACGCACTCTACTAAACTTCCCAAGCCACTCAAGTTCTCTTTAAAGGACTTGTTTCATTCTCACGGGGAATCTACATAATCTATCGACTTTCTCTTAGAGATAGTTGATATTGAAGAAGGAGACCCTCTCCCTAGTCTCCGCACAAGAAACCAAAGTGCACTATTGAGTCTAGAGCCAAGAGATCACAATAAATCTCATTAGGACACACAATTCATGGAGACTTGATGTTTCACACAATGTGGAAAGTAAGATTATATATTGAGAGTCCTACGCATTATCCTTGTGTCATTATCCGAACATCCGAGTGATACTTAAAGTATTCACGATGAAGATGGAAATCCTTCTAGAGCCAACATCAAACAAGCTCTTGGTGGGTGACATGTGAGATTCTTCAAGAATCAAACTTGTGACAACTGGATAGAAACAATGGGGCGATTCAATCTTGAATCAACCTTCGTCCAGGAAATGATTTGACGAATGATTTTGAAAAACCTTTGAATGT
This sequence comes from Chrysanthemum makinoi, assembly GCA_910596185.1. NCBI lineage: Eukaryota > Viridiplantae > Streptophyta > Magnoliopsida > Asterales > Asteraceae > Chrysanthemum > Chrysanthemum makinoi. The sequence continues at coordinate 43,785,939 of OU343216.1, read as the reverse complement.
GCTCTACAATTCTTTTCTCTAAGCACATCGACTGTACGATAATTTCTCAAACAAAAGTATTTATGATTGAAAATTGATCTTTCTCATAAAACTTTCATCGTATTGCAAAACTCTTTCTCTTAAGCAATACACGATTGTTTTTCAAATCAAATTATCATCAATCAGTGAATCTCAATTCGCTAGTTCACTCACTCCGTGTTGTCTACTTTGGGACGCTCCGGTTTTAGAACGGCTAGATCAAGCTGCGAAACCCTGTCAAGGAGATTCTTAGGAATTCTACCTGATCATAGGCAGTATTATATTGATCAACGGGGAACCGTGGTTCTTGCAACCCTATTCAATGAAAGTGAACAAAGACACTTTCGTGTGTTTTATTTCTGACTATTTTTTGCAGGAACATATGACGGTTGCACCAGATCGATATTGAGAAGTCAATTCATAACCGCATACTCACATCTCACACTCATATTTGAAGAAAATCATGACTATCAAAACATACAACAAAGCTTCCGTAACTCTGATGAAAAGATGTCACGATCCAAAAACTGTGAGCAAGTCGGTCCAAAAGTCACAAAATCCCATAATGGCAATACTTCATAAGATGAGCTGTAGATTCTATGTAGCTGATGATCTCACTGAAAGCTCGTGATCACATGACAGAAGAAACATTCATGCCAAAGAAATACTACTGAAAATGAAAAGTTGATTACATGGAAGCATCAAAGTCTACGAGCTCGAGTATGAAGTTAAAGATAAAATGCTAGGATTCAAAATGTAATTCATGGGGTGACATCCCTTAGGGGGAGATTGTTAGGATATAGTAAATCCATATGGAAGTGTCGGTCACCCCAATTATAGTCTAGCATAAGTTAGCTCGTAGAATTAATGTTATTTAGTAAGTTTATATTAGTATAAGTAACACCATGGAAGAAGGACGGGTCTTTACCCACTGTATGCCTGATCCACATCCCGAAGTAGGGCGTAGGAAAGTTGTATAAATATCCCTCTCCTCACAAGGGATATGGTTGGATGTTCAAAGTAATCTAAATGAGCAATTTTTGTTTCTCACTCTAAAACATCCCATTCTCTCTCTTTCTCTCTCTAGATTCACACGATCCAAACACTAATCTATTGTGGTGTTATGATATCAATAATCTTACATGTATGTATAATGTGTTGCTGATTCTGAGGTATCAAAACCAGAAAGGGGGAAGGAGACATACATCTGAACGCACAACGAGTAGACGTGATGACCTTTATACTTCTTCTTTATTGAAGTTATTCCGGGAAGAAAATGTCATACCCGTAGAGAAACTCAGTGTTTTAACTCATGACTTTTGGTGTATTATTCCAACTACTTGGGAGAAGTAGTCTCTTGATACTTGTGGTTTGTATCACTTCAGCTTTCAGTAGGAAGAAATATGAGAAGAATTATTCAAGCGTGATATGATATTGCTTATCGACATCTTCTCATGAGCTGATATGATCTATGGTAAAGTGCTTCCGGTTAATGCTTCATGTACACAATGTTATGCTAATTCTGATGAGATCGCAACCATCAAGGGAGAGATATGTGTACATCAGGAACGCACAACAAGTTCACGTGATCGGGCTTAATCATTTATTCTGGAGCTGATAACCACAGAGATGATCAGTGCTTCAATCTGTTACTTTGGTGTCATCTTTTCGACTTTTGTTGGGTACATGTGTACAATGTGGGCTGATTTGTTATATGTAAGATAACTGGAATGCATTTGGTGAAATGAATATGTTGATATATTATTCCCCCGAATAGACAACTGCTAAAAACAAGAGAGAAATGTGTACATCGAGGACGCACAACAGGTTCACATGATCGGGCTTAATCATTTATTCCGGTGTTGATAACCGCAGAGATGATCAGTGTTTTAACTTGTTACTTTGGTGTTATTGTTTACTTCGGGTTTTTGAGCATCATACAATGAGACTTACTGCATCACTTCAACTACTTTTGGGAAGTGGTCTTAAAAGGAAGATTAGCGGTTTGGGGGGAAGCTACCAAAGTATCACATTGAGAAGGCTCAAGTTCAAACGATCTTTCAGGAGCCTCAAAAGCTTTGGTGGTGAACGTTTAAGAGATGTTGACTACTGAATTCTACAACGTTCAGAACGATATCCACATTTCGGTATTCATGTCAACATCTTCTTAAACTGAATAATATATTTTGTACATATCTTAAAACAAAAATGTAAATAGAAAATTATAAAACCTACAAAAAAAAACATAAAAAACCAAAAAAATCAGAAAATTAGAAAATACCAAAAATAGTTTTTCAAGGCATGTCTTCTGGTATCGATTACATCTACGGTCCTAGAAATGTCATTCAATAATGACACGGGTCTTTAGATGAAGTTCGAGCAGAAGTTCAAAAAGTTTTCAAAACATGCCTAAATGGCTTACAGTTATTTCATACTGTAACCCGCTCTCACAATTATGGCTTGCTATTATTTAAGATAAGCAACCCGTTTTTCAAAAAGGGAAAGTGCTACACAAAATCGACTTTCTTAAATATCGAGCACTTATCCTAAAACAAAATGAGGAAAGCACGTCGCCAAAAAGACGACTGTTACTATACAAATGTTTTTCCTTCTATGATTTTTCAGAAAAATATTTCTATTTCACATGGTGGTAACATAATGTTTGAAAATAAATCGGAATCAAATTTTGAAAATCAATCAGACTTAAATTTTTCATCAAATTTGTCTCTCAATAAATGACTTGGGTCATCAATTGAGGGGGAGAGTGATTTCAAATTTCATATTTTCAAACGTTATATCGTCAAACGAGTCCATTTGTACATTATAAGTAGTGAATAAAGATTTGGTGTTATGTGTCAGTGTATGATCTGCTT
>OU343216.1:43730197-43782948 GCA_910596185.1 Chrysanthemum makinoi | reverse complement strand
CAAAGAAAATCTGACTAATTGCGGAAGATACGTTCGAGGGTAACATGCCAGAAATCAACAAGATCTTCTCACGTATGTAGACGCATCACACCAAACAAACCACGAAAGACGAAATGAAACGACTTTCTCCTGAGTGTTGTGGTCTTTCGGAATACTAATCACTGTGAAGATGCAATAACACGATACCAAGACCGTATGTGAGGCATTATAACATCATATTTGTGTTACTTCACACACGATCACCCGTGAAATCAAGACGATAATACCAAAGTGAGATGTTTGAGCCACAGATCGTCTTATTTCTTCCCCCTAATTGAAGAAATTCAAGAAGGCATTGGGTTTTCGCAAAGAAGCATGTAGAAGAACAAGGAAGCAATGGCCACCTACACACTCTCTCCCCCTCGATGTTTTCAATGATTCAGAATCATACACCACGTATGTTGATGATGAATTGAAGACATCGAAACCATGTATAAGGAGACAGCGAAACCATGTATGTCCAATTGATCGAACAAGTGTGAAGTACCAAAAATATTTCGAGAGATTCAACCTGCGATAAAACTTCTCTGTTCATAATGTTGATCATCAGCTGTGTCATTGTTGTTGGAAACAGTTTGATCTTCTATTATCGAAGATTCGATTGGAGGTGCAGTTACAGCAACGGTTGTTGTTGTAGATTCAGGTGTATATGAAATTAGAGTATTATCGGTTGTGCAGTGGAAACATTCGATACATCTGAAGCATGACTTTTTACAGAATCGTTAACCAGAGGAGCAAGCAATGTTCCCAATTTTTGACGATTAAGTATAATGATGGTGCAGCTGATGGATCATTAAGTTTTGGACGGTGAGAAACGGGTCCTACGCTGTATTGCAATAGAAGCCATAGCTGTTGTACCTGCATAGAAAAATAGAAGGGGGGCAAGGAAGAGAAAGACATGGATCCCCAAGTGTAACTGGGTTCCAGATGTTAGAAGCATAAAGATGTAGTGTCAATTATCTTCTTGACACCTGAACATGCTAATTTGATGATTTCCTTTCCTGCCTCAGGGATGGATGTTGTTGGTATCCCACTTGTTTTGGTGCAACTACTTAGTATCTTGCCTGTAGGAATCCACCTAAGACTAACAGTTTTGAAAATCCTACCCGTTGGTATCCATCTAAGGTTAGATCTAGGGGATGTTGAAACTTCTTTTGGGAAGAGTCTGCGTCCTATATGGATCCACCTATTAGGTTTCTGACGGTTTACATTTAGATCAACGGGTTTATTTCTAGCTGTTTGTTGAGTTAACTTAGGTTTTGGTTTGCTACTACAGGTAGTGTTCAGATAATACACTTTCGAAGGTGATACACTAGGTCGTGAACCTAAGATTCCATCCTTTTGAAGAAGTGCCCTTTTCATAGCCTTTTCTAGATCATAGTTCTTGTATGCGTCATTTGAATCATATGAATTTTTAACTTTAATACTCGGTTTAGACACAGTGTTCGAACTAATCCTAGATTTGCCAGGAGCAGCCACATGTTGAGGTTTAACGAAAGGTATAACAGAAACAGGTTTAACATAAACATGTTTAACTTGAAACGAAGCATTATTCTTAGGCCAGGAATGTGGAGTGACTGGTTTTATCAAATGATTATTCTCAACAACTTGGGAGGGAAACCATGGTTTGGAAGATTTTGAACGTTGATTTAAATGCGGTTGGTTGTCTAACTACAGATTGTTTTCTGAAAGGTTGTAGAGACGATTTCCCCAAGATTGTTGGTTTTTTAAAAATAGTATCCACACTCTTGTCTGTGAATCTTCTCAGTTTGTTTAGTAAAGCAACATGTGCAAGCCCCTTTGCTTGAAGTTGATCCTTTAAATGCTCATTTTCTTTAACTAATGTATCCATACGATTACTTTGTTCATTTGAAGACTGACCATTGTGTTATGAAGAACAAGATTTTTTTTGTAATTTAAGTTCAAGAGAGATGCAATGTGCCTCTAGTTTTAAAAAATCTTTATGAAACTGAGCAATGGTCTTTTTGAGAAGAATGATTTCAGATTCAAGAGTTTGATTTGACGTTTCAGTAGAATTGTTTGCAAGGAAGGGCTTAGACATGAGATAGTTGTGCGGACATTGTGCAACACACCGGTCAACCTCTCCTTCATTCTTGAATTCGGTTGCTCGGTATGTTGTATCGCATTTTCAAATCGAATATGATCAATAGTAGATTGTACCTCGACCATCTGCGTCGTGTCATAGGTGGGTAAGATATCTTCCTCAACCATTTGTTCTTCGTCGCGTTGGGCTCGATGTCGTAGTTAAGTAAGATATCTTCTCCAGATCTGCTGCTGTCATCCTGCTTTTCCAATGCTACAACCTCATTGTCCGCATTACCGACAGATGCAGTAATCACAACATTCTCAACGTCCATTTGAGCATTCCTGTCATGGACATCAACTCTTTCACCTTGCATGACTGCGGGATATCGGGTATTTGATGATGTCTGACGCTTGGAATTGTAAATCATTGGGAAGGGGAATTTGATTGGTTTCCATCTTACGTACACCTTTTCAGCATCAGAATCCATTGATTTAAACCCCTGCAGAAGAATCAAAGAGAAGAAAAGATGCAAAGTCGATATGGCACACACAAGGCCGATATAGTAAATTTCAATTTCCCTCCAAAAATAATTTTGAAAAATTTTTGACTCTCAAAATTTGAAATTCACTATATAATGCAATTCTAAGGTCGTAAGAAAATTTTGAGTTATGACAATTTTGACGCCAAATTTTACCCGAAAAATTTGAATTTGGGCCCAAAAATTTGAATTTTGGACCAAAATTTTCACACTTAAACCAAGTTCTTTTTGATAACTTGTGTTGATGGATCTTTGTAGTCGAATGAACTTTAGTTGATGAAGTGTCCTTAGACATAGAAATAACAATAAACAAAGTAGCACTTATGCGTAAAAACACCAAAGTTACGCGTAACAGCAAGAGTTACGCGTAGGTTTAGCTTACGCGTAAGCAGGGAAAAAACACTAAAGTTATGCGTAAAACAAGAAGTTAGGCGTAGAAAACTTAGGCGTAGGATTACCTTATGCGTAAGACTAAGCTTATGCGTAAAATAAATCTTACGCGTAGGATTTTCTACGCGTAAGCTTTATGCTTATGCGTAATTTTAGGGTTTTATCCCAAGTGATCTTTTACACTTTCACAGTGCAAAAGATATCCAAAGTCGACGTATTTTCAGGCTTATCCAAGCAAGAAAACACGGAGTAAACCACGAAACTGAAGATCAAACCAAGGATAACGTTACGCGTAAGATTAGGGTTTTGATACGCGTAGCTTTACTCGTAAAAATGATTTTGCCAAAAGATGTTTCTAACCCAGATTTTTGTAATGAGATAGCTCCAATATCTCCAAAATAACACAAAAGTGTGAAACTTGATGAACCAAAACTTCTAAAACGGTTACGCGTAGAACGAAACCCTCGAACGAAAACTAGTTTAAAAACGATGATCCACGCGTAAAGTTTGAAACTTTTTGCCAAAAACAGTTATTTTAACACCTTAAAACGTTGAAAGTACAAGAATCTTGGATTAAAAAGTGTAAAAAATCAGTTTTTAAGCGAACCAAAGTATCAAGGACGAGACGTATGTTCTACGCGTAGGACCAAAACCCACTTCAAGAAACAATACGTTCACCCAACTAGTAGGCGATTGATACCACTGATAGGTCACTAGTTTTACAACACAAGCATCAATGAAAGAAATAGAGAAGAGATAGAGGTCGGTTGAACAATATCCAAACACACACACACGTATACAAGTAAACGGTTAGGCGTAGAATGTGAGTGAAAGAAATAAATTGAACAACCAACACTCAAGTGAGGGTTATACAAGAGTATTTATAGGAGGGAAGCTAGGGCAACACTCCTAGTTCCCATCCTTTTCCTTATTGGGCTTGGCCTAAGCTTATGGGCCTTCTACATAAGCCTAAGGCTAATTACTAACATAAAGACCATATTAAGATAACTATTACATATGAATTACAAATACTTGAATTAATGTTTAGGAGTGATTCCAACATTTTGGATTGGGCAAACGGTCTAGAATGACCAGAATTGATGTCTGTATGGTGGTAATCAAGATCAAAGATCAAGATTGGAGTATTTTGGGTGATGTAACTGAATAACAGATTTTTCCAACAAACTAACTGAATTTGTAACAGTTTTCAGCCATTAATGGTGGTTAGGTAGCAGGATTATGCTCTGATACCATTTGGTATGAACAATGATAATACTTCCAGATTCTATATAAGAATGAAGAAGATAATAGCAACACAATGATATTTCAAAGGATTTGTTATAGAAATATGAATTGTAGTTACAATGATTTGTTACAATGGAATTTGAGAGAGAAAAGCTAACTGTTACAATTGACTGAATGAATACAAAATGAAAGAGAAGTGATATTTATACAATGAAGTGGTAAGGAAGATGGATTGAGTTGTAACAACTTTTCCCGCCAAAAGTTGTTATTTGACTTTCATAAAGTTGACTTTCCAGTTTGACCTTTTATAGTTGACTTTCCAGTTTGACCTTTTATTCATATCATAGAACTATCGTATCTCGCCATTAATGAAGATAATCATATTATAGTTAAGGTTTTTGATTGTGATCGAACATGCTGAAAGAAGTGTACGTTTGATTTAATGGGGAGTTATCTTACGGAGAAAGAAAGGAAAATTGTTTGGAATATATAAAAAACGACCCCTAAAATTTCTATAAACTTACTTCTTGTACAAAAAATAAAGCTTACCTTCTTGAGAGGTTATTTGCTCGAGCTCGTTTATCTAAAGCTATGTTTATTTTGTTTTGAGCTCGTTAGTTATTTAATACGTATGCATACAAAGGAAAAAGACGTTGAACCAATGCAATAATATAGAATTTTTTAAAAAATAAAAAAAGGTTACTTTTGGAATGATCTATCAATTGACAGCAATGAGAAAAAAAAAGAGTAAGTAGATGAAAAGATGGATACCAAAAGCAAAATATCATTATGGCTTAACCTTATTTCAATAAATTAAAAGAAGTAAACACGTGGTTCTAGGAAATTAGGAATATAAGAATACGAAAGGACGCATTAATGATAGCGGGAGGCTCAAGCCAATTTACCATATAAAGTTAATATATTTTTTTTTGGCTGCAAAAGTGAATTATATTACTTCCAAACTTTGTACAACATAAGAATAGAACACAGATTTGGACACTCCCCAAATCTTGATAAAACTAACCACCCATACAACTGATGTCTGATGCACATATCAGACAAAACAAGACTTATGCAATACTCAAACTTGCTATATACTGTCTTGAAATGCTACTGATCGAGTCACTAACTTTCTTATGAATTCACCTTTTATGCACTATCATCTAACTACATTTCCAAATCCCTTTCCCACCAAATCACTCAACCAACATCCACAATGATATAGGCATGATAAGGTGTTGGCATCACTAGAAACCTCAACCCTTCCACTCAAGAGCTATACCAATCAACCTACATATCCATCTTTTAAGAATGGCTTCAGTTGAATTGAGAACACATACCTTGAGTGAAGACCAACCATTCCTCCTATGGTGATGGATATTTGTAGTTGAATGAACCTTAGTTGATGAAGTATCCTTAGGCGTAGAAATCACAATAAACCAAGTAGCACTTATGCGTAAAATCACCAAAGTTACGCGTAACAACAAGAGTTACGCGTAGGTTTAGCTTACGCGTAAGCAGGGAAAAAACACTAAAGTTATGCGTAAAACAAGAAGTTAGGCGTAGAAAACTTAGGCGTAGGATTACCTTATGCGTAAGACTAAGCTTAGGTGTAAGATAAATCTTATGCGTAGGATTTTCTACGCGTAAGCTTTATGCTTATGCGTAATTTTAGGGTTTTATCCCAAGTGATCTTTTACACTTTCACAGTGCAAAAGATATCCAAATTCGACGTATTTTCAGGCTTATCCAAGCAAAAAAACACGGATTAAACCACGAAACTGAAGATCAAACCAAGGATAAAGTTACGCGTAAGATTAGAGTTTTGATACGCGTAGCTTTACTCGTAAAAATGATTTTGCTTTTGTGATGAGATAGCTTCAATATCACCAAAATAACACAAAAGTGTGAAACTTGATGAACCAAAACTTCTAAAACGGTTACGAGTAGAACGAAACCCTCGAACAAAAACTAGTTTAAAAACGATGATCCACGCGTAAAGTTTGAAACTTTGGCCAAAAACAGTTATTTTAACACCTTAAAACGTTGAAAGTACAAGAATCTTGGATTAAAAAGTGTAAAAAATCAGTTTTTAAGCGAACCAAAGTATCAAGGACGAGACGTATGTTCTACGCGTAGGACCAAAACCCACTTCAAGAAACAATACGTTCACCCTACTAGTAGGCGATTGATACCACTGATAGATCACTAGTTTTACAACACAAGCATCAATGAAAGAAATAGAGAAGAGATAGAGGTCGGTTGAACAATATCCAAACACACACACACGTATACAAGTAAACGGTTAGGCGTAGAATGTGAGTGAAAGAAATAAATTGAACAACCAACCCTCAAGTGAGGGTTATACAAGAGTATTTATAGGAGGGAAGCTAGGGCAACACTCCTAGTTCCCATCCTTTTCCTTATTGGGCTTGGCCTAGGCTTATGGGCCTTCTACATAAGCCTAAGGCTAATTACTAACATAAAGACCATATTAAGCTAACTATTACATATGAATTACAATATACTTGAATTAATGTTTTGGAGTGATTCCAACATTTTGGATTGGGCAAACGGTCTAGAATGACCAGAATTGATGTCTGTATAGTGGTAATCAAGATCAAAGATCAAGATTGGAGTATTTTGGGTGATGTAACTGAATAACAGATTTTTCCAACAAACTAACTGAATTTGTAACAGTTTTCAGCCATTAATGGTGGTTAGGTAGCAGGATTATGCGTTGATACCATTTGGTATGAACAATGATAATACTTCCAGATTCTATATAAGAATGAAGAAGATAATAGCAACACAATGATATTTCAAAGGATTTGTTATAGAAATATGAATTGTAGTTACAATGATTTGTTACAATGGAATTTGAGAGAGAAAAGCTAACTGTTACAATTGACTGAATGAATACAAAATGAAAGAGAAGTGATATTTATACAATGAAGTGGTAAGGAGATGGATTGAGTTGTAACAACTTTTCCCGCCAAAAGTTGTTATTTGACTTTAATAAAGTTGACTTTCCAGTTTGACCTTTTATAGTTGACTTTCCAGTTTGACCTTTTATTCATATCATAGAACTATCGTATCTCGCCATTAATGAAGATAATCAGATTATAGTTAAGGTTTTTGATTGTGATCGAACATGCTGAAAGAAGTGTACGTTTGATTTAATGGGGAGTTGTCTTACGGAGAAAGAAAGGAAAATTGTTTGAAAAAGATAAAAAACGACCCCTTAAGTTTCTATAAACTTACTTCTTGTACAAAAAATAAAGCTTACCTTCTTGAGAGGTTATTTGCTCGAGCTCGTTTATCTAAAGCTATGTTTATTTTGTTTTGAGCTCGTTAGTTATTTAATACGTATGCATACAAAGGAAAAAGACATTGAACCAATGCAACAATATAGAATTTTTCAAAAAATAAAATAAAAATAAAAATAAAAAAGAGTTACTTTTGGAATGATCTATCAATTGACAGCAATGAGAAAAAAAATAGAGTAAGTAGATGAAAAGATGGATACCAAAAGCAAAATATCATTATGGCTTAACCTTATTTCAATAAATTAAAAGAAGTAAACACGTGGTTCTAGGAAATTAGGAATATAAGAATATGAATGGACGCATTAATGATAGCGGGAGGCTCGAGCCAATTTACCGTATAAAGTAAATTTTTTTTTTTTTTTGCTGCAAAAGTGAATTATATTACTTCCAAACTTTGTACAACATAAGAATAGAACACAGATTTGGACACTCCCCAAATCTTGATAAAACTAACCAACCATACAACTGATGTCTGATGCACATATCAGACAAAACAAGACTTATACAATACTCAAACTTGCTATATACAGTCTTGAAATGCTACTGATCGAGTCACTAACTTTCTTATGAATTCACCTTTTATGCACTATCATCTAACTACATTTCTGTGACAACTCGCAATTTCAGGTCATTTCTCAAGTTTCACAATTTCATCATTTATCGTAAACTAGGTTTGCGTGTTCCAAATTCGCGTAACCTTAAAGGTTTAGCGGCGAATTCATGATCATATCATCACGGACATTTCATATAGACTAAGTTTAGTCTACATTTCATTAGCATCATTTTCATCATGTTAGTTCATTCATGATTTTGCATTTCACATTAAACGCGTAAATTTCATATTAAATAAACGCTATCGCGTAAGTTATTATTTTGAACATTTAATCCGATACTTCCAAAAATTATTCCGACATATTTTTATACTTATATTAAGTTTATAAAAATAATATTATGAGTTTACCCAGTGTTTTAAATTTATTTTGTATATAAATTTTTAAATTTATATTATTACTTACGGTTTCTTAAAACCGCACGATAATTATTATTTCACTCAAATTTTGCAAGAAATGCATTTTTATAATTTTTATGACATCAATATGTTTTATTTTGACCCGTTAAAATTTATTTTTAGTTAACGCTACCTTAAATACTCAAATGTGTATACAAGTTACTACATATCTTAAAATATTTTACAAACTTGACATGAAATCTAGCATGATCTAATCAAATTGTCAAACACACATTTTTCTTTTGCTTATTCTCCTCATTCACGCCAAGACATCTCTCCCATTTCCTCTAATTAATATTCTTGTCTTTTGGTCTACTTGATATTTTGTTCAAGTCTTGCATATTTTTTTTTCTCTATATAGATACTACTTTTTTTTTATTTGCCACAAAACACAAACACACAAAACTCTTTCTTGGTCTCATGTGGTTCTCGATCAGCAGCAAGGCAAGGAAGAAGGAAATCATCAAATTTTTCAAGAGCAAGTTTTATACAATCTAGAATACACTCTTTGTTTAGGTTTTGAAATAAAAACCTAGGGTGTTTAGGTTTAATCCTTTGTTCTAGTCACCTCATCATAGTAGCTTGTAAGCATATCACTTTCATTTACATCTTTCATTTTCATTTCATATGTATTTCTTTATTTTTGAGCAAGCATGCAAGACTTATGTGTATTTATACCATTTTTACATTGATTTTTAGAGTTTTTATACATATAAGTCATCCTATAATTTATCCCTTGTTATATATTAGTCTTGATGATGTCTAGGAACCCATGACACCCTAAGAAGGTGTATGGTAGGATTAGAATAGCTTTGGAGTTGTTTTGAAGGGATTGGAATAGGTTTAGTACGAGAAAAACTCTTTTCGACAAGTATAAATAAGGGTCTGATCTTGTTTTGTATTTCTGGAAAATCCGACAGTAGACACGAAATTTTGGCCTAGATATTTAGAAAATATACTTTAAAAACGAATCCTGTGGCGCCTGAACGGATTAAAACGGAGTTATAAACGAAGAAGTTATGAATTTTTCAAGTTTGACGAATTTTAAAATATATATTTTCCCTGAAATTTCAGCACACTATTATTGCTTTATTCGAGTAAAAACGAGTCTTAAGCTTTATAAATTATTTCGACTTATCAAAAATATATTAGTATACTTTAATACGAAGCTAAGGATTATAATGTAGAAAACGGATTTGTAACGACTAGCTTTTCGAGGCCATTTTCGTCACTTTCATGAAATTTCCAACGACATTATTTTACGACGAAAAGATAAAATTTCACAATAAATCATTAAGAAACTATTGTAGGATGACATTTTGACGTAAATACTTGTAAAGTAATTTAAGAATGGTCAAGACGTCAAAAGAGTATTTTTCGACGAAGAGTATTATTTTCAAAACTCACAAATGGTATAAATAACATACGAAATGCATGCATAACATTACATCATAACTCATCACGTATCATAACATTCATAATAGGTCAAGGTTAAGTATCACACTACATCTCGGTGTACTCACTCTTGTCATCATACCAATTCATCAGGTGAGTTTTCATAGCCCCATTTTTAATTGTTTGGAACTATTTTGGGGGAGATACATGCTTAACTATTTTTAACAAGTACTTTAGAGTTTTAAGGATAACTTCTATCATGATCACCATTGTTTCAAAATTGGATGTTGTACTATATTATTTGTACTTGTTTGTTTGGTATAGTTCATCGTCGTATAAAGTTCTATGTCAGCTTGACTCTGATACATCGTCGTATAAAGTTCTATGTCAGTTGACTCTTGATACATCAAGTCAGTATAAAGTTCTATGTCACTTGACTACTTGATACATCGTCGATAAGTTCTATGTCGTTGACTACCGATACATCGTCAGTATAAAGTTCTATGTCGGGCTTGACTAATTGATACATCGTCGTAGATAATGTTCTAAGTCGGTTGACTACTGATACATTGAGTCTAGTCCTATTGATTAAGTGCTATTGTTCTACGTCGAAAGTTAGGTGCTATGTGAATTCATTTGACATCATGTGTTGCACATAAATTATATACATTTGGCAGTGGGTTGTGAACACATTGTGCAAGTTTTGTATGGGCGGAACTTGGAATTGAGTGGATTTACAATGCCTTTGCTGCATAAACGATTTTGAAAGGCTTTACATTTCAACACAAACTCTATGAAGTCACTCAACCTTTGTGTTGACACTTTTTAGCATGTTTTATCTCAGGTATCTAAGGCATTCACTTCATGGCATGCATTTGGACACATCATGGAGTCGCGATGACGACGCGTCTCACTTGGGTTTTACGTACTCTAAAACATCGTTTGAATTGTAACAAACTTATTTCCGCACAAGTTGATTTTCATTTGGGACCTACTTTGTAAACTCTGATTTTTTTTTTATTAAATCAAAGCGATGTTCTTTTTCAAACGACACTTTAGGTCGTTCAGTATAACTGTGATTGTGATGCTATGACAGTCAATCCCGGAATTCCATTCCAAAACGGTGTAATTTGGGGGGTGTGACAGTTGGTATCGAGCTTCAGTTATAGAGAACTAGGTTGCATCATTGACCCTATACTATAACTACATCATCATAGCATCTCATCATTTCATTATAAGTGCATATTCACTTACATGCGTTTATACGTACATTTTTTCGAGTTGTTTACTTTCATTTCAAAATCGATTGTCACATTGATGCCTTCAAATACCATCCCATCATACTCACATCACTTTGACATGGAGAATGCCCTGTCATTCCCTATCACAATTTTAACATCAGTTGACTCAACACCAAACATCATATGAGTCGATTTGTCCAAGCATTGCATAGTTACACCTAAATTATACATAGCCTGATCACCTATGTCTAATTCAGAAGAATCATGCAATGAGGGGTAGTAGGCTTATATGTGTAAGCAATTCCATGACCGAAAGCAAAATTTTCTAAAAGACCGTTAATCAAACCGATTTAGCCTAATCTCAGGACAGTTCTTGTTTGATGAGTTGTGAGATTAAGTAAAAATCGGTTACCTAAAAGTCTTTAGAGGGTTTTGCTCGAGAATGGGAAAGTTTGCCACATCAAACCCTAAACCTGAGAGACTAACACTTAAGGGCCCCTGAATTCAGGGATGAACCAATTTCTTTTGATGGCTTAATGTGACAACCGCAATTTCGTGTCATTTCTCAAGTTTCACAATTTCATCATTTATCGAAACTAGGTTTGCGGTTCCAAATTCAGCAAGTAACCTTAAAGGTTTAGCTACGAATTCATGATCATATCATCACGGACATTTCATATAGACTAAGTTTAGTCTACATTTCATTAGCATCATTTTCATCATGTTAGTTCATTCATGATTTTTGCATTTCACATTAAAGCCGTAAATTTCATATATAAATAAACGCTTATCGCGTAAGTTATTATTTTGAACATTTAATCCGATACTTCCAAAATTATTCACATATTTTTATACTTATATTAAGTTTATAAAAATAATATTATGAGTTTACCCAGTTTTTTAAATTTATTTTGTATATAAATTGTTAAATTATATTATTAATGACGGTTTTCTTTAAAACCGCACGATAATTATTATTTCACTCAAATTTTGCAAGAAATGCATTTTTATAATTTTTATGACATCAATATGTTTTATTTTGACCCGTTAAAATTTATTTTTAGTTAACGCTACCTTAAATACTCAAATGTGTATACAAGTTACTACATATCTTAAAATATTTTACAAACTTGACATGAAATCTAGCATGATCTAATCAAATTGTCAAACACACATTTTTCTTTTGCTTATTTCTTCTCATTCACGCCAAGACATCTCTCCCATTTCCTCTCATTAATATTCTTGTCTTTTGGTCTACTTGATATTTTGTTCAAGTCTTGCATATTTTTTTCTCTATATAGATACTACTTTTTTTGCCATTACAAAACACAAACACACAAAACTCTTCTTGGTCTCATGTGGTTCTCATGCAAAGCAAGGCAAGGAAGAAGGAAATCATCAAATTTTTCAAGAGCAAGTTTTATACAATCTAGAATACACTCTTTGTTTAGGTTTTGAAATAAAACCTAGGTAAGGTTTTAGGTTTAATCCTTTGTTCTAGTCACCTCATCATAGTAGCTTGTAAGCATATCACTTTCATTTACATCTTTCATTTTCATTTCATATGTATTTCTATTTTGAGCAGAAAGCATGCAAGACTTATGTATTTATACCATTTTACATTGATTTTAGAGTTTTTATACATATAAGTCATCCTATAATTTATCCCTTGTTATATATTAGTCTTGATGATGTCTAGGAACCCATGACACCCTAAGAAGGTGTATGGTAGGATTAGAATAGCTTTGGAGTTGTTTTGAAGGGATTGGAATAGGTTTAGTAAGAAAACTCTTTTCGACAAGTATAAATAAGGGTCTGATCTTGTTTTGTATTTCTGGAAAATCCGACAGTAGACACGAAATTTTGGCCTAGATATTTAAAAAATATACTTTAAAAACTAGAATCAAGCGGGTCGCTGAACGGATTAAAAGCCGGAGTTATAACTAAGAAGTTATGAATTTTCAAGTTTGGATTTACCTAAATATATATATTTTTGGAAATTTCAGCACACTATTATTGCTTTATTATTCGAAAAACGAGTCTTAAGCTTCTTTATAAATTATTTCCTGACTTATCAAAAATATATTAGTATAATTTTTGATAATGAAGCTAAGGACGTATAATTTACGTACAGAGAAAACGGATTTGTACCACTAGCTTTTCGAGGCCATTTTGCCACTTTCATGAAATTTCCAACCATTATTATTTTACTTAATTTAAAAGTTAAATTTCACAATAAATCATTAAGAAACTATTGTAGGATGACATTTTGACTTTTAAATACTTTTGTAAAGTAATTTAAGAATGGTCGCTTATACTTTCTAATTTATGCGATAAGTTATTTTCAAAACTCACTAATGGTATAAATAACATACGAAATGCATGCATAACATTTCATCATAACTCATTACGTATCATAACATTCATAATAGGTCAAGGTTAAGTGGCATCACTTACTACATCTCAAAATCACTCTTGTCATCATACCAACCATCAGTGAGAGTTTTCATAGCCATTTTCAATTGTTTAGAACTATTTTGGGGGAGATACATGCTTAACTATTTTTAACAAGTACTTTAGAGTTTTTAAGGATAACTTCTATCATGATCACCATTGTTTCAAAATTGGATGTTGTACGATTATTAGTTGTACTTGTTTGTTTGGTATAGTTCAACGTCAGATATAAAGTTCTATGTCGATTGACTACCAGATACATACGTCGATAAAGTTCTATGTCGGATTGACTACCTATTACATCGTCAGATAAAAGTTCTATGTCACGCTTGACTCATGATACATCGTCGATAAAGTTCTATGTGCCTACTGACTACCGATACATCGTCAGATAAAGTTCTATGTCGGGATTGACTAACGATACATCAATCATTATAATGTTCTAAGTCGCTTGACTCGATACATTGAGTCTAGTCCTATTGATTAAATGCTATTGTTCTTACGCTCGAAAGTTAGGTGCTATTAAAGAATTCATTTGACATCATGTGGTACATAAACTATATACATTTTGGCAGCAATGGGTTGTGAACACAAAAGTTAAAAGTTTTGTATGGGCGGAGGAACTTGGAACTCGAAAGTGATTTACAATGCCTCTTGCTGCTATAAAGCATTTTGAAAGTTGCTTTACATTTCAACACAAACTCTATGAAGCTTCACTCAACCTTTGTGTTGACACTTTTTAGCATGTTTTATCTCAGGTATCTAAGGCATTCACTTCATGGTATGCATTTGGACACATCATGGAGTCGATGGTC
The DNA here is from genome assembly GCA_910596185.1 of Chrysanthemum makinoi. Classification (NCBI taxonomy): domain Eukaryota; kingdom Viridiplantae; phylum Streptophyta; class Magnoliopsida; order Asterales; family Asteraceae; genus Chrysanthemum; species Chrysanthemum makinoi. Next base: position 43,768,446 of record OU343216.1, on the reverse strand, counting down.
GCAGCGCGCCTCACTTGGTTTTTACGTGATTCCCTTTAAAACATCGTTTGAATTGTAACAAACTTATTTTTCCGCACAAGTTGATTTTCATATGGGACCTACTTTGTAAACTCTGGATTGTTTTATTAAATCAAGCGATGTTCTTTTCAAAAGCGACACTTTATTTGTAGTCGTTCAATATAACTGTCATGGATTATGATGCTATGACAGATAAATCCCGTGAATTCATTCACGCATTTAAACAGAAATTTGGGGGTGTATCAGATTGGTATCAAAGGAAAGCTTCAGCTTATAGAGAACTAGGTTGCATCATTGACCTAGACTATAACTACATTATCATAGCATCTCATCATTTCATCATAAGTGCATATTCATTATACATGCGGTTTATACCATATTTTTTCGAGTTGTTTACTTTCATTTCTATTTAAAATCGGACGATTGTCACATTGATGCCTTCAAATACCCATCCCATCATACTCACATCATTTTGACATGGAGAATGCCCTGTCATTCCCTATCACAATTTTAACATTAGTTGACTCAACACCAAACATCATATGAGTCGATTAGTCCAAGCATTGCATAGTTACTGTTAAATTATACATAGCACGATCACCTATGTCTAATGGGAAAAGAATCATGCAATGAAGGGAATGTAAAACTATATGTGTAAGCTTAATCCATGACCAGAGCAAAATTTTCAAAAACCACGTTAATCAAACCGATTTAGCCTAATCTCATGGCAGTTCTTGTTTGATGAGTTGTGAGATTAAGTAAAAATCGGTTACCTAAAAGTCTTTTTGAGGTTTTGCCGAGAATCAGAAAGTTTCACATCAAACCCTAAACGGAGAGACTAACCACGAATTGAGGACTGAATTCCTTTTTGGATGGGCCGAATGTGACAACTACGCAATTTAGTCATTTCTCAAGTTTCACAATTTCATCATTTATCGTAAACTAGGTTTGCGTGTTATAAATTCGCGTAACCTTAAAGGTTTAGCGGCGAATTCATGATCATATCATCAAAGTTACGCGTAACAGCAAGAGTTACGCGTACGTTTAGCTTATGCGTAAGCAGGGAAAAAACACTAAAGTTATGCGTAAAACAAGAAGTTAGGCGTAGAAAACTTAGGCGTAGGATTACCTATTGCGTAAGACTAAGCTTAGGTGTAAGATAAATCTTATGCGTAGGATTTTCTACGCGTAAGCTTTATGCTTATGCGTAATTTTAGGGTTTATCCCAAGTGATCTTTTACACTTTCAATTAAAAGATATCCAAATTCGGCGTATTTTAGGGCTTATCCAAGCAGCAAAACACGGATTAAACCACGGCGAAGATCAAACCAAGGATAAAGTTACGCGTAAGATTAGGGTTTTGATCTGGCTTTACTCGTAAAAATGATTTTGCCCAAAGATGTTTCTAACCCAGATTTTTGTGATGAGATAGCTTCAATATCACCAAAATAACACAAAAGTGTGAAACTTGATGAACCAAAACTTCTAAAACGGTTACGCGTAGAACGAAACCCTCGAACAAAAACTAGTTTAAAAACGATGATCCACGCGTAAAGTTTGAAACTTTTTGCCAAAAACGGTTATTTTAACACCTTAAAACGTTGAAAGTACAAGAATCTTGGATTAAAAAGTGTAAAAAATTAGTTTTTAAGCGAACCAAAGTATCAAGGACGAGACGTGTTCTTCTCTGGCGTAGACCAAAACCCACTTCAAGAAACAATACGTTCACCCACTAGTAGATTGATACCACTGATAGGTCACTAGTTTTACAACACAAGCATCAATGAAAGAAATAGAGAAGAGATAGAGGTCGGTTGAACAATATCCAAACACACACACACGTATACAAGTAAACGGTTAGGCGTAGAATGTGAGTGAAAAAAATAAATTGAACAACCAACCCTCAAGTGAGGGTTATACAAGAGTATTTAAAGGAGGGAAGCTAGGGCAACACTCCTAGTTCCCATCCTTTTCCTTATTGGGCTTGACCTATGCTTATGGGCCTTCTACATAAGCCTAAGGCTAATTACTAACATAAAGACCATATTAAGCTAACTATTACATATGAATTACAAATACTTGAATTAATGTTTAGGAGTGATTCCAACATTTTGGATTGGGCAAACGGTCTAGAATGACCAGAATTGATGTCCGTATGGTGGTAATCAAGATCAAAGATCAAGATTGGAGTATTTTGGGTGATGTAACTAAATAACGATTTTCCAACAAACTAACTGAATTTGTAATGCTTTTAGCATTAATGGTGGTTAGGTAGCGAGGATTATGCTCGATACCATTTGGTATGAACAATGATAATACTTCCAGATTCTATATAAGAATGAAGAAGATAATAGCAACACAATGATATTTCAAAGGATTTGTTATAGAAATATGAATTGTAGTTACAATGATTTGTTACAATGGAATTTGAGAGAGAAAAGCTAACTATTACAAGTACTTGAATGAATACAAAATGAAAGAGAAGTGATATTTATACAATGAAGTGGTAAGGAAGATGGATTGAGTTGTAACAACTTTTCCGTAAAAGTTGTTATTTGACTTTCATAAAGTTGACTTTCCAGTTTGACCTTTTATAGTTGACTTTCCAGTTTGACCTTTTATTCATATCATAGAACTATCGTATCTCGCCATTAATGAAGATAATCAGATTATAGTTAAGGTTTTTGATTGTGATCGAACATGCTGAAAGAAGTGTACGTTTGATTTAATGGGGAGTTGTCTTAAGGAGAAAAGAAAATTTGTTTGAAAAGATCAAAAACGACCCTTAAGTTTCTATAAACTTACTTCTTGTACAAAAATAAAAACTTACCTTCTTGAGGTTATTTTCGAGCTTCGTTTATCTAAAGCTATGTTTATTTTGTTTTGAGCTCGTTAGTTATTTAATACGTATGCATACAAAGGAAAAAGACATTGAAACACCAATGCAACAATATAGAATTTTTCAAAAAATAAAATAAAAATAAAAATAAAAAAGAGTTGCTTTTGGAATGATCTATCAATTGACAGCAATGAGAAAAAAAAATAGAGTAAGTAGATGAAAAGATGGATACTAAAAGCAAAATATCATTATGGCTTAACCTTATTTCAATAAATTAAAAGAAGTAAACACGTGGTTCTAGGAAATTAGCAATATAAAAATATGAATGGACGCATTAATGATAGCGGGAGGCTCGAGCGGATTTACCGTATAAAGTTAATGATTTTTTTTTTCTGCAAAAGTGAATTATATTACTTCCAAACTTTGTACAACATAAGAATAGAACACAGATTTGGACACTCCCCAAATCTTGATAAAACTAACCAACCATACAACTGATGTCTGATGCACATATCAGACAAAACAAGACTTATACAATACTCAAACTTGCTATATACAGTCTTGAAATGCTACTGATCGAGTCACTAACTTTCTTATGAATTCACCTTTTATGCACTATCATCTAACTACATTTCCAACTCCCTTTCCCACCAAATCACTCAACCAACATCCACAATGATATAGGCAGGATAAGGTGTTGGCATCACTAGAAACCCTCAACCCTTCCACTCAAGAGCTATACCAATCAACCTACATTTCCATCTTTTAAGAATGGCTTCAGTTGAATTGAGAACACATACCTTGAGTGAAGACCAACCATTCCTCCTATGGTGATGGATCTTTGTAGTCGAATGAACCTTAGTTGATGAAGTGTCCTTAGGCGTAGAAATCACAATAAACCATGTAGCACTTATGCGTAAAAACACCAAAGTTACGCGTAACAGCAAGAGTTACGCGTAGGTTTAGCTTACGCGTAACCAGGGAAAAAACACTAAAGTTATGCGTAAAACAAGAAGTTAGGCGTAGAAAACTTAGGTGTAGGATTACCTTATCGCGTAAGACTAAGCGGCGTAAGATAAATCTTATCGTAGGATTTTCTAGCGTAAGCTTTATGCTTATGCGTAATTTTAGGGTTTTATCCCAAGTGATCTTTTACACTTCACAGTGTAAAAGATATCCAAAGTCGACGTATTTTCAGGCTTATCCAAGCAAGAAAACGCGGAGTAAACCACGAAACTGAAGATCAAACCAAGGATAAAGTTACGCGTAAGATTAGGGTTTTGATACGCGTAGCTTTACTCGTAAAAATGATTTTGCCAAAAGATGTTTCTAACCCGATTTTGTGATGAGATAGCTTCAATATCACCAAAATAACACAAAAGTGTGAAACTTGATTATCCAAAACTTCTAAAGCGGTTCGCAGAGCGAAACCCTCGAACAAAAACTAGTTTAAAACGATGATCCACGCGTAAAGTTTGAAACTTTTGCCAAAACATTATTTTAACACCTTAAAACGTTGAAAGTACAAGAATCTTGGATTAAAAGTGTAAAAATCAGTTTTATCGAACCAAATTATCAAGGCGGGCGTATGTTCTACGTAGGACCAAAACCCACTTCAAGAAACAATACGTTCACCCAACTAGTAGGCGATTGATACCACTGATAGGTCACTAGTTTTACAACACAAGCATCAATGAAAGAAATAGAGAAGAGATAGAGGTCGGTTGAACAATATCCAAACACACACACGTATACAAGTAAACGGTTAGGCGTAGAATGTGAGTGAAAGAAATAAATTGAACAACCAACCCTCAAGTGAGGGTTATACAAGAGTATTTATAGGAGGGAAGCTAGGGCAACACTCCTAGTTCCCATCCTTTTCCTTATTGGGCTTGGCCTAGGCTTATGGGCCTTCTACATAAGCCTAAGGCTAATTACTAACATAAAGACCATATTAAGCTAACTATTACATATGAATTACAAATACTTGAATTAATGTTTAGGAGTGATTCCAACATTTTGGATTGGGCAAACGGTCTAGAATGACCAGAATTGATGTCCGTATGGTGGTAATCAAGATCAAAGATCAAGATTGGAGTATTTTGGGTGATGTAACTGAATAACAGATTTTTTCAACAAACTAACTGAATTTGTAACAGTTTTCGACTATTAATGGTGGTTAGGTAGCGAGTTATGCTCGATACCATTTGGTATGAACAATGATAATACTTCAGTTCTATATAAGAATGAAGAAGATAATAGCAACACAATGATATTTCAAAGGATTTGTTATAGAAATATGAATTGTAGTTACAATGATTTGTTACAATGGAATTTGAGAGAGAAAAGCTAACTGTTACAATTGACTGAATGAATACAAAATGAAAGAGAAGTGATATTTATACAATGAAGTGGTAAGGAAGATGGATTGAGTTGTAACAACTTTTCCCGCCAAAAGTTGTTATTTGACTTTAATAAAGTTGACTTTCCAGTTTGACCTTTTATAGTTGACTTTCCAGTTTGACCTTTTATTCATATCATAGAACTATCGTATCTCGCCATTAATGAAGATAATCATATTATAGTTAAGGTTTTTGATTGTGATCGAACATCTTTGAAAGAAGTGTACGTTTGATTTAATGGGGAGTTGCCTTCTGGAGAAAGAAAGAAAGAAAAATTGTTTGGAAAAGATCAAAACGACCCCTAAAATTTCTATAAACTTACTTCTTGTACAAAAAATAAAGCTTACCTTCTTGAGAGGTTATTTGCTCGAGCTCGTTTATCTAAAGCTATGTTTATTTTGTTTTGAGCTCGTTAGTTATTTAATAATTATGCATACAAAGGAAAAAGACATTGAACCAATGCAATAATATAGAATTTTTTAAAAAATAAAAAAAGGTTACTTTTGGAATGATCTATCAATTGACAGCAATGAGAAAAAAAAATAGAGTAAGTAGATGAAAAGATGGATACCAAAAGCAAAATATCATTATGGCTTAACCTTATTTCAATAAATTAAAAGAAGTAAACACGTGGTTCTAGGAAATTAGGAATATAAGAAAATGAATGGACGCATTAATGATAGCGGGAGGCTCGAGCCAATTTACAGTATAAAGTTAATCTTTTTTTTTTTTCAAAAAGTGAATTATATTACTTCCAAACTTTGTACAACATAAGAATAGAACACATATTTGGACACTCCCTAAATCTTGATAAAACTAACCACCATACCGTGATGTCGATGCACATATCGACAAAACAAGACTTATACAATACTCAAACTTGCTATATACAGTCTTGAAATGCTACTGATCGAGTCACTAACTTTCTTATGAATTCACCTTTTATGCACTATCATCTAACTACATTTCCAAATCCCTTTCCCACCAAAATCACTCAACCAATATCCACAATGACATAGGCAGGATAAGGTGTTGGCATCACTAGAAACCCTCAACCCTTCCACTCAAGAGCTATACCAATCAACCTACATTTCCATCTTTTAAGAATGGCTTCAGTTGAATTGAGAACACATACCTTGTGTGAAGACCAACCATTCCTCCTATGGTGATGGATCTTTGTAGTCGAATGAACCTTAGTTGATGAAGTGTCCTTAGGCGTAGAAATCACAATAAACCAAGTAGCACTTATGCGTAAAAACACCAAAGTTACGCGTAACAGCAAGAGTTACGCGTAGGTTTAGCTTATGCGTAAGCAGGGAAAAAACACTAAAGTTATCGTAAAACAAGAAGTTAGGCTTAGAAAACTTAGGCGTAGGATGACCTTATGCGGAAGACTAAGCTTAGGCGTAAGATAAATCTTATGCGTAGGATTTTCTACGCGTAAGCTTTATGCTTATGCGTAATTTTAGGGTTTTATCCCAAGTGATCTTTTACACTTTCACAATGCAAAAGATATCCAAAGTCGACGTATTTTCAGGCTTATCCAAGCAAGAAAACACGGATTAAACCTGAAACGAAGATCAAACCAAGGATAAAGTTACGCGTAAGATTAGGGTTTTGATACGCGTAGCTTTACTCGTAAAAATGATTTTGCCCAAAGATGTTTCTAACCCAGATTTTTGTGATGAGATAGCTTCAATATCACCAAAATAACACAAAAGTGTGAAACTTGATGAACCAAAACTTCTAAAACGGTTACGCGAAGAACGAAACCCTCGAAAAAAAACTAGTTTAAAAACGATGATCCACGCGTAAAGTTTGAAACTTTTGGCCAAAAACAGTTATTTTAACACCTTAAAACGTTGAAAGTACAAGAATCTTTGATTAAAAAGTGTAAAAAATCTATTTTTAAGCGAACCAAAGTATCAAGGCGAGGCGTATGTTCTACTGCGTAGGACCAAAACCCACTTCAAGAAACAATACGTTCACCCAGTAGTAGGCGATTGATACCAGCGATAGGTCACTAGTTTTACAACACAAGCATCAATGAAAGAAATAGAGAAGAGATAGAGGTCGGTTGAACAATATCCAAAAAGACACACACGTATACAAGTAAACGGTTAGGCGTAGAATGTGAGTGAAAGAAATAAATTGAACAACCAACCCTCAAGTGGGGGTTATACAAGAGTATTTATAGGAGGGAAGCTAGGGCAACACTCCTAGTTCCCATCCTTTTCCTTATTGGGCTTGGCCTAGGCTTATGGGCCTTCTACATAAGCCTAAAGTTAATTACTAACATAAAGACCATATTAAGCTAACTATTACATATGAATCACTAACACTTGAATTAATGTTTAGGAGTGATTCCAACATTTTGGATTGGGTAAACGGTCTAGAATGACCGAATTGATGTGCAGATGGTGGTAATCAAGATCAAAGATCAAGATTGGAGTATTTTGGGTGATGTGTGAATAACAATTTTTCCAACAAACTAACTGAATTTATAACAGTTTTTAGCCATTAATGGTGGTTAGGTAGCAGGATTATGCTCTGATACCACTTGGTATGAACAATGATAATACTTCCAGATTCTATATAAGAATGAAGAAGATAATAGCCACACAATGATATTTCAAAGGATTTGTTATAGAAATATGAATTGTAGTTACAATGATTTGTTACAATGGAATTTGAGAGAGAAAAGCTAACTGTTACAATTGACTGAATGAATACAAAATGAAAGAGAAGTGATATTTATACAATGAAGTGGTAAGGAAGATGGATTGAGTTGTAACAACTTTTCCCGCCAAAAGTTTTTATTTGACTTTCATAAAGTTGACTTTCCAGTTTGACCTTTTATAGTTGACTTTCCAGTTTGACCTTTTATTCATATCATAGAACTATCGTATCTCGCCATTAATGAAGATAATCAGATTATAGTTAAGGTTTTTGATTGTGATCGAACATGCTGAAAGAAGTGTACGTTTGATTTAATGGGGAGTTGTCTTAAGGAGAAAGAAAGGAAAATTGTTTGAAAAAGATCAAAAACGACCCCTTAAGTTTCTATAAACTTACTTCTTGTACAAAAAATAAAGCTTACCTTCTTGAGAGGTTATTTGCTCGAGCTCGTTTATCTAAAGCTATGTTTATTTTGTTTTGAGCTCGTTAGTTATTTAATACGTATGCATACAAAGGAAAAAGACATTGAAACACCAATGCAACAATATAGAATTTTTCAAAAAATAAAATAAAAATAAAAATAAAAAAGAGTTGCTTTTGGAATGATCTATCAATTGACAGCAATGAGAAAAAAAAATAGAGTAAGTAGATGAAAAGATGGATACCAAAAGCAAAATATCATTATGGCTTAACCTTATTTCAATAAATTAAAAGAAGTAAACATGTGGTTCTAGGAAATTAGGAAAATAAGAATATGAATGGACGCATTAATGATAGCGGGAGGCTCGAGCCAATTTACCGTATAAAGTTAATGTTTTTTTTTTTTTGCTGCAAAAGTGAATTATATTACTTCCAAACTTTGTACAACATAAGAATAGAACACAGATTTGGACACTCCCCAAATCTTGATAAAACTAACCAACCATACAACTGATGCGATGCACATATCGAAAAACAAGACTTATACAATACTCAAACTTGCTATATACGTCTTGAAATGCTCTTGTCGAGTCACTACTTTCTTATGAATTCACCTTTTATGCACTATCATCTAACTACATTTCCAACTCCTTTCCCCCAAATCACTCAACCAACATCCACAATGACATAGGCAGGATAAGGTGTTGGCATCACTAGAAACCCTCAACCCGACCACTCAAGAGCTATACCAATCAACCTACATTTCCATCTTTTAAGAATGGCTTCAGTTGAATTGAGAACACATACCTTGAGTGAAGACCAACCATTCCTCCTATGGTGATGGATCTTTGTAGTCGAATGAACCTTAGTTGATGAAGTGTCCTTAGGCGTAGAAATCACAATAAACCAAGTAGCACTTATGCGTAAAAACACCAAAGTTACGCGTAACAGCAAGATTTACGCGTAGGTTTAGCTTCTGCGTAGCGGGGAAAAACACTAAAGTTATGCGTAAAACAAGAAGTTAGGCGTAGAAAACTTAGGCGTAGGATTACCTTATGCGTAATACTAAGCTTAGGCGTAAGATAAATCTTATCGTGAGGATTTTCTACGCGTAAGCTTTATGCTTATGCGTAATTTTAGGGTTTTATCCCAATTGATCTTTTACACTTTCACAGTGCAAAAGATATCCAAAGTCGACGTATTTTCAGGCTTATCAAAGCAAGAAAGCATGAGTAAACCACAACCGAAGATCAAACCAAGGATAAAGTTACGCGTAAGATTAGGGTTTTGATACGCATGGCTTTACTCGTAAAAATGATTTTGCCCAAAGATGTTTCTAACCCAGATTTTTGTGATGAGATAGCTTCAATATCACCAAAATAACACAAAAGTGTGAAACTTGATGAACCAAAACTTCTAAGCGGTTCGCAGCAGAACGAAACCCTCGAACAAAAACTAGTTTAAAAGCGATGATCCACGTAAAAGTTTGAAACTTTTGCCAAAAACATTATTTTAACACCTTAAAACGTTGAAAGTACAAGAATCTTGGATTAAAAAGTGTAAAAATCAGTTTTGCGAACCAAATTATCAAGGGCGAGACGTATGTTCTCGCGTAGGACCAAAACCCACTTCAAGAAACAATCGTTCACCCAACTAGTAGGCGATTGATACCACCGATGGTCAACTAGTTTTACAACACAAGCATCAATGAAAGAAATAGAGAAGAGATAGAGGTCGGTTGAACAATATCCAAAAAGACACACACGTATACAAGTAAACGGTTAGGCGTAGAATGTGAGTGAAAGAAATAAATTGAACAACCAACCCTCAAGTGAGGGTTATACAAGAGTATTTATAGGAGGGAAGCTAGGGCAACACTCCTAGTTCCCATCCTTTTCCTTATTGGGCTTGGCCTAGGCTTATGGGCCTTCTACATAAGCCTAAGGCTAATTACTAACATAAAGACCATATTAAGCTAACTATTACATATGAATTACAAATACTTGAATTAATGTTTAGGAGTGATTCCAACATTTTGGATTGGGCAAACGGTCTAGAATGACCAGAATTGATGTCTGTATGGTGGTAATCAAGATCAAAGATCAAGATTGGAGTATTTTGGGTGATGTAACTGAATAACAGATTTTTCCAACAAACTAACTGAATTTGTAACAGTTTTGACCATTAATGGTGGTTAGGTAGCGGGATTATGCTCACGATACCATTTGGTATGAAGAATGATAATACTTCCAGATTCTATATAAGAATGAAGAAGATAATAGCAAAACAATGATATTTCAAAGGATTTGTTATAGAAATATGAATTGTAGTTACAATGATTTGTTACAATGGAATTTGAGAGAAAAAGCTAACTGTACAATTGGTGAATGAATACAAAATGAAAGAGAAGTGATATTTATACAATGAAGTGGTAAGGAAGATGGATTGAGTTGTAACAACTTTTCCGTAAAAAGTTGTTATTTGACTTTCAGTTTGACCTTTTATAGTTGACTTTCGGTTTGACCTTTTATTCATATCATAGAACTATCGTATCTCGCCATTAATGAAGATAATCAGATTATAGTTAAGGTTTTTAATTGTGATCGAACATCTTTGAAAAGTGTACGTTTGATTTAATGGGGAGTTGTCTTACGGAGAAAGAACGGAAAATTATTTGGAAAAGATAAAAAACGACCCCATAAGTTTCTATAAACTTACTTCTTGTACACAAAATAAAGCTTACCTTCTTGAGAGGTTATTTGCTCGAGCTCGTTTATCTAAAGCTATGTTTATTTTGTTTTGAGCTCGTTAGTTATTTAATACGTATTCATACAAAGGAAAAAGACATTGAACATGCAACAATATAGAATTTTTCAAAAAATAAAAAATAAAAAAAAATAAAAAAGAGTTACTTTTGGAATGATCTATCAATTGACAGCAATGAGAAAAAAAAAGAGTAAGTAGATGAAAAGATGGATACCAAAAGCAAAATATCATTATGGCTTAACCTTATTTCAATAAATTAAAAGAAGTAAACACGTGGTTCTAGGAAATTAGGAATATAAGAATATGAATGGACGCATTAATGATAGCGGGAGGCTCGAGCCAATTAACCGTATAATTTTTTTTTTTATTTATTTTTTTTTTTTTTATTTTTTTTTTTTAGCTGCAAAAGTGAATTATATTACTTCCAAACTTTGTACAACATAAGAATAGAACACAGATTTGGACACTCCCCAAATCTTGATAAAACTAACCAACCATACAACTGATGTCTGATGCACATATCAGACAAAACAAGACTTATACAATACTCAAACTTGCTATATACAGTCTTGAAATGCTACTAATCGAGTCAATAACTTTCTTATGAATTCACCTTTTATGCACTATCATCTAACTACATTTCCATCTCCCTTTCCCACCAAATCACTCAACCAACATCCACAATGACATAGGCAGGATAAGGTGTTGGCATCACTAGAAACCCTCAACCCTTCCACTCAAGAGCTATACCAATCAACCTACATTTCCATCTTTTAAGAATGGCTTCAGTTGAATTGAGAACACATACCTTGAGTGAAGACCAACCATTCCTCCTATGGTGATGGATCTTTGTAGTCGAATGAACCTTAGTTGATGAAGTGTCCTTAGGCGTAGAAATCACAATAAACCAAGTAGCACTTATGCGTAAAAACACCAAAGTTACGCGTAACAGCAAGAGATACGCGTAGGTTTAGCTACAGCGTAGCGGGAAAAAACTAAAGTTATGCGTAAAACAAGAAGTTAGGTAGAAAACTTAGAGTAGGATTACCTTATCGCGTAAGACTAAGCTTAGGCGTAAGATAAATCTTATGCGTAGGATTTCTCTAGCGTAAGCTTTATGCTTATGCGTAATTTTAGGGTTTTATCCCAAGTGATCTTTTACACTTTCACAATGCAAAAGATATCCAAATTTGACGTATTTTGGTTATCCAAGCAAGAAAACACGGAGTAAACCACGAAACTGAAGATCAAACCAAGGATAAAGTTACGCGCAAGATTAGGGTTTTGATCTGGCGTAGCTTTACTCGTAAAATGATTTTGCCCAAAGATGTTTCTAAACCCGATTTTTGTGATGAAATAGCTTCAATATCACCAAAATAACACAAAAGTGTGAAACTTGATTATCCAAAACTTCTAAAGCGGTTAGCGTGAGAAGAAACCCTCGAACAAAAACTAGTTTAAAAGCGATGATCCAGCGTAAAGTTTGAAACTTTTGCCAAAACGATTATTTTAACACCTTAAAACGTTGAAAGTACAAGAATCTTGGATTAAAAAGTGTAAAAATCATGTTTTCAAGCGAACCAAAGTATCAAGGGCGAGATGTATGTTCTGCGTAGGACCAAAACCCTTCAAGAAACAATACGTTCACCCAACTAGTAGGCTATTGTACCCGATAGGTCACTAGTTTTACAACACAAGCATCAATGAAAGAAATAGAGAAGAGATAGAGGTCGGTTGAACAATATCCAAACACACACACGTATACAAGTAGTTAGTTAGCGTAGAATGTGAGTGAAAGAAATAAATTGAACAACCAACCCTCAAGTGAGGGTTAAACAAAAGTATTTATAGGAGGAAGCTAGAAACACTCCTAGTTCCCATCCTTTTCCATATTGGGCTTGGCCTAGGCTTATGGGCCTTCTAAATAAGCCTAAGGCTAATTACTAACATAAAGACCATATTAAGTTAACTATTACATATGAATTACAAATACTTGAATTAATGTTTAGGAGTGATTCCAACATTTTGGATTGGGCAAACGGTCTAGAATGACCGAATTGATGTCGTATGGTGGTAATCAAGATCAAAGATCAAGATTGGAGTATTTTGGGTGATGTAACTGAATATGATTTTCCAACAAACTAAGCTGATTTAGCATTTTAGCCATTAATGGTGGTTAGGTAGCGAGATTATGCTCGATACCATTTGGTATGAACAATGATAATACTTCAGATTCTATATAAGAATGAAGAAGATAATAGCAACACAATGATATTTCAAAGGATTTGTTATAGAAATATGAATTGTAGTTACAATGATTTGTTACAATGGAATTCGAGAGAAAAAAGCGAACTGTTACAATTGACTGAATGAATACAAAATGAAAGAGAATTGATATTTATACAATGAAGCGGTAAGGAAGATGGATTGAGTTGTAACAACTTTTCCCGCCAAAAGTTGTTATTTGACTTTCATAAAGTTGACTTTCCAGTTTGGCATTTTTTAGTTGACTTTCCAGTTTGACCTTTTATTCATATCATAGAACTATCGTATCTCGCCATTAATGAAGATAATCAGATTATAGTTAAGGTTTTTGATTGTGATCGAACATCTTTGAAAAGAAGGTGACGTTTGATTTAATGGGGAGTTGTCTTACGGAGAAAGAAAGGAAAATTGTTTGGAAAAGATCAAAAACGACCCCTTAAGTTTCTATAAACTTACTTCTTGTACAAAAAATAAAGCTTACCTTCTTGAGAGGTTATTTGCTCGAGCTCGTTTATCTAAAGCTATGTTTATTTTGTTTTGAGCTCGTTAGTTATTTAATACGTATGCATACAAAGGAAAAAGACATTGAACATGCAACAATATAGAATTTTTCAAAAAATAAAATGAAAATAAAAATAAAAAAGAGTTACTTTTGGAATGATCTATCAACTGACAGCAATGAGAAAAAAAAAAGAGTAAGTAGAAGAAAAGATGGATACCAAAAGCAAAATATCATTTTGGCTTAACCTTATTTCAAAAATTAAAAAAGCGTGGTTCTAGGAAATTAGGAATATAAGAATATGAATGGACGCATTAATGATAGCGGGAGGCTCGAGCCAATTTACCGTGTGAAGTAAAAGTTTTTTTTTTGGAAAAGTGAATTATATTACTTCCAAACTTTGTACAACATAAGAATAGAACACAGATTTTGACACTCCACAAATCTTGATAAAACTAACCAACCATACAACTGATGTCTGATGCACATATCAGACAAAACAAGACTTATAAAATACTCAAACTTGCTATATACAGTCTTGAAATGCTACTGATCGAGTCACTAACTTTCTTATGAATTCACCTTTTATGCACTATCATCTAACTACATTTCCAACTCCCTTTCCTACCAAATCACTCAACCAACATCCACAATGATATAGGCAGGATAAGGTGTTGGCATCACTAGAAACCCTCAACCCTTCCACTCAAGAGCTATACCAATCAACCTACATTTCCATCTTTTAAGAGTGGCTTCAGTTGAATTGAGAACACATACCATGAGTGAAGACCAACCATTCCTCCTATAGTGATGGATCATTGTAGTCGAATGAACCTTAGTTGATGAAGTGTCCTTAGGCGTAGAAATCACAATAAACCAAGTAGCACTTATGAGTAAAAACACCAAAGTTACACGTAACAGCAAGAGTTACGCGTAGGTTTAGCTTACGCGTAAGCATGGAAAAAACACTAAAGTTATGCGTAAAACAAGAAGTTAGGCGTAGAAAACTTAGGTGTAGGATTACCATATGCATAAGACTAAGCTTAGGCGTAAGATAAATCTTATGCGTAGGATTTTCTGGCGTAAGCTTTATGCTTATGCGTAATTTTAGGGTTTTATCCCAAGTGATCTTTACACATTCACGATGACAAAAGATATCCAAAGTCGACGTATTTTCAGGCTTATCCAAGCAAGAAACCATGGAGTAAACCACAAAGCGAAGATCAAACCAAGGATAAAGTTACGCTAAATTAGGGTTTTGATACGTAGCTTTACTGTAAAATGATTTTGCCCAAAGATGTTTCTAACCGATTTTGTGATGAGATAGCTTCAATATCACCAAAATAACACAAAAGTGCGAAACTTGATGAACCAAAACTTCTAAAACGGTTACGCGTAGAATGAAACCCTCGAACAAAAACTAGTTTAAAAACGATGATCCACGCGTAAAGTTTGAAACTTTTGCCAAAAAGCATTATTTTAACACCTTAAAACGTTGAAAGTACAAGAATCTTGGATTAAAAGTGTAAAAATCAGTTTTAGCGAACCAAAATATCAGGACGAGGCGTATGTTCTAGCGTAGGACCAAAACCCACTTCAAGAAACAATACGTTCACCCAACTAGTAGGCGATTGATACCACTGATTGGTCATTAGTTTTACAACACAAGCATCAATGAAAGAAATAGAGAAGAGATAGAGGTCGGTTGAACAATATCCAAACACACACACGTATACAAGTAAACGGTTGAAGAATGTGAGTGAAAGAAATAAATTGAACAACCAACCCTCAAGTGAGGGTTATACAAAGTATATTTATAGGAGGGAAGCTAGGGCAACACTCCTAGTTCCCATCCTTTTCCTTATTGGGCTTGGGCCTAGGCTTATGGGCCTTCTACATAAGCCTAAGGCTAATTACTATCATAAAGACCATATTAAGCTAACTATTACATATGAATTACAAATACTTGAATTAATGTTTAGGAGTGATTCCAACATTTTGGATTGGGCAAACGGTCTAGAATGACCGTGATGATCTGTATGGTGGTAATCAAGATCAAAGATCAAGGTTGGAGTATTTTAGGTGATGTAACTGAATAACAGATTTTTCCAACAAACTAACTGAATTTGTAACAGTTTTCAGCCATTAATGGTGGTTAGTTAGGCAGTTATGCTCGATACCATTTGGTATGAACAATGATAATACTTCCAAATTCTATATAAGAATGAAGAAGATAATAGCAACACAATGATATTTCAAAGGATTTGTTATAGAAATATGAATTGAAGTTACAATGATTTGTTACAATAGAATTTGAGAGAGAAAAGCTAACTGTTACAATTGACTGAATGAATACAAAATGAAAGAGAAGTGATATTTATACAATGAAGTGGTAAGGAAGATGGATTGAGTTGTAACAAATTTTCCGCCAAAAGTTGTTATTTGACTTTCATAAAGTTGACTTTCAGTTTGACCTTTTTAGTTGACTTTCGGTTTGACCTTTTATTCATATCATAGAACTATCGTATCTCGCCATTAATGAAGATAATCAGATTATAGTTAAGGTTTTTAATTGTGATCGAACATGCTGAAAGAAGTGTACGTTTGATTTAATGAGGAGTTGTCTTAAGGAGAAAGAAAGGAAAATTCTTTGGAAAAGATCAAAAACGACCCCTTAAGTTTCTATAAACTTACTTCTTGTACAAAAAATAAAGCTTACCTTCTTAAGAGGTTATTTGCTCGAGTCGTTATCTAAAGCTATGTTTATTTTGTTTTGAGCTCGTTAGTTATTTATCATATGCATACAAAGGAAAAAGACATTGAACCAATGCAACAATATAGAATTTTTCAAAAAATAAAATAAAAATAAAAATAAAAAAGAGTTACTTTTGGAATGATCTATCAATTGACAGGAATGAGAAAAAAAATAGAGTAAGTAGATGAAAAGATAGATACCAAAAGCAAAATATCATTATGGCTTAACCTTATTTCAATAAATTAAAAGAAGTAAACACGTGGTTCTAGGAAATTAGGAATATAAGAATATGAATGGACGCATTAATGATAGCGGGAGGCTCGAGCCAATTTACCGTGTGAAGTAAAAGTTTTTTTTTTTTTTTTGGAAAAGTGAATTATATTACTTCCAAACTTTGTACAACATAAGAATAGAACACAGATTTTGACACTCCACAAATCTTGATAAAACTAACCAACCATACTGATGTCCGATGCACATATCGACAAAACAAGACTTAAAATACTCAAACTTGCTATATGATCTTGAAATGCTCTTGTCGAGTCACTAACTTTCTTATGAATTCACCTTTTATGCACTATCATCTAACTACATTTCCAACTCCTTTTCCCACCAAATCACTCAACCAACATACACAATGATATAGGCAGGATAAGGTGTTGGCATCACTAGAAACCCTCAACCCTTCCACTCAAGAGCTATACCAATCAACCTACATTTCCATCTTTTAAGAATGGCTTCAGTTGAATTGAGAACACATACCTTGAGTGAAGACCAACCATTCCTCCTATGGTGATGGATCTTTGTAGTCGAATGAACCTTAGTTGATGAAGTGTCCTTAGGCGTAGAAATCACAATAAACCAAGTAGCACTTATGCGTTAAAACACCAAAGTTAGCAATGCTTGCCAAGAGTTTGGCGTTAGCGAGGAAAAAACACTAAAGTTATGCGTAAAACAAGAAGTTAAGAGTAGAAAACTTAGGTAGGATTACCTTATCGTAAAAGACTAAGCTTAGGGGTAAGATAAATCTTATGCGTAGGATTTTATACGCGTAAGCTTTATGCTTATGTAATTTTAGGTTTTATCCCAAGTGATCTTTACACTTTCACATTGCAAAAGATATCCAAAGTCGACATATTTTCAGGGCTTATCCAAGCAAGAAACGCAGAGTAAACCTGGCTGAAGATCAAACCAAGGATAAAGTTAAGCGTAAGATTAGGGTTTTGATACGCGTAGCTTTACTCGTAAAAATGATTTTGCCCAAAGATGTTTCTAACCCATATTTTTGTGATGAGATAGCTTCAATATCACCAAAATAACACAAAAGTGTGAAACTTGATGAACCAAAACTTCTAAAACGGTTACTGGCGTGAAACCCTCGAATAAAAACTAGTTTAAAAGCGATGATCCACGCGTAAAGTTTGAAACTTTTGCCATTATTTTAACACCTTAAAACGTTGAAAGTACAATAATCTTGGATTAAAAGTGTAAAAATCAGTTTTAAAAGAACCAAAGTATCAAGGCGAGGCGTATGTTCTACGCATAGGACCAAAACCCACTTCAAGAAACAATACATTCACCCAACTAGTAGGCGATTGATACCACTGATAGGTCATTAGTTTTACAACACAAGCATCAATGAAAGAAATAGAGAAGAGATAGAGGTCGGTTGAACAATATCCAAACACACACACACGTATACAAGTAAACGGTTAGGCGTAGAACGTGAGTGAAAGAAATAAATTGAACAACCAACCCTCAAGTGAGGGTTATACAAGAGTATTTATAGGAGGGAAGCTAGGGCAACACTACTAGTTCCCATCCTTTTCCTTATTGGGCTTGGCCTAGGCTTATGGGCCTTCTACATAAGCCTAAGGCTAATTACTAACATAAAGACCATATTAAGCTAACTATTACATATGAATTACAAGTACTTGAATTAATGTTTAGGAGTGATTCCAACATTTTGGATTGGGAAAACGGTCTAGAACGACCAGAATTGATGTATGTATGGTGGTAATCAAGATCAAAGATCAAGATTGGAGTATTTTGGGTGATGTAACTGAATATGATTTTTCAACAAACTAACTGAATTTGTAACGGTTTTCACCATTAATGGTGGTTAGGTAGCGGGATTATGCTCGATACCATTTGGTATGAACAATGATAATACTTCAGTTCTATATAAGAATGAAGAAGATAATAGCAACACAATGATATTTCAAAGGATTTGTTATAGAAATATGAATTGTAGTTACAATGATTTGTTACAATGGAATTTGAGAGAGAAAAGCTAAGCATTACAATGGTGAATGAATACAAAATGAAAGAGAAGTGATATTTATACAATGAAGTGGTAAGGAAGATGGATTGAGTTGTAACAAATTTTCCCGCCAAAAGTTGTTATTTGACTTTAATAAAGTTGACTTTCCAGTTTGACCTTTTATAGTTGACTTTCGGTTTGACCTTTTATTCATATCATAGAACTATCGTATCTCGCCATTAATGAAGATAATCATATTATAGTTAAGGTTTTTGATTGTGATCGAACATCTTGAAAGTGAGCGTTTGATTTAATGGGGAGTTGTCTTACGGAGAAAGAAAGGAAAATTGTTTGGAAAATATCAAAAACGACCCCTTAAGTTTCTATAAACTTACTTTTTGTACAAAAAATAAAGCTTACCTTCTTGAGAGGTTATTTGCTCGAGCTCGTTTATCTAAAGCTATGTTTATTTTGTTTTGAGCTCGTTAGTTATTTAATACGTATGCATACAAAGGAAAAAGACATTGAACCAATGCAACAATATAGAATTTTTCAAAAAATAAAATAATAATAAAAATAAAAAAGAGTTACTTTTGGAATGATCTATCAATTGACTACAATGAGAAAAAAAAATAGAGTAAGTAGATGAAAAGATGGATTCCAAAAGCAAAATATCATTATGGCTTAACCTTATTTCAATAAATTAAAAGAAGTAAACACGTGGTTCAAGGAAATTAGGAATAGAAGAATATGAATGGACGCATTAATGATAGCGGGAGGCTCCGACAATACTTCGTATAAAGTTAATGTTTTTTTTTTAAAAGTGAATTATATTACTTCCAAACTTTGTACAACATAAGAATAGAACAAAGATTTGGACACTCCCCAAATCTTGATAAAACTAACCAACCATACAAGCTGATGTAATGCGTGCATATCGGACAAAACAAGACTTATACAATACTCAAACTTGCTATATAAAGTCTTGAAATGCTCTTACGTCGAGTCACTAACTTTTTATGAATTCATCTTTTATGCACTATCATCTAACTACATTTCCAACTCCTTTTCACACAAATCACTCAACCAACATCCACAATGAAATATAGAGGATAAGGTGTTGGCATCACTAGAAACCCTCAACCCTTCCACTCAAGAGCTATACCAATCAACCTACATTTCCATCTTTTAAGAATGGCTTCGATTGAATTGAGAACACATACCTTGAGTGAAGACCAACCATTCCTCCTATGGTGATGGATCTTTGTAGTCGAATGAACCTTAGTTGATGAAGTGTCCTTAGGCGTAGAAATCACAATAAACCAAGTAGCACTTATGCGTAAAGACACCAAAGTTACGTACTTATAAAACTTCTGGCGTAGGTTTAGCTTGCGTAAGTAGGAAAAACACTAAAGTTATGCGTAAAACAAGAAGTTAGGCGTAGAAAACTTAGGCGTAGGATTACCTTATGTGTAAGACTAAGCTTAAGCGGGAATAAATCTTATGCGTAGGATTTTCTCTGCGTAAGCTTTATGCTTATCGCGTAATTTTAGGGTTTTATCCCAAGTGATCTTTTACACTTTCACGATTGCAAAAGATATACAAAGTCGACGTATTTTATGGCTTATCCAAGCAAGAAAACACGGAGTAAACAACAAACGAAGATGAAACCAAGGATAAAGTTAGCGTAAAAGATTAGGGTTTTGATACGCGGCTTTACTCGTAAAATGATTTTGCCCAAAGATGTTTCTAACCCGATTTTGTGATGAGATAGCTTCAATATCACCAAAATAACACAAAAATGTGAAACTTGATGAACCAAAACTTAAAAGGGTTGGCGTGAAACCTCGAACAAAAAACTAGTTTAAGCGTTGATCCACGCGTAAAGTTTGAAACTTTTGCCAAAAGCATTATTTTAACACCTTAAAACGTTGAAAGTACAAGAATCTTGGATTAAAAGTGTAAAATTAGTTTTTAAGCGAACCAAAAGTATCAGGGCGAGACGTATGTTCTACGCGTAGGACCAAAACCCACTTCAAGAAACAATACGTTCACCCAACTAGTAGGCGATTGATACCACTGATAGGTCACTAGTTTTACAACACAAGCATTAATGAAAAAGAAATAGAAGAGATGAGATTAGGTTGAACAATATCCAAACACACACACACGTATACAAGTAAACGGATAGGCGTAGAATGTGAGTGAAAGAAATAAATTGAACAACCAACCCTCATGTGAGGGTTATTCAAGAGTATTTATAGGAGGAAGCTAGGCAACACCCTAGTTCCCATCCTTTTTATTGGGCTTGCCTAGGCTTATGGGCCTTCTACATAAGCCTAATGCTAATTACTAACATAAAGACATATTAAGCTAACTGCATTATGAATTACAAGTACTTGAATTAATGTTTAGGAGTGATTCCAACATTTTGGATTGGGAAAATGGTCTAGAATGACCAGAATTGATGTCTGTATGGTGGTAATCAAGATCAAAGATCAAGATTGGAGTATTTTGGGTGATGTAACATAACGATTTTTCCAACAAACTAAGCGAATTTGTAACAGTTTTCAGCCATTAATGGTGGTTAGGTAGCAGGATTATGCTCTGATACCATTTGGTATGAACAATGATAATACTTCCAGATTCTATATAAGAATGAAGAAGATAATAGCAACACAATGATATTTCAAAGGATTTGTTATAGAAATATGAATTGTAGTTACAATGATTTGTTACAATGGAATTTGAGAGAGAAAAGCTAACTGTTACAATTGACTGAATGAATACAAAATGAAAGAGAAGTGATATTTACACAATGAAGTGGTAAGGAAGATGGATTGAGTTGTAACAACTTTTCCCGCCAAAAGTTGTTATTTGACTTTCATAAAGTTGACTTTCCATTTTGACCTTTTTATAGTTGACTTTCGGTTTGACCTTTTATTCATATTATAGAACTATCGTATCTCGCCATTAATGAAGATAATCAGATTATAGTTAAGGTTTTTAATTGTGATCGAACATCTTTGAAAAGTGTAGCGTTTGATTTAATGGGGAGTTGTCTTCTGGAGAAAGAAAGGAAAATTGTTTGGAAAGATCAAAAAGCGACCCCTTAAGTTTCTATAAACTTACTTCTTGTACAAAAATAAAAGCTTACCTTCTTGAGAGGTAATTTGCTCGAGCTCGTTTATCTAAAGCTATGTTTATTTTGTTTTGAGCTCGTTAGTTATTTATCATTATGCATACAAAGGAAAAAAGACATTGAACCAATGCAACAATATAGAATTTTTCAAAAATAAAATAAAAATAAAATAAAAAAAGTTACTTTTGGAATAATCTATCAATTGAAGCAATGAGAAAAAATAGAGTAAGTAGATGAAAAGATGGAAACCAAAAGCAAAATATCATTATGGCTTAACCTTATTTTAATAAATTAAAAGTAAACATGGTTCTAGGAAATTAGGAATATAAGAATATGAATGGACGCATTAATGATAGCGGGAGGCTCGAGCCAATTTACCATATAAAGTTAATTTTTTTTTTTGCTGCAAAAGTGAATTATATTACTGATAGGTTACTAGTTTTACAAACACAAGCTATATAGAAAGAGATAAGGCGATTGAACAAGTAAAACCAACACACACACACACGATATGATAGACGGTTTAGGCGTAGATGTGAATGAAAGAAATAACTTGAACAACCAACCCTCAAGTGAGGGTTATTACATAGTATTTATAGGCAAAGGCTAGGGCAACTCCTCACCGTTCCTTTTCCTTATTGGACATGGGCTAAGCTCATGGGCGCTATAGCTTAAGGCTATAACAAACATAAAGGCCATAATTAAGCTAACTATTACATATTAATTACTAACACTTGAATTCTAGTTTAGGAGTGATTCTAACAATCTCCCCTAAGTGTTAGTGATGAAGCAGTGGCGTTGATGTAGCTGGCGATCTTCGACATTCTTCTTTAAGTGTGAGAAGGTTGCCTTGATTGAACAATCTCCCTAGTGTAGAGTTTTCTTTTTGAACAGTTATGCTTTAGCGTCTAATAACTGCTTGTTCTTTGATAGTTGTTCTTTGTGATGAAAGTGATAGTATATTGTTATGCGCATCAAATGCGCATCAGAATTGATTCGGCTGCTCACTGTGTTTTCACGTCATTCTTCAACATGCTCTGCGCTCTTTGGCGTTGGTTTTCAATCTGATGAAGTTCTTTAAGTCTTTAACTTTGGAGATTCTTTGGTTTGTCGAAGAAATCATTGACTATTGTGTTGCTTTAAGATAGAACTTCCATTAGTGATGATGTTGGCGTGAACATGTGAAGAATCTACGATCATTCGCTCGGTGCTTCCATAAAAGTAAACATAAAAGCGGTTAGTAATAAGCGGATTCAGCACCACAAGTTTGAACTTCGAGAGAGTTATGACATAGTGTGAAAACTCAACTCTAATTTTCTTTAAAAGTCGTTCTGAACTTGAATCCCACAAGTGAGATAACCACGATATGCAGAAGTACACCTCTGGTTGAGATGAGTGTTGAGGTACACGAAGCATCACCTATACCGGCGCATGGAGCCGTTTGAGACACACTAAGCATAATCCACGGGGAGTTACGAAGTGACACAACGTGGGGCTATTTAATGTTGACCACGTGGGAGTTTCCATTCAATCAGCGAGGATCACAAAGTGAGCCTCTCATAAATGTTCTCGACAAATTGCTAAGATACTGTGAAGGACTGATATGAACCGATGATCTTATTTGGTGATCATCAAGTGATGAAATGTCAAGTGTACCTAAGAGATCTTATGATGAATCTCGTGGCTCTAGACTAATTGTCGTTTGGTTTTCTGAGTGGAGACTAGGGAGAGGTCTCACTTCTTCAATATCGACAATCTCTAAAGCCGATAGATTATGTAGGGTTCCCTGTGAGAATGAAACAAGCATCTGTTGAGAGAAACTTGAGTGGTTAAGAAGGTTTAGTGCATCGTCCTTTGGGTCATAGCGACTTTTAATCTTCAATACAGTGTCATCAAGTGACAACCCATTAGCAGATGAACCCGGTATGCACTCCTAAGTTGAATAATCTGGAGGGCTATTTCTTTTCACCCTTTACATTACATTTCTTTTTGATTCTTCAACTCCTTCTTTCTCATATTCTCATTTTCTCCCTTTTTACAATCATACCTAAGGACTTCTAAATTCTAACTATTTGGGAATGTCCTTGGGTAGAATCCATCGACTCACGGCGGATCATAGGATAGTTATTCCTAACCTTAGTCACCTTATAACTCCATGACTAACCTATGTTGCCATAAAACAATTTACATGAAGGATCTCACCGGTGTTGATTAAAGAATGAAAGCGTTTTGTATCAACATTTGAATGGGTTTTGCATAAATACTCCCCTCCATGTGCTTAAGAGTTTTAGCATTGGTATTTGCTGATGTGAAAGAAGCGGCTTACATTTTGAATTGATCAACTCAAGATGACAATCCCCGCAGACGGATTCACGTTGCATAGTTAAAGAAGTTGCATTGTCGGCTTTTAGGTGACAATTAGCTCTAATAACTACCTTGAAGGTGTAGACAAACCTGAAGGTAGTCAAACCGTCCAAAGTTCATGTCTACCAAGAGTTTCTCGAATGGTACATTCTACTCGGACAAGTCCTGCGAGAACTGCGTTTACATCACTAGCGAACTAGTTTGAAATTATTACCCGTCGGACAAGTCTTTTGGTTACTATGATTTAGGATTCGTCAATGCGTTGGTTAAGTCTATTCATACGAGAAATCAACAAACATATTTCTTATCACATATTTTCTCCCCCTCAAAAGTGGCATATAAAATGTTATTTTTTGAAACGTTTGAGAATAAATATGACCATTTAGGTATTTAGGGAAGAGTGACACAAAGAACATACATTTGAACAAAGTTTTAAATCAAATACTCCCCCTCAACAAGTGATATAAACGGTTGTGGTTTTGAAAAATCATCAGGGGAAGTACTTGTTCTTTTGAGCAAAACCTTGAAAAGTGAAAGGTTTGATAGGTATTACTCAAAAGTAAGGCTTTAAACTCCTTTTATAAGGATTGTGGCGAGGCGTACCACATGGTCCTTTCTTTACAATTCGGGTTGTACAGCATTTGTGTGCACAAGCATTGACATATAAAAATCACACATCCAAATTAATAATGAGAGAAACAATTCAAGGGGTACCAGGAAGTCTAGTGATGTTGCGAGGGAATGGCATGCGAGGCGTTGATAGCGGTGATGTTGATCTGAATTAGACTACCAACAAAGCTTTCCAATCTTACGGGCCGATCCCTTGAAACAACCTTTCATCAATCATCTTGATGATCCTCTTCCGTCCTTGATCTGAGAGAATTCCATCGCTTAGGGTTCCCAATTTTTAGTATATCCTTGATCGATAAGCTAATCCGTCACAACCATCTTCAAGGTGTGATCTCCAAACTTTTGAAGTTCATTACGCCATCAAACAATTCGTGAAGTTCAACTGCGATAGCGACACGAATGGTTTCGCTGATGGCGTATATTGTGGAAATTTGGTTGATGTCGAGAAGATCAAGGCGTGGGTAAGAAGTTGACACGGCGTCGATATGACTCAGCGCTAGTGGAGATCTTCTGCGTTCCTTGATGACTATGCGTCGATGAAGATGGCTTGATGACTTGATAAATTGGCGTTTATGCTGCGGTTGAAATTGTCTCATGGACCTGTACTTTGGCAAGGCATGTCTTGATGTCGTTGATAGAAAAATTCTCAAAGTCAACGGGAAAGCATAATCCCTTTCATCATCATTTGACCACGATCTTCTTTAGGAATGTGTAGTCCCACTTAGATGAAAGATCGCGTGTTTTGATGGCAATGATATCTTTAGTACTAAACCTTTGCATGTTGAGACTGAACACAGCGCGGCTTTCGGTAGTAGATTAGGTCGGTTGTTACGGCCAATGATGAATCCATTACAATGCATCTCGATTAAGTAATGCTTCCACTTTGTTGGAGAACAAGTGATTGTTCCTCAATGGCTATGTAGTTTCAGTATATAGGCTGGCTGGAATGGAAGTGTCAGGATGTAAGCGTATTTCCTTGACCATAGCTACCATGGAGAAAATTCAGTCTTTGTTGAAGAAATATGCGAAGGAATCCTTGGTTCATTTGGTTGGCCAATTGTTGGTAGAGGTTTTGACCCGGTCGGTGTAGTATGGAGGGTTGTCCCTTTTGGTGAAGTCGATCTTTGCTTAAGGTTGAGCCAATCCATGTTGTTGGAACATGGCTCGATCAATGTTCTCAAGGTGATATTGAGCCTCGATGGCACTTTCGAGGAGTCTTTGAGAGTTGAAATGCTTCATTCTTGATTAAGCTTCAACTTCGGTTGCGTCATCTTCTTCACGTGGAACTTTTCTTGCGGAAATTTTGCATGCTCCAATGTGTTACCGTCTACAATTCTTGACCTTCTGAGGTAGGTAGTAGAGTTGACAAGTGTAGAGAACCATTCAAATTCTTACGTGTCATCGTCATCTAGCCATGATACGACTTGATGCGGTCGTCTTCTTCTTCTTCCGAAGGCTTCGATGATTACGGTTTTAAGCACTTGTGTTGTAGGGGCTCAAGGACTTCCTCATCGTCACCACCCGTATACTCAAAGTGGTCACCGGTTTTAGGAGTCTCGTGGCTTTCTCTGGGAATCTGAGGTTTTTGATAGAAGAGCGAGGCCTCTGTTGAGCCGAGTCCTTTGGGAGGAGGTTGCATAGATGAAGATTCACGGTACTTTGACGTTTAGGTGCGAGTCCTTATCGATCCTTATCTTCATCGTCTCTAGGGCGTTAGACCTTTCTACGCTTTGAATTTACAAGCTTCTTAGGTTGGTAGTCGGCAATGCTTGAAACAATTTTCCTTCCTCGAGAAGTAAACATCGCAGAATCGTGCTTACATTTGTGTTACAAGCTTGCCACAATTCACTATTAGAAAATACAAGATGGGGTTGGTTGATTGTGACGGTTAAGGGTGTTGATAGGTATAGTTTGCTTGGCTTGTCTGCATAAGATTAGGATATAGTTTATGAATGAACATCTCCTTTGTGACTTTAGAGCGAAATCCAAAAGGTACTTTTTAGTGTAGCCTTGATCATTTCGTTGAGTTCCTCTTGGCGATGTTTTCTCATGAATTCCTGGATAAACTTCCTTTCCTCTTGCATCTTGTCATTCTCGTCATGAAGATCTTTTGTACTTGTTGATTGAGAAAGTTCAACTTCACTGTAAGCATCTTTCTTCACGACTTGTTTGTGACTTTTCAAAATTCTTTCATGAGTCCTGAGATACCCAAGATCGAGGTGGTTTTCTTCAGATTTGGATGTTGATTTGGTTGACTTCTTTGATGGTAGTTGTGAAGAGTGAGATGATGAGTCGATGAAGAGGAGACATGAGGGACTTAAGGGTCCTTAGGGGTTGAAGTTCCCTCCTGGAGACAAAGCCTTGTCTTGATCTTTGGATCGGTAGTATGTCCCGATGCCTTTCAGTCTTTGGTTCCTCAAACTCATATTGATAGAGTCTTCCAAAAGCATTTGTTTACTTGAAGAGTTGTGGCACCGGCTCCCTTATCGGGTCGATTAACGCATCGGGAGTTGGTTTAGAGTGAGGCGGCACCACTTGATCCTCGGGGCACCATTTGGTCTTTGCAAATTCTTGACTTTGTGTTGATGTCTAGGAAATTTTATCTTCTTCCTCCAGATTGTGTCTAGTGGCTCTTCTTCTTCTTGAGCTCTCATCCCATGGGCACAAGTCAAAGTCTTCCTTTGCCTTTATCTGGCTGGTGGACTTGGAGTTTGGCTCTTGATGTAGGTAGTTCGTTTGATTTAGAGTAATAGTGGACCTAAATTAAATGCGATTCGATTACCTTGAGCTTCGTCCAACAATTTTCTTTCTTGGTTCGGACTTAGGGATTGGGATAGGAGTAGCTTCCTTAGAGGAACAATCCTCTTTCTTGAAGGTTCCTCTTGGGAACGGTGACTCGATTCTTCTTGCACTTCCAGCCTTCCTCTTCGGTCCTCAGTAGGTGTTCGGAAGCCTTTTCATCAAGATGGCCAACTTTTCCTTCTTTTCTGACTAGCAGATACCTTTTGTATGTTTCAAGCTTTTGATTTGATGTAGTGAAGGTGATCGGTAACACCGCACCTTGTTTCTTTGTAGGCGATTCTTTGATTAAAATGATAGTATGGGTTCGATCAACATGTCGCGTGATTATCATAGGTCATTGAGTAAACGGGATATCGGGATGAAGTCCAAGTGCTCTTTGGATCAACAGTTTGGTGTATCTGACATAGGGAATCTTTGAGCCAAGTTTTTTGTGAAAGGTCATCATGTCTTTTGCAGCGGAGCTTCAATTCGATGTCCTTCTTGTTGATTAAGACCGAGACTTTGCGATTCCATGATCTTGGGATGCTCAGCCATACTTTATCACGACGAAGATCGATTTGGTGATGATCATGTAGAGTTCTCCACGTTGAGGAATATTCTTGTCCACGTAAAGTGCTTAGTAATGATTCACGAAGCATCATATGAAATATCTATCAAAAATTGCGGGAGGTATCTCTTATTAGGTGTGGCAAAGAAATGGGATTGGCACTATGCGGTATGATAAACGACCCTTAATGCGGAGTTGATTAACTTGCTTGTGATTAAGTGTCAATCCTTTGCACTTTGACCCATGATCCTCTGCATAGAGTTCGGAATTGTTTGAATGTAGACTTACGTGATGGCGAGTGTGAGAGCATGTTACGGTAGGGATGATTCCTTAGAATATCCCGGCAATGAGACAAGAAGATTATGAGCATGTGAGGGTGTCAAAATCAACCCTAAGGTTGTTCTTTCCAAGCTTTCTCGGGTAACCATTGGGAAGATGTCGGCAATTGTGAAACACGGTGCATCCACATTCATTTGAGCGCCATGTCGTGATAAAATAACATTATCCAAAGAACCAACATATCGAAAAACATAATATTAGTCAACAGAAGGTTTTATTGTCTAATTATTGAATGTCTGGTGTTGATGATTATTCACGAGTCCTAAGTCACTTGTTTGTCCAATTGTCCAATGGCGTCGTGAAAGTGTTTGATGAGTTAGTTAACTTTAAGTTTTAAAGTTTATGTTATAACATAGTTCACAACATATCAAGCGTTTAAGTTTATTAGTGACATTATTGGTTTTAAATGGCGATATGATTAGTTATTAACAAGTTTGCCTACGTAACAACTCAAAATGAAGGTCAATCAAGGCTTAAAAAGATTTGGCAAAGTTAAGCGTAAGCAGTAAAGATATACTGCGTAGGCGAAAACTTCGGCGTAGGATCCTAACTTAGCGTAAGAAAAGTTACGGCGTAGGAAAAGTAGACCTTAAGCGTAGAAACTGCGGCGTGGCGTGTAATAAACCTGCAACGTGGGCTTGCACCGTAGAGTAGACCTTATGCATAGAGGTCCTTGTTTTGCATATCCTAGGATACGGCGTGGTCGATTGTAGAACCTGCGTAGCGATTCTTGGCGTAAAATTTCTCTTACGCATAACTTTCTGGCGTAGGTGATCCCCTCGTTAAGAGTAACAAACACCTTGATTTTGAGTTTTATGCGTAGCAAGCCTGAAATAGAATCATCATAACATCAATCTCAACACATATGTTCATTTTACAACAAATCATGGCATGAAAAACATGTTAAACAATTCTTGTAGAAAATCAAATACGCGTAGGTCAAAACCCCTAAGGGTTATGAATTCTGCGTATGATTTCTAACCATGGGATTTACCAAATGTTTCTGAGTTCTAAGGTGTTGTGAGAGTCTATAAACCAAGTTTAACATCTATTCGAGATGAATCAAAATACCCAAACTTAAGAACTTTAAACCCTAATTCCTAATTCAGATTAATCGGTGTTTACAGGTTTGTAGGCACGGATATCATCAATTCAACATCATATAAACATTACACAACAATCTTTTTGACCAAAAACCTTCACATTTGAAAAAACCCAAAACTTTGCATAAACCTAATATTTGAAAACCCAACAATTAGGTGTTTCAGGTGGATTTTGATGATAAAAAAGACATCAATGATGTTATTGAAACATTTTGGCATTATCTTTTTAACCATAAACACCCATTCTTGATTGGTTGTTCATGCGCATATGCGTGACCACTAAAACAATCATAGACAACATTTTGACCGTTGGATTCGTGTAAGAATCAAAACCAATGCTTAAAAACATGTTAAGATTATGAAATAACTTACAAAATGATGATGCGAAACACGGATTTGTCAAAGCGATTTTTGGTTCAGTAGGATTGTTTAGGTTAGGAGTATTAAATGTGAAGTGAAAGAGTTAGGTGGGGTGTTTTATTAAAATAACTTTAAAGCTTTGACAGTTTTGGTCCCTCCACCTTTTCCCTTTTCAAACAAAGCCATTTAACTTCCATTTTGGTTACCAAACAAAGTTTTTAAGAAAGAAACTTAACGACACTCCCCCTTGACTTAAGAAAATAATGAAAGGTTATAAATTTTAGTCCGAGAAGTGTCATAAAACCAGAAATATTACCACCATTGATAAAAACAACCGGATATGATAACATGCATGTACACATTTGTTTTGAGACGATTAAGTGATTATTTTCTCCCCCTCAACACTTGATAAGAAAAATACTGAATTTTGAAAGATTAAAGTGTTGGTAGTACTTACTATGTTGAAAGAAAAATAGATTAGAAGAATATTTTTGTTGTTTTATCAGGTTTTATATTTTTGTATTTTGTATTTGAAAAATTATTTACAAAAGAGATTTTGGTGTTTGGCGGTTTTAAAAATTTGTTTGGGAGGTCATCCAATTCCTCTTGAGTCAAACACCTCATACCAATCCGGTGGAACAACTCATTAAACCTAGCTGGAGGCAAGGCTTTGGTGGCAGATCACCCATTGGTATTATTTTACAATGCTAATTCGCGTACCACATTCCACGTGGTCCTTGATGAAATGATAGCGAAGATCAATGTGCTTGAATTTAGAAGTCTTTGGCTGAGTTGCAATGGCACTCAATTGTCATGATACATCGGATTATATCAAATAAGTAACCATAGTCTTTGAGTTGTGTTCTCATCGGTGACTTGAGCACAACGATCGACATGGCTAATACATATTCTGCCGGTTGACAGCGGTGTGAATCCTGCTTCTTTGATTGCCAAGACACCGATTTATCACCAAGAATTGTAGTATACGAAGTACTTTTAGTGAATCTAAACATCTGCGTGATCAAGGCGTCACGAAGCGATTAGATTCCAAACGAATCGCCGGATACGCGAGATCCCCAAATTAATGGTTCCCTTGATGTCCCTGGAGGATTCTTTTAGCCTCGAAGAGGTGGGTTTCGATTGGTCTTGGCCGATAGCGGGAGCATAGATAAACGGCAAAGAAATGACAATGCTCAAGTGCTGGGCTACGTTAGGTACATTAAAGACCCAATAATACTCACGATATTTTGTAGGGTCCACTAATTTCCCATTTAAATCAGCGTCTAACTTCTTGGTATGAGTCATTGGTGTGGCATAAGTATCATAGGTTTTCATTCCAAATTTGTTTAACAATTCAAGGGCATATTTGGGCTGACTCAAGAAAATACCACGGGGTGATTGATGAACTTGCGGTCCTAGAAAGAACGTAAGTTCACCCATCATGGACATTTCAAAATTTTCTTCATTAGTTTTGCAAAAGCGATTGAGTACTTTTTATGAGTAGACCCAAAAATGATGTCATCCACGTAAATTTGAACAATTAAGATATGTGCCACGTGATATTGTATAAAAAGAGTAGGGTCGACGAAGAACCTTTGGTGAAATGATTGGCAATGAGGAAAATAATAATAGCTTATCGTTACCATGCCGAGGCTTGTTTGAGATCGTATAGAGCTTTGTTAGGTTTGTAGACATGGTTTAGGGAACTTCGGATCAACAAATCCATCCGGTTGGTGACATAAACCGTTTCTTTAAGTTGTCCATTGAGAAGCGATTTTGACATCCATCGATAGACCGTCATATTCATATATGAGCCGCCATGAGAAATATAAGGAGCCTCCAAGCGAGCAGCAGACAAAATATTCTTCAAAGTCTATGCCTCTTCACGGCGATAACCCTTAGCAACGAGTCGTGACTTGTTTGGATAACATTCCACTTTGAGCATCCAATTTGTTCTTCCAAATCCATTTTAGACCGATGAAATAAACCCCGGTTGGTCTTTCAACCAGTTCCCATACTTCAAGTCGTTTAAATTGGTTGAGTTCTTCTTGCATGGATTCAATCCAGGTGTCTTTTGTCATTGCGTCTTTGATGTCTTTTCCAAACTTTGTACAACATAAGAATAGAACACAGATTTGGACACTCCCCAAATCTTGATAAAACTAACCAACCATACAACTGATGTCTAATGCACATATCAGACAAAACAAGACTTATACAATACTCAAACTTGCTATATACAATCTTGAAATGCTACTGATCGAGTCACTAACTTTCTTATGAATTCACCTTTTATGCACTATCATCTAATTACATTTCCAACTCCCTTTCCCACCAAATCACTCAACCAACATCCACAATGATATAGGCAGGATAAGGTGTTGGCATCACTAGAAACCCTCAACCCTTCCACTCAAGAGCTATACCAATCAACCTACATTTCCATCTTTTAAGAATGGCTTCAGTTGAATTGAGAACACATAACTTGAGTGAAGACCAACCATTCCTCCTATGGTGATGGATCTTTGTAGTCGAATGAACCTTAGTTGATGAAGTGTCCTGGTAGTAGAAATCACAATAAACCAAGTAGCACTTATCGCGTAAAAACACCAAAGTTCTGTAGCGACAGAGTTACGTAGGTTTAGCTTTCTGGCGTAAGCGGGAAAAACACTAAAGTTATGCGTAAAACAAGAAGTTAGGCATAGAAAACTTAGGTGTAAGATTACCTTATCGTAAGACTAAGCTAGTGAATAAATCTTATCGTAGGATTTTCTACTGTAGTAAGCTTTATGCTTATCACGTAATTTTAGGGTTTTATCCCAAATGATCTTTAAACTTTCAAAGGCAAAAGATATCCAAAATAAACGTATTTTCGAGGCTTATCCAAGCAAGAAAACCGAGATAAAACCATGGCCCGAAGATCAAACCAAGGATAAAGTTACGGCAGTAAGATTAGGGTTTTCTGTAATACTTTACGTAAAATGATTTTGCCCAAAGATGTTTCTAACACAAATTTTGTGATGAGATAGCTTCAATATCACCAAAATAACACAAAAGTGTGAAACTTGATGAAACAAAACTTCTAAAGCGGTTAGC
This sequence comes from Chrysanthemum makinoi, assembly GCA_910596185.1. Classification (NCBI taxonomy): domain Eukaryota; kingdom Viridiplantae; phylum Streptophyta; class Magnoliopsida; order Asterales; family Asteraceae; genus Chrysanthemum; species Chrysanthemum makinoi. Next base: position 43,735,157 of record OU343216.1, on the reverse strand, counting down.
GTAGAAGCGAAACCCTCCGAACTAAAACTAGTTTAAAGCGATGATCCAGCGTAAAGTTTGAAACTTTTGCCAAACGATTATTTTAACACCTTAAAACGTGGAAAGTATAAAATCTTGGATTAAAAAGTGTAAAAATCGGTTTTAAGCGAACCAAAGTATCAGGGCGAGCGTATGTTCTGCACCGTAGGACCAAAACCACTTCAAGAAACAATACGTTCACCCAACTAGTAGATTGATACCGCGATATGTCACTAGTTTTACAACACAAGAATCAATGAAAGAAATAGAGAAGAGATTGAGGTCGGTTGAACAATATCCAAACACACACACACGTATACAAGTAAACGGTTAGGTGTAGAATGTGAGTGAAAGAAATAAATTGAACAACCAACCCTCAAGTGAGGGTTATACAAGAGTATATATATAGGAGGGAAGCTAGGGCAACACCCAGTTCCCATCCTTTTCCTTATTGGGGCAGCCTAGGCTTATGGGTCTTCTACATAAGCCTAAGGCTAATTACTAACATAAAGACCATATTAAGCTAACTATTACATATGAATTACAAATACTTGAATTAATGTTTAGGAGTGATTACAACATTTTGGATTGGGAAGCGGTCTAGAATGACCGGAATTGATGTACGTATGGTGGTAATCAAGATCAAAGATCAAGATTGGAGTATTTTGGGTGATGTAATTGAATAACATTTTTCCAACAAACTAAGCTGAATTTGTAGCAGATTTTGACCATTAATGGTGGTTAGGTAGCGAGGATTATGCTCGATACCATTTGGTATGAACAATGATAATACTTCCGGATTCTATATAAGAATGAAGAAGATAATAGCAACACAATGATATTTCAAAGGATTTGTTATAGAAATATGAATTGTAGTTACAATGATTTGTTACAATGGAATTTGAGAGAGAAAAAGCTAAGCTGTACAATTGGTGAATGAATACAAAATGAAAGAGAAGTGATATTTATGCAATGAAGTGGTAAGGAAGATGGATTGAGTTGTAACAACTTTTCCATAAAAGTTGTTATTTGACTTTCATAAAGTTGACTTTCGGTTTGACCATTTATAGTTGACTTTCGGTTTGACCTTTATTCATATCATAGAACTATCGTATCTCGCCATTAATGAAGATAATCATATTATAGTTAAGGTTTTTGATTGTGATCGAACATCTTTGAAAGAAGTGTACGTTTGATTTAATGGGGAGTCTTCACGGAGAAAAGAAAGGAAAATTGTTTGGAAAGATCAAAAGACCCTTAAGTTTCTATAAACTTACTTCTTGTACAAAAATAAAAACACCTTCTTGAGAAGTTATTTGCTCGAGCTCGTTTATCTAAAGCTATGTTTATTTTGTTTTGAGCTCGTTAGTTATTTAATACATATGCATACAAAAGAAAAAGACATTGAACCAATGCAACAATATAGAATTTTTCAAAAAATAAAATAAAAATAAAAATAAAAATGAGTTACTTTTGGAATGATCTATCAATTGTGACAATGAGAAAAAAAAAATAGTAAGTAGATGAAAAGATGGATACCAAAAGCAAAATATCATTATGGCTTAACCTTATTTCAATAAATTAAAAGAAGTAAACACGTGGTTCTAGGAAATTTTCCTAGGAATATAAGAATATGAATGGACGCATTAATGATAGTGGGAGTCTCGAGCCAATTTACCGAATAAAGTTATTGTTTTTTTTTTTGCTCCAAAAGTGAATTATAATACTTTCAAACTTTGTACAACATAAGAATAGAACACAGATTTGGACACTCCCCAAATCTTGATAAAACTAACCAACCATACAAATGATGTGTCGATGTACATATCGAGACAAAACAAGACTTATACAATACTCAAACTTGCTATATACAAATCTTGAAATACTCTTGATCAGTCACTAACTTTCTTATGAATTCACCTTTTATGCACTATCATCTAACTATATTTCCAACTCCCTTTCCCACCAAATCACTCAACCAACAGCCACAATGATATAGGCAGGATAAGGTGTTGGCATCACTAGAAACCCTTTACCCTTCCACTCAAGAGCTATACCAATCAACCTACATTTCCATCTTTTAAGAATGGCTTGGTTGAATTGAGAACACATACCTTGAGTGAAGACCAACCATTCCTCCTATGGTGATGGATCTTTGTAGTCGAATGAACTTTAGTTGATGAAGTGTCCTTAGGCGTAGAAATCACAATAAACCAAGTAGCACTTATGCGTAAAAACACCAAAGTTACGCATTACAGCAAGAGTTACGCCGTAGGTTTTGCAGTAGCGGCTGCACTAAAGTTATGCGTAAAACAAGAAGTTAGGAGTAGAAAACTTAGGCGTAGGATTACCTTATGCATAAGACAAAGCTTAGACGTAAGATAAATCTTATCGTGATTTTCTGCTTAAGCTTTATGCTTATCGTAATTTAGGGTTTATCAAAGTGATCTTTACACTTTCCGCAGGCAAAAAGATATCCAAAGTCGACGTATTTTCGGGCTTATCCAAGCAAGAAAACGGGATAAACCGCAACGAAGATCAAACCAAGGATAAAGTTAGCGTAAGATTAGGGTTTTGATCTGCGTAGCTTTACTCGTAAAATGATTTTGCCCAAAGTTGTTTCTAACCGGATTTTTGTGATGAAATAGCTTCAATATCACCAAAATAACACAAAAGTGTGAAACTTGATTATCCAAAACTTCTAAAGCGGTTATGCATTAGGCGAAACCCTCGAACAAAAACTAGTTTAAGCGATGATCCACGCGTAAAGTTTGGAAGCGTTTTGCCAAAAGCAGTTATTTTAACACCTTAAAACGTTGAAAGTACAAGAATCTTGGATTAAAAAGTGTAAAAATCAGTTTTAAGCAAACCAAAGTATCAGGGCGAGGCATTATGTTCTCTTCAACGTAAGACCAAACCACTTCAAGAAACAATACGTTCACCCAACTAGTAAATTGATACCGATAGGTCACTAGTTTTACAACACAAGCATCAATGAAAGAAATAGAGAAGAGAGATAAGTCGGTTGAACAATATCCAAACACACACACAGCGTATACAAGTAAGCGGTTAGAATGTGAGTGAAAGAAATAAATTGAACAACCAACCCTCAAGTAAGGGTTATACAAAGAGTATTTGGAGGAAGCTAGGGCAACACTCCTAGTTCCCATCCTTTTCCTTATTGGGCTTGGCCTAGGCTTATGGGCCTTCTACACAAGCCTAAGGCTAATTACTAACATAAAGACCATATTAAGCTAACTATTACATATTAATTACAAATACTTGAATTAATGTTTAGGAGTGATTCCAACATTTTGGATTGGGCAAGCGGTCTAAGAATGACGGAATTGATGTATGGTGGTAATCAAGATCAAAGATCAAGATTGGAGTATTTTGGGTGATGTATCTAATATGATTTTCCAACAAACTAACTGAATTTGTATGAGTTTTCAACCATTAATGGTGGTTAGGTAGCAGGATTATGCTCTGATACCATTTGGTATGAACAATGATAATACTTCCAGTTTCTATATAAGAATGAAGAAGATAATAGCAACACAATGATATTTCAAAGGATTTGTTATAGAAATATGAATTGTAGTTACAATGATTTGTTACAATGGAATTTGAGAGAGAAAAGCTAATTGTTACAATTGACTGAATGAATACAAAATGAAAGAGAAGTGATATTTATACAATGAAGTGGTAAGGAAGATGGATTGAGTTGTAACAAGTTTTCTCGCCAAAATTTGTTGTTTGACTTTCATAAAGTTGACTTTCTATTTTAACCTTTTATAGTTGACTTTCCAGTTTGACCTTTTATTCATATCATAGAACTATCAATTATCTGCGCCATTAATGAAGATAATCATATTATAGTTAAGGTTTTTGATTGTGATCGAACATCTTGTGAAAAAGATGTGCGTTTGATTTAATGGGGAGTTGTCTTCTTGAGAAAGATCTGAAAATTGTTTGAAAAGATCAAAAGCGACCGTTAGTTTCTATAAACTTACTTCTTGTACAAAAAATAAAACACATGCTTGAGAGGTTATTTGCTCAAGCTCACATTTATCTAAAAGCTATGTTTATTTTGAGCTCGTTAGTTATTTAATACATTATGCATACAAAGAGGAAAAAGACATTGAACCAATGCAACAATATAGAATTTTCAAAAAATAAAAATAAAAATAAAAATAAAAAAGAGTTACTTTTGGAATGATCTATGAATTGGCGGCAATGAGAAAAAAAAATAGAGTAAGTAGATGAAAGATGGATACCAAGCAAAATATCATTATAAGCTTAACCTATTTCAATAAATTAAAAGAAGTAAACACGTGGTTCTAGGAAATTAGGAATATAAGAATACGAAAGGATGCATTAATGATAGCGGGAGGCTCAAGCCAATCTACCATATAAAGTTAATGTTTTTCTTGCAAAAGTGAATTATATTACTAAGCGTTGTACAACATAAGGATAGAACACAGATTTGGACACTCCCCAAATCTTGATAAAACTAACCAACCATACAATGATATGCGTGCATATCGGACAAAAACAAGACTTATACAATACTGAACTTTACTATATCTGATCTTGAAATGCTATTGATCGAGTCACGAACTTTCTTATGAATTCACCTTTTATGCACTATCATCTAACTACATTTCTAGCTCCCTTTCCCACCAAATCACTCAACCAACATCCACAATGATATAGGCCGGGATAAGGTGTTGGCATCACTAGAAACCCTGGCTTAGGCAACTCAAGAGATATAGCAATCAACCTACATTTCCATCTTTTAAGAATGGCTTCAGTTGAATTGAGAACACATACCTTTAGTGAAGACCAACCATTCCTCCTATGGTGATGGATCTTTGTAGTCGAATGAACCTTAGTTGATGAAGTGTCCTTAGAGTAGAAATCACAATAAACCAAGTAGCAA
>OU343216.1:43704900-43730097 GCA_910596185.1 Chrysanthemum makinoi | reverse complement strand
TGTATTGTAACCACTGCTAGTCATGTATAGTCGGTTTAATATCTTGTATTAGATAAATATGGAAAAGATATTTATCTTGTAGGTTACGTATTGTATTATGTAAAGGACTCCTTAGCCTATAAAAGGAGGTCCTTGATTAGATTAGATATACGTATGTTTTATATCTAAGGTCGATACACTTCAAGGTTGTAAAAACCCTAATACTTGTTAGAGTATTCGTATTAATAATAATATTGAGGTGTTGAATGTTTATTATTCTTCTTCTTAAGATTAAGTATTAAATTCCGCGTGATACTTAATAAGTCTTTGTTCAAGTCAGTTTCTATAAAGGATCGTTTGCTCAACTGGGATCAACAAGTGGTATCAGAGCTTGTGATCTAGAAACTGAAACCAAGAAGAAGCTTAGTTAAGTTTTGTTTAAGTAAGTTAAGATGTCTGACGAAACATACATGGTAACTGCATCAAAGGTGCCCATGCTCAAGCAGGGTGAGTACCAAATCTGGAGAATGCGAATGAGGCAATGCATTCGTATGATTGATTATGCCATCTGGGAAGTTGTTGAAAAAGGTGATACTCTTCCTAGGAAGGGTGATGATGGTAAAGATATAGTCATTGTTAGTGAAATTGACAAGGCTAAGAGGAAGCTGGAGATTAAAGCTCACAGTATTCTCTCCATGGGAATACCTAATAAGTATGCTTTGGACTTTGAACAATATGAGTCTGCTAAAGAGTTAATGGATGCTATTGAAACAATGTTTGCTGGTAATGAAGCTACAAAGAAATCAAGGAAGAATATGCTCAAGCATCAGCTTGAAAACTTCACTGCTTTAAGTGGAGAAAAACTTGATGGCACTTATAATAGACTTCAAAAGCTTATCAGTCAACTGAAGTTGGTGGACTACAAGGTTGCTCAAGAAGATATAAATTTGAAGTTCATCAGAAGTTTATCACCTGAATGGGTTGTGCACACAGTTGTGTGGAGAAATAAGGATGACTTTGAAAAGATGACTCTGGACAATCTCTACAACAACTTGAAGGTATATGAGTCTGAGAACAACATTGCTGGTGAATCTTCAACTAGCCAAAACATTTCTTTTGTTTCCACTAATCACAAGAGCTCACAAGATGTATCCACTTTGCCTATGGAATAACACGGCTATTGCAAACAATACCACTTGTTAGTGATAATGTAGTGATGGTGCAATTTGTGCTTTACGGCTAATTTAACTACCGTGTTCTTTTTTTGAATCAAGATTTAGATCAAATTGATCCTAATGATCTTGAAGAGATAAATCTTCAATGGCAGATGGCAATGTTGACTCTCCAAGCAAGGAAGTTCTTAAGGAGGACTGAAAGACATGTTAAGTATGATGGTCAAGGAGAGTGGATTTGACAAAAGCAAGATGGAGTGCTTTAACGCAAGAAGAAGGGTCATTTGCTAGAGAATGTAGAGCTCCCAAAAGGATGAAGGCATCAAGAAGACCAGAAGAGCACTGCTTCTTCTTCACATTGGTTGCTCAAGATGGGATTGGAGATTACTCTGGAGTGTCGTTGAAGAAGGTCCCAATGCAGCTTTTCTTGCTAGTGAAGCTTCTAAAGAGCATAACTTTGCTCGTATGACCTATGCTTCATCTTAGTTGGATTCGAGGTATCGATTCTAAAAAATTCTACTTGTTCTTTTAAATCATGTCAAGATAACTTAGAAACACAAAATGCTATTATTGCTAGTTTGAGAAAAGAAGTTGAAAGACTTCTCTAGATAACTTAGGTTATAGAGTTGGTCTAGAAAGTGTTGAAGAAAAGCTTAATTACTATATTAAATGTGAGTTTTAGTATGTTGATAAAATTAATATACTAGGTGGTGAACTTGATCTTAAAGACAGAGAAATTACAATGCTTAAAACTAGAAGAAGGAGAGTGTAAAACAAGAAGCCCTAGTAGAAAAAGAAAAAACATGTTGTTAGGGTTGCTAAAACCAGTATGCTTCGATCTAGTAAATAAGCCAATAGGTCAAAAACTTTCAAGGAAGGTCTTGGTCTTGGTTACAATGATATGCCACCACCATCTCTTATGAAACATGCACCACCTACAAAAGAGCTGTCATTTAGCAGTGAATTTAGTTTCAATAAACTTGTAGGTGAGACTAGCAAGATTGAATCACCTAAGATAGGTTCGATAAGTCATCGATGCTCCCATCATTGAAGATTGGGAATCAGATTCTGAGGAAGATAGATCTGAATCAACACATCCTGATAGGATAGAACATGTTAAGAAAGTTAATTCTAAGCAAGCCAACCTTATTCCTAGATTTGGAGCACCTATCTCTAGGAAAGTGGTAGATTATCAGGAGCTACCTAGGGAACAGATGAAAAGATTCATACCTAGGGGCAATCAGAGAAACTTTAATGGCCTAATTTCTAATAGGTTAGGTGATGAGTTTCAATGTGTCAAGAAGGCTTGTTTTATATGTGGTAGTTTTGAGCACTTACAGAGAAACTGTTATAAAAACCAACCACAAGTTTGGAATCAATGGAGGAGGGTAAATCACCAAAACTTTTCAAAGAATACAAACCCTCATTCTAACAAAAACATGATTCCTAAAGTAGTGTTAATGAGGAATGGTAATACCAAGTCAATAGTCACTGCTGCACCTAAACGGGTTCCAACCACTGCTAAGCAAAATGTAAACACGGCTAAGCAAAATCAAACCACTGCTAAGCAAAATATCACCACTGATACAAAAGAAGTTTTAAAATTCCAAAGGTGATAAGCTGACACATTGGTTGGATCATTTTATGCTATTAAGGCCTCAGCTAGTTGGCAATGGAAGCCTAAGACCAAGGTTTTGCATCATGTCAACTGTGCATCAATGGACCTAAAGAAATTTGATTATGTTGATGCAGGCGGAGACCCAGTCGATATTGGCTTGGGTCCACAAAAGAACTAATTTGTTTAAATTCATGTGAGGGAAATCTACAAGATGAGCTAAAAGACAAAGGAGTTTTTGATAGTGGTTGCTCTGGGCACATGACTTGGGATGGGAGCAACCCGGAGGATTTTGAAGCTTTTGATGGAGGATATGTGGCATTTGGTAATGATCCAAAGGGAGGAAAGATAATTGGCAGAGGCACAATGAGCAGTGGAGACTTTGAAAAGGTCTATCTGGTACAGGGACTAAAGTACAATTTATTCATTGTTTCTCAAATGTGTGATAAGAAAACTGGGTACCTTTGGGAAACTGAGTGTGTGGTGTTGTCACGATTTTATGATGCCGATGAAAAGTATATACAGCTTAGGGTACCTAGGAAGGAAAACATATATTGTTTTGATCTTAAAGATGTAATTCCTAATAGGTCCTTAACCTTTTTTTTTCTAAAGCATCGATAGATGAGTCTAAATTATGGCATAGAAGGCTAGGTCACCTTAATTTTAAAACAATCAATAAACTGGTAAAAGCAACTTAGTGAGAGGGTTACCTTCTAAGGTTTTTGAGTGTAAAGAACTTTGTGTGGCTTGTGGAAAACAACATAGAGCCTCTTGTAAGACCAACTGTAACACCATCACACAACCATTGTTTATGCTTCATATGGACTTATTTGGACCTACCTTTGTTAAAAACTTGAACCATAAGCAATATGCCTAGTTATCACTGATGATTATAGTAGATTTTCTTGGGTTTACTTTTTGGGTGCTAAGAGTGAGACTAGTGAGATCCTCAAGAGTTTCATTACTAAGATAGAAAATCTAGTAAATCATAAGGTCAAGGTAATCAGATGTGATAATGGAACTGATTTTAAGAATGATGTGATGAATCAGTTATGTGTAGCTAAGGGTATAGAAAGACATTTAGTATTACTAGAACACCACAACAGAATGGTGTAGCTGAAAGGAAAAATAGGACACTAATTGAGGCTGCTAGGACAATGTTGTTAGAATCTAAGTTACCAACTACCTTTTGGGCTGAAGTTGTAGCCACTGCATGTTATGTGCAGAATAGAAGTAAGGTAGTGAAGCCTCATAACAAGACCCCTATGGTACTGTTACATAATAGGAAGCCAATGATTGCATTCCTAAAACCTTTTGGGTATCCTGTTACTATATTGAATACCATAGACTACCTAGGTAAGTTTCAAGAAAAAGCTGATGATGGATACTTTTTAGGCTATTCTACCAATAGTAAAGCCTTTAGAGTATACAATAGGAGGACTAGAATTGTTGAAGAGAACTTACATGTTCAATTTAGTGAAAAGACTCCTAGTGTTGAGACCAAAGGACCAGACTGGGTGTTTAACATTGATATGCTAACCAAATCTATGAATTATGAGCCTATCATTGCAGGAACTTCCACTAATGTTAATGAAGGTACACAAAAGGATTACGATGCAGTACATATTAAAGAAGCGATTCTCTAAAGGAGTTCTATTTGGTTGAAAAGTGGAAAGCTGGTTCTGTCTCACCTATCATTAATAAGAAAGGTCCCATTGATGATGCATTGAATTCTGAAAGCAAAGTTGATCATCATCAAGATAAGGATGAGTTATTAATAACTCGATTGTGCATAGAAGAAATTGAAAGAAATAAAGGCATTCGAAGCTACTAAGCTAAACAAAAGCATGGATAGAGAATAATGAAAGCCTGCTAAGCCATCTTCTACCACTGCCAGTTCAAGTGAAACCCGGTATGAAATCTGGTGATACTTTCTTTGGACCAACTGCAAAGCCATTATTTGGTGAGGAGTATCCATGATCCTACCATGCACCTTTGGTAGATATTGATACTCCTACTAATGATGAAGACATGGATGATTTCTTCAATGCTGATTTTACTAATTTGGAACATGTCATTCATGAAAGTCCAATCACCACCACAAGGATACATAAGATTCATCCTAAGGAACAAATACTTGGAAATTTGAACACCTGTTCGACAAAAGCAAGGTTCAGAACTACAAACCCTCCCTGAGCAAGGTTTCTTTGCAAGATCACTTCATAAAAGAAATAGTCATAAAGATCTGCAAAATTGCTTATTTGCTTGTTTTCTGTCTCAAAGGCCAAGAGAGGGAAGAAGCTTTATCGGAAGAAGGATGGGTAGAATCAATGCAAGAGGAGCTTCTTCAGTTCAAACTTCAAGAGGTTTGGACATTGGTTGATCTTCCTAATGGTAAGAGGGCAATTGGGACAAAATGGGTATTCAGAAATAAAAGAGATGAAAGAGGAATTGTGGTAAGGAACAAATCAAGGTTGGTTGCTCAAGGATACACACAAACTGAAGGTTTGGATTATGATGAAGTATTTGCTCCAGTTGCAAGAATTGAGGCTATTAGATAATTTTTAGCATATGCTTCATTCAAGAATTTTGTGGTGTATCAAATGGATGTTAAGAGTGCTATTCTGTATGGCACAATTGATGAGGAGGTTTATGTTTGTCAACCTCCTGGTTTTGAAGATCCTGATCATGCTGACAAGGTTTACAGGGTGAAGAAGGCTATGTATGGGTTGCATCAAGCTCCTAGGGTATGGTATGAGTGCCTTTTGTCTTTTTGATGGACAATGACTTCAAAAGAGGGTTGATTGATAAGACTTTGTTCATAAGGAAGCACAAGGATGATATTTTGTTGGTACATGTTTATGTAGATGACATCATCTTTGGCTCAACCAATAAGGAGCTATGCAAGGATTTTGAGAAACTTATGCATGATAAGTTTCGGATGAGTTCTATGGGAGAACTCACTTTCTTTTTGGGCTCAAGTTCAACAAAGGATGATGATATTTTCATTAGTCAAGACAAGTATGTAGCAAATGTTTTGAAGAAGTTTGGGTTTCAGGATGTGAAGAGTGCTAGTACACCTATGGAGACTCGAAAACCACTGCTACGGATGATGGAAGTCCCAAAGTTGATTTGAAGTTGTACAGGTCCATGATTGGATCTTTGATGTATCTCACTGCATCTAGGCCGGATATAATGTTCTCAGTATGTGTGTGTGCAAGATTTCAAGTCACACCCAATACAACACACATGAATGTTGTCAAGAGAATATTTAGATACCTTAAAGGTCATCTTAAACTGGGCCTTTGGTATTCTAAAGATTCCCCTTTTGATTTGGTGGCCTATACAGAGAGTGATTATCTTTGGTGCTAGTTTGGATAGGAAATCTATAACTGGAGGATGTCGATTTTGGAAGCAGACTAATTTCATGGCAGTGTAAAAAGCAAACTATTGTGGCAAATTCTACAACTAAAGCTGAATTTGTGGCTGCTGCTAGTTGCTGTGGTCAAGTTCTTTGGATTCAGAATCAATTGCTAGATTTTGGGTACAACTTTATGCATACTAAGATTTACATTGATAATAATAGTATAATATGCATCATTAAAAATCATGTTTTACATTCTAGAACTAAACATATTGAGATTAGGCATCATTTTATTAGAGATTGTAATGAGAAAAGGTTGATTCAAATGGTAAAAATCCATACTGATTTCAATGTTGCTGATCTTCTCACCAAAGCTTTTGATGTGGGGAGGTTTCAGTACCTTGTAGTTAGTATTGGAATGATTAATCTCTAACTCTTAACTTGTTTTGTAAAAGTTTGTACATATTATTGTTTGTTATTATGTGATCTTAGTATTGCTATTTTTGTTTCTAACCACATAGTTATGTTCAAACCCTTTGTTTGTTTCTTTGTGTTCCCACTAACCATTTTGCAGAGATTTGGAAGTTTCTCACTGTTTGTATGATGCAAGAGACTACAAAGGAAAAAGCCATGATACTTTTATTCATAGTTCATATACTGCATTATACAATGCATTAGTTTACAATCATGGTTACCAACTACATGGAGCACACATAACAACTAGTTATTCAAGTTCCTATCATCTATTACAAAAGCTGGTGGTCCTACATATCTAGAAAGATGAAGAAACTGAAGCTGAAAATGGAAAGATGGATTGATGAAGCGATGGATGCTTTTATGATATGAGAAATCTTGATTTGTTCCATCTACTCGTTCCACCAAAAGCAACTACTCCATCTTCCTTTTCCTTACCCTTCATCTCTGCAACCTTGCCTTACCCTTCCTTCCATGGTTTGAAGAACCGGATCCTGAGCAGGAAGACCAATCACCACCTCTCTGTTCTTTGGGAGTGGTGGATTTCGGGCACGTGGCCTTGGTTGGGGTTGGGATGGTGAAGGTTGTGCTCTCTCTGCTTCCTCCCTCACCAATCTATTGAAGGTTGGCTTTAGGCGCTCAGTGGAATCATCTGAACCTCTTGATGACTCACTAGGATCTACCACACTATCATCTTCAGATGAAGGGAGAAAGGGGGACTTTCTAGGTCGAGGATCTTCTTGAGGAAGGTAAAGAAACCATGGGTTAGAATCATCACTTGATGATGATGATGATGAGGAGGAGGAGGATGTTAGATTGATGACTTCTGGTTGATTCCACATGCTGATTGTTGTTGATTGTGGATTTTTGAGATATTAGGGTTTGAAAGAAAGTTGGATTAACTGGTGTGGGCTACTTGTGCCTTGGGATTTATTTATAGGCAGAGTAAATGATTTTTGTGAGTAAATGAGGGGAAGGTTTAAGTGGGTGAGAAGTTAATGAAGTCTTTTGACTTTGAGAAGAATTAATACTGGATGTTGACCATATTGACTTAGATTTTAGCTCATAGGCTAACCACTGCTAAGTATATGGAAACACTTTTGATTTTACTCTAACCACTGCTAACCTTAACCTTCTTTTTAGTGCTTGGTTTATGTTTGTGATATACAGGTATGAAGGATAGTTGTGAACTATGGAGCATTTGGTTTGGAGATTTTGCTTTGGACCTTTGGAGCTTTTGTGTAATAAAAAAAATGTGTTCAATGTTTGTAATCCTTCATATTTTTGTGTGATATCAGAGATTGACAAAGATTTGCTTGCAATATCTATTGGTGTGATTGGAGTGCAATTATGTATCCACTACTAGTGTTTTTCAAACCACGGATAGCGTTTTACAAACCACTGCTAGCATGTTCGATTTCGGATACTTGAGGGCTGTTTGGTAACTTTGGATAAACCACGTTTATATCTCCAAATCGATAGGTCATTTATTTGATCTTCAAATCACTTCCAATTGGCGCTTTACATAAACTTCACCATTTTCATCTGTCATTCACATCTCACATAACCAACATCATTGATCATCATGCGAATCAATATCCCAACTCATAACCTAGTTGCTAATTTGATCAAAAACAATCGATCCGAAGGTTTTCATCAAATGATTGATTTCCTTCTTCATAGTCCCATTCACTTTGCCTTAACCGTCACACCAACCATCTTTAAAGCCTATATTCATCAATTCTGTAGGAATGCTAAGCTTAAGGAGGTCAATGGAGTAGATGTTTTTAGTACAGTTGTGGATGAAAATGATATTTTGGTTAATGAAGAGATAATTAGAGGGGTTTTGAAGTTAGATGATGCTGATGGTGTTGTTAATCTTTCAGATGCTGAGATTTTTGCTGGTTTAGAAAGGTTAGGATATACACACCGAGGAGACAAGGTAAAATTTTTTAAGAGCATGTTTTCACAACAATGGAAGGTTTTGATTCATACCTTGTTGATGTGTATAAGTAATAAGACCACTGGATTTGATGAATTCCCTTCCAAAATTGCTACTGCTATCATTTGTTTTCTGCGATGGGAGGAAGTTTAATTGGTATAGGATGATTTATGATGGGTTTGTGCAGAATATTAGGAAGAATGGAAAATATTATTTATATTCTAGGTTTGTGCAACTGATTGTTGAAAGTCAAATAGAAGAACCTGTTGAACATACTAAGGAGTATGAAGTGCATTATATGCTTCCTAAGGTATTTGCACATATGAGGAATCAGAACCCAAATGTTCAAATCTGAGATGTTCCTTTATTTCCCCATATGCTTACTTTGCTGCTATTCTGAGTTTGATGAAGGTTTGAAGCCCAACCCTTAGAACACAGACCCACTGCTAGTACCTCAACCTTTGATAGTACATCTCAACCCACTTCTTTGTACCTTGCAACCACATTAAACCAATTGTGTGGACTAGGAGGAGGAAGGGCATTCAGCTTCCTGGTGGTGCTAGTGGTGTTGCTCATGAGGCTATCACAAGTTGTGGAGGTGACATGATTGGAAGGGCTTCCACTACTGATACATGCTTAGATGCTGGTCGGGATAGTGGAAACATCATTAAGACCCAACCTTTGGCAACTCCTAATGTGGAGGTTCCTTGAACTCAATACAGTGGAGGAATCCCTAGCCAACTGGCGACACAGTGCATAGATGTTCAGGCAAGGTGCGATGCTATGTTTACTATATCCAAGGATTCACCTCTCGGAGCAGATTAACCAGCTCGAAGTGATGAGGATAGTTTGGAACATCAAACTCAATTGACGGATCCTAAGGCGGTACATGATGACTTTTCCAATGAACCACCTCTTGGACCAGTTAACACAGGTCGAAGTGGGGAGGATATTCTTGAACACTTAAATGAATTGACGGCTAAATGTACTAAAATGGAGGATACAATCTCAAGTCTTCAAGAGTTGGTCTGTTTTGAGGGTAAAGAAATTAGGAGGCTGAAGCATAGGATGTTTGTTTTGGAGAAAGTACAAGACACTGGGTTGCTATTTTGAGGAAAATGAGAAGGTTGAGAAGGAAGGTAAACTCCTCTCAATTTGTGAATATGGTGAATATGGAGAATGTATCCAAGCAGGGAGGAGTGATGGCATGAATTGAGGAAATTTGTAGATGTGCATATGGAAGAGGATGTGGATAGTGGAGATCAAGGCACAATTTTGGTATCGATAAAGATGGGAATGAAGTTGTTCTTAAAAGTTTGAAGACTGTGGTAGAAGATGAGGTAGTGCAGGACACAACCATGAGTAGTGTGCTGCAACCACGGCTAGTATTCTTGAAACCACTGCTGCGATTTCAGATAAGGTAATTATACCCACTGCTATCATAACCACTTCTACAATTGTTTCAACCATCTCTGTATCACCACCCAAATCAAAAGAAGTTGAGAAAGAAGCTGCAAGCACATTGATCAATCTTAGCAAAACCTCAACTAACCGTACACCCATCATTGCACCTGTTTTATCTCTTGAACTGCTGCAACCAAACCCAAGGTAAAAGTTTAGTTATTGGTGAGCCTTTGAAGAAGAAGGTGGCTCAACAGGATATTGGTAAGGGTAAAGGTATTGTAGAACCTGTTTTAAAGTTAAAAAGTGTAGAAGAACAGATTGCTTATGATGAAGAGTATACAAGAAGCATACATCTTTGAGGAAGCATTACTGAGAGAAAGAAAAGCAAGAAGAGGAGGAGCTTCTCGAAAATGGCTAGCTAAATGGTATGAATCATAAAAACTATCTGGCTTCTAATCAAATACAAGATGAGTATACTAATCAAGAATGGGCATTGTTAGATGATGAGGAGAAAGCTAGACTTTTGGGTGAATGGGCAAGGAGGATAGTAAGAAAAGAAGCAAGTTACAAGGAAGAAACCTCCTACAATTGAGATGAGGAATGTCTTGATGAAGATTGTTAAGAATTTAGGCATACATATTCTGACAATCTTAGTAAATGTTCATTTGAAAGAATTCATGAGCTTTATCTGATGTGTATGAGGATTAATAATGAAAATTCTACTCCAATGAATTCGAAAATGAAGAGTGGATTAAGGTAATCTAAAGAGAAAAAATCGGATCAGGAGACATCTGTTCTAAAAGATTGAAAGAGATTGAAGATAGTCATCAAATTATCTCTTATGCATTTGAGCTTAATGGAAGTGAAGGTTGTTGGAAAATTCAAAGACTCAATAATAAAGTTTCTGAGTTTAATAAATTTTCACAAATGCTTCAATACCTGGATAGAGATGATTTAATGAATATTTGGAAGCTGTACAAGAATAAGTTTGGTGATGTACATCCAGATGATAATCATGAGAGAATGGTTTATGATCACTTGAAGATTTTGTTTGA
Source organism: Chrysanthemum makinoi (assembly GCA_910596185.1). NCBI lineage: Eukaryota > Viridiplantae > Streptophyta > Magnoliopsida > Asterales > Asteraceae > Chrysanthemum > Chrysanthemum makinoi. The sequence continues at coordinate 43,719,092 of OU343216.1, read as the reverse complement.
ACCAACTCATGATGAACCTGAATGGAAGGGACTCTACAATGGTCAAGTTACAAGATGGTTTTTATATCAAACTTGTGGAGTTCATATGTTAACTGTGTTTGGAGTAGTTATTCATATGCTTGTAGAAGGTGATTATCCCAAATTGAATAATTATCTAGGAGTTATTGCTCGAGATGGTGAAGCTGGTGGTTTAAAAGATGTTGATGCCCTATGATGATCAAGCTTACAATTTGTTGCTTTGATATGAGACAATTTTTAAAACAAGTAAGTGTTTGGCTACATCCTCCAATTCAAATGTTTTGAGCTTAAAGGAAACTTGAGAATTCTATTTGAATGTATCAAGTTTAGGGAGGATTGTTGGGTTTTAGGTTCCTTGGATCATGATATATTCTAAGTGTTGGAACCTCGGACCGTTGTTGAAACCCGGACGGAAGATTGAATCCATCTTTCGAGACAAACCGCGGCTAGTAGTATTAAGTAACCACGGATATTGTATTGTAACCACTGCTAGTCTTGTATAGTCGGTTTAATATCTTGTATTAGATAAATATGGAAAAGATATTTATCTTGTAGGTTACGTATATTATGTAAAGGACTCCTTAGCCTATAAAAGGAGGTCCTAGGTTAGATTAGATATACGTATGTTTTATATTAGTTAGAGTATTCGTATTAATAATAATATTGAGGTGTTGAATGTTTATTATTCTTCTTCTTAAGATTAAGTATTAAATTCCGCGTGATACTTAATAAGTCTTTGTTAAAGTCAGTTTCTATAAAGGATCGTTTGCTCAACTGGGATCAACACTCTTTAACACCAATCATGCTTCTTGAGCATCCACTATCTAGATGCCAAATAGGCTCCCTGGCGTGTCTCTGCACAAATAGGAAACTGGATTAGTTTCTCTTGCTGACCCACATACTAGTGGGCTTGGGTCTAAAGGTTTGTTTAAATTTGGCAATTGACTCATGGTCAGTGGTTGAGTGCATTGTGCTACCATGGGTTTTGCATTTGGAGCTGGGGATGACTCGGTGATTTTGGGTTGCTTGGAACTTCTCCTTGCTTGGATGACCTTTGTCATCTTTGGGATATCATGAGTGGATTCCATAATATCACATGTGTTCATGAGACAATCATCGGATGATGATCATTAAGCCACAATGTGGACAAGGAGGAAAGGGTTTTGCTCTATACTTTTGAGCATATTTGGAGGTTGAAGCATCGCTGATGACCAACTTTGGTATAGTTTGCTTTCTTTGAGTGAACTTACATATTGTAAGTGATCAGAAGTTCTGTGATCATCCTTTTTGCAGATCTTACAAAAAAGAAGCTAGAGGAGGCTGACTTTGTTTCCTTGATTGATTCAGGGACTTTTTCGATGGATTCCATCTTATTAGTTAGCTTCCTCACATTAGTTCGATTCTTTGAATTTGGTCAGCTTCATGGGGTGAGGATGTGGAAGTCTTAGTGGGGTAGACTCTTGTTGGATTGGTTTTGTTGGTCTTTTTCAGGATGGTTCTACCAAGTCGGACACTTTCTTTTTGGTGAGTGAGGATTGAATTGTAATGGAGTAAGCTCAGAGCTAGGAGTAGCACCACGAAGAGGTTTCAGGAGAGGAAGCGGTGTTTGAGATTCGCCCAGACTGAAGATGTGTTGATACTACTGGGCACATCAGGGAGTCCAAGCATGCTCTTTAGCGCTTGGCTTTCAGGCTCTATTATCTTTCCAGAATCGAAATTTGGAATCTTACTCTCAGGATTAACTCTTTCAATCCAATCACCGGGCTTGGGAATAGTCAACACATTGGTAATCATGCCACGGACACAAATGGTTTTGGGAGACTGGTCTTTGTCGTGAGACTCGAGGAGATGATCTTCACCTATGACTCTCTTTTTTGCTCTGGGGGCTCCCACAGCATCAAAGACCCTTGGATCCTTAGCATTCCAACTAGCAATGATATCATTTTCTTTCTTAAGTTCATCTTGAAGAGTCTAATTTCTTTTAACTAATTCAGTGTTTTGAATTTGCAAAGTGATAGCCTCATGCTTATTTTGTTTTAAAAGAAGTAGTTCATCCCTACACTTGTTAGGTTCCAAACTTAGCTTGTTATATTTTGAAAAAGATTTAATCGTTGTCTCAACAAACTTAAGGTCAACATTGATATAGTTCATATAAGACTGCCAATCCGAGTCATCATCCATAGAAAGTAAAATATTTACCTTCTTCATTGTGATGTTGACCCACTCTCCATTCTTGGCATGATTCTTCCCAACAGCTAGCTTGTCCTCTTAAAGAGGGCCATCAATGCCTGACATGCACCATTTCATCATCGGATGAGACTGACTCTTCATCCCAGTCGAAGTTTTAGCAACAAGGCCTTTGTTTTACCTTGCACTTAGTTAACATTGTTTGTTGTTTATGAGGTTGGCCTCAAGCAATGCAAGCTTAGCTTTGACTTTCTGTGCCAGCTTCAAAATCTGATTTTGTTTTGGTGATTTGTTTTGAAATTTTTGTGAGGCTGATAGATTTTTGGTTGAAATTTGCTAAAGCTGAGGTGATTTGACCTTGATGGTTTGTAAGAGGGTTCATAAACATTTTGAAAAACAGTCTTTTGCAAAATGACCTCTTTTGTGACACTTAAAGCATTCAGTGTCCTCATTTTCTTTAGAATTTGAAAAACCTTTGTTTCTTTTTATAAACCTTCGAGAGTTAGCAAGGAGTGCCCTTTCACGAAATTCAATGTTCGTCATTTAGGTACTCCTCACTTGATCTCATCATGCTCATCATCTGAATTTTCCGAAAATCTTGAACCACACTGTTAGAATAAAAGCAAGTTGATATTGGTGTTGAAGTGGTGGTCAGGGACTTCTTGACTTTCTGAGACTTCTTTAAGTCAGGGTATTATCTGTTGATGAGGTTTTCCTCATAGACAAATTTCCATAAATTTAGGGAGTTCAAGATTCGGATATGATTAGCATTCCTAAGTCCTGAGAGAAATTCAGCCACTTCTCAGGGAGACTATTGACAAAACCAACATTGATTTCATGTTTTGGACAACTTAACACCATCATTTGATAGTTCATTTAACAAAGTTTTGTATCGGGTGTAAGTTTGAGACAGAGTTTCTGAGTCCTTAGCCCTGAAGGTGTTATACTCAAGTTTCAGGTCCATTATCCTATTTTCCTTGGTATCAAATGGTCCTTTATGACTGTGGACCAGGTCATCCCAGTTTTGTTTAGTACGTACTACAGACATAATTGACTCCATAATATCATCAGGAAGACATGATGATGATACTTTTGAGTCTTTGGTCCTGGGTGACCACTCTCCTCTCATCCTGAGTCCAGAGCTTCAGGTTAGGTAAACCTTCAGCAGTCTTTGGGATAAATGGACCTTCATTTATACACCTAATATAATAAGGTTCCATCCTAATCAAATAGCAAAGCATACGCTTTTTCCATTTGTTAAATTTACCAACTTCAATTTTAGGGGCAACAGCTGAATAAGCTCCACCCTTTTTTTCGACTAAATTGGGTACATCAATTTTAGCCATTTAGGATCCTGATTTAAAAACAATTTTGAGCAGCCTTGAAAAGGGGTTTTATAATCAACCTGCTCTGATACCACTGGTTGTTGTTCCCTATTCACTATCTTAAAAATAGTTAAGTATTTAAAAACAAACTAATAGTGAATCAATGACTGAAATGACATAAGTAAAAACACACTGATAAATTTTCAACATAATATTCTTTATTAGACATGAATCAAAAAGAATACATTACCCAAGTACTTGCGGAACAGCACTTGGGATTGAAATGACAAAGTGTTGGTAACTCCTCACTATGCTCGGACTAAGTCTGAGCACAACTACTATGGAACCACTGAGCTATCTCAGGGACTAAGTTGTATTTGGAGGAGTGAAATATGGCTTGTGTGTGTGTGTTTTACAATTCACAAGCTTAAATCTTTCACTCCATATATTATGCTATTTATACAAGTATGAGTATTAACTTTATCCTAAGTGACAAACTGACATTTTTACATAAGACAAAATAAGTGTATTTTGTCTCTTTCTAAAGACTATATTAAGTAAGAGACAAGGCGATTTCCATAAGTCAGTGATGACACTGAGCACGATAGTTTCCATTCAGGGAAAGTTGACTTTGGTTGATAAGGACTTGTCTTATCTGATTCAAACTTGTCCCGCCTTATCTCGCTCATTCTTCAGTCTTCATTGCCTTCAGTCTTCTACTTCAGTTTGTCTTCAGTGAAAGTAGTTGATGAGGAGTTTAGGGATTCATGAGTTATTGTCATCACTCACCGAATCCACCATCTTCTTCTTGACTCAGTCTTCACCCCTTAAGTTCCGCTTCTTGAGTGGAGAGACTTCTTTTTAGCCTCTGAGTATCGAAGATGGCTCACTGAGAGACTATGCACTCAGTGACCTGTTAGTGTTTAACAGTCTAAACACTTAGGGTATTTTCTATTCAAATCCTAGTTTTAAAGGGTTTGGGTATTTACTGAACCCAACACATGATTTCGGGTCTACTAGCCATGAGATAAGTAGGCTACCGATCATTCCTCTATATTTAGTGTTATGTACGGATTCACTTCCTCATCCTTGGTGAGTTTTGTGTCCAAGGACATAGGTGTTTTAGTTGTTTTTGAATCTTCAAGACCAAATTTCTTAAGCATATCTTTTATGTATTTAGATTGGTTAAAGAATATGCCATCTTCTAGTTGTTTAATTTGAAGTCCTAAAAAGAAGTTTAACTCACCCATCATACTCATCTCAAACTTGTCGTGAATGATTTTATAAAAATCATCACATAGCTCTTGACAAGTTGATCCAAATATGATGTCGTCAACGTATATTTGAACAATGATAATATGTGATTCCCTTTTCTTGATAAAGAGAGTATTATCTACTAATCCCATGGTGTATTTGTGTTCAACTAAGAAAGTTTTAAGCCGATCGTACCAAGATTTTGGTGCTTGCTTAAGTCCGTATAGTGCCTTTTTAAGTTTGAAAACGTGATGTTGTTTTTCAAAGTCGGTGAATCCGGGAGGTTGAGCAACATATACTTCTTCGTTAATGAACCCATTTATGAATACACTTTTAACATCCATTTGAAATAATTTAAAGTCATGAGCACATGCATATGCAAGTAAAATTCTAATAGACTCAAGCCTAGCTACCGGTGCGTAAGTTTCATCATAATCAATTCCTTCTTGTTGATTATAACCTTGTGCGACAAGCCTAGCCTTATTTCTAGATACCACATCTTTTTCGTCCATTTTATTTCAAAAAACCCATTTCGTTCCAATTATAGTTTGATCCTTAGGTTTTGGAATTAATTTCCAAACATCCTTTCTAACAAATTGGTTTAGCTCCTCTTGCATAGAAATCACCCAAGATTCATCTTTTATTGCTTCATTTATGTTTTTAGGTTCAACGGACGACATAAAGCAAAAGTAGTTACTTTGATTTTGGGCTTGTGATCTTAATGTTCTTTGATTTAGTTGTCCTATGACCTTTTCTAAAGGGTGACTTTTTGATTCTTTGATGTTTATAATTTCTTTGTTTAATGGTTCATCTTCCTTGTCATTTTCATTAATTTCTTGACTTTCCACAAGTTGACTTTCAACTAAGTCATCATCTACCAAAGGTGATGTCTTAGAGGGAGGTGGACTTTCGTCGAATGTTATGTTCAACGATTCCTCGACTCTCATTGTTTCTTTGTTTAAAACTATGTATGCCTTGCTAGTTTGTGAGTAACCAAGAAACATACCTCCATACGACTTTGGGTCAAATTTGGTGAGATAGTCTTTTGTATTAAGAATGAAACATTTACATCCAAACACTCTAAAATATCCTAAAGTGGGCTTTTTGCCTTTATATAATTCATAGGGTGTTTTGTTCAAGAGAGGACGTATTAAAACTCTATTTAGAATGTAAGTGGAAGTATCAATGGCGTTACACCAAAACTTTTGAGGTATATTTTGTTCATTTAGCATTGTTCTACTCATTTCTTGAATAGTTCTATTTTTACGTTCTACAACTCCATTAGATTAGGGTGTTCGAGGCAGTTATGTGTTATACCATTTGTATCACAAAAGTTTCCAAATTGTGTTTCATTGTCGAACTCGCGACCATGATCCGTTCAGATCGACACAATGTTAACACCTAGTTGATTTTGAGTTTTCTTACTAAGTATTTCAAATTTATCAAAAGCTTCATTTTTAGTTTTCAAAAACATTGTCCAAGTGAACCTTGAGTAATCATCTACTACAATTAAAGTGTAGAGGTTCCCTCCATAACTTCTTATAGCGGATGGACCAAACAAGTCCATATGCAAAAGCTCTAGACATTTATGTTAGGATTTGGAAAATTCAGTAGTTAAAGTGTCGGTCACCTCAAGTATATGTAATCGTTAGAAAGCTCGTAGTCGTAGTTATTTAGTGTTAAGTAGTATTTAGTTTTGTAATACCGTGGAGGACGGATGGTCTTTGTATGCGATCCACAGCCCGTCAGGTGGCGTTTTATGTAAGTACTATAAATACTCTCTAGCTCCCAAGGTAGAGAGTTGGAGCTCATAATAAGATTTTTCTTTCTCTCACTAAAGTTCCCAACTCTCTTCCATTTCTCTCTCTAGAACTTTTTCTCTCCAAACATATTGTACGCCCTATAGTGATTATGGTTTAGTGTGTTTGTGAAATCCTATATGTTACAATTGGTATCAAGAGCCATGGTTTGATCACTCATCTTTCATGCTCTTTGTTTTGGTGGATTTCATAAGGTTTTTGGGGTATTAAGGGTTTAGGAGTGTTTGATTCATTTGGACAAATTCTAGAGTTAAAGTTTGAATTTTGCTTGTGCTTTTGTGTTTAGGATCATCATATGTGTTTATGTTTTGAATTGGAAGGCTTAAATCATTGTGGTTTGGTTGTTTTTGATTGATAAAGTGGTTATTTGTGAACATAGGACGAAGCGAGTGGAGTCTCGGACTTGTTTTCTTCAAAGAGTTGCTTTGTTTCGTATTCGAGTTAGTCTATGCGACTTGGCTATTTAGCGAGTTGATTTTCTTGCGACTTGGGTTCTAAGCGAGTTGGTTCATTAAGCGAGTTGTGTGTCTTGCCAGTTGATACTAAAGCGAGTTGGCTATTTAGTGACTTGTTACATTAAGCGTGTTGACAATGTTGCGAGTTAATGCTAATGCGACTTGGCTATTTAGCGAGTTGATTCCTTAAGCGAGTTGTCTCCTTGAGTTGGTTGTTGCGAGTTGATTACTAAGCGAGTTGAGTGTTTAGCTACTTGTCAATTTAGACTTGTCACTTCTTCGTGATACATTCTTATGGTTGTTCTTTTGGTTTAGTAAAATCCCGTGAAAGAATCAATTTCCCGGTTTAATCAAAGAATTGAAAAATCCCGTAGAACTTGTAATCATGGCAAACATCGTTCCTACTATTGTTTCTTCCAGTGCGTGAGGGGCGTTCAGCGTGAAGTGGATACCGTCCACCTATGGCAGGCCGATTATGATTCATGGGCTCAACGAATCCGATTATCTTTTTTGGGAAAAAGTCAACATTCTCAAATCAATCGATGAAGGACCTTATCGAGTTGAGACTACAAGAGACTTAATTGATCAATTTGCGATTGGAACTATGATCTATGGATTGACAGGACCAAAGATGTATGATGAACTTAATGATAAAGAGAAAAAGAGATTCGATCTTGTATCGGGGCTTCTATCATCATACTTCAAGGTCTTCCAAAAGATATCTACAAGCTGATCAATCACAACACTGAAGCCAAAGGCATGTGGGATAATGTCAAGATGCTTCTTTACGGTTCGAATTAACTATGGAAGACAGAGAATCACAACTCTATGATGAATTTGAGCACTTCAAGATGAAACCGGATGAGAGTGTCTATGAGTATTACGTGAGATTCCACAAGCTTGTTAATGACATGGGAACATCGAATGACTATGCCAAACATTCAGCTGAACTCAAAGTTTGTGAACAACATGAATCGAATGGCACAAGTTTGTCACCTCTGTGAAGCTAACCAAAGGATTGAAGAATACAAACTATGAGCATCTGTATGCCTTCCTTCTTGAATGAGAGACATGCCATGTTTGAAAAGAGGATTCTTGAACAATTCAAAACAAATCCGGGAGAGACAAGCTCATCAAATGATTCAACTGCCTTCTACTCAAACATTGGGATTACCACTAAAGCTTCACAAGTCATACCCATGGGTAATGGTAATCACAAACTCATTCCTGATCCAAGATTCAAACAAGGCGATGCTAATGCACCGTGGGACTTTCATTACTCAACTGGCCCTTATGGTTAAACAAAACTTGACTCTCAGTCCACATAACAAAGTCTTCACACCAACAATGAGATCGGCGCGCCAATCTTCACAATCATGCTCTAGTAGGAGATAGGAAAGTTATGGTGCAGCCAGTTCAAGAAAGCGGATGCGAACAAGGAAGAGGTGGAGTGGTAGAGGATATGTGGCAAATCGAATAGGGAAGAAATGGAAATCAAGGACAAGTTAAGCCGATCAAGTGTTACAAGCGTGGAGGTGAGGGACACATTGCAAGGAACGCACATCGCCAAAGCGCCCTCGAATCTTTGAATACTTGAGGGATAAGATGTTGCTTGTTCAAGCCCGGGATAATGGTGTAGCTTTGGATGAAGAAGAGTTGTTATTTCTTGAGAGGAAATGCCAAGAGTATGATCTGCATGTGGATGGCGTGAATTAGGGAGATAGGCCATAATCATCGAATGCCTTTCAAGTAGTGATTGTGATGCATCGACTCGATGTTGATGATGAACCTCTTTGCACAAACCATTTTCATGGCTAGCATCTCTCCAATGGTCTCTCCCAAAATCTCTTCATCACCACAAGCTGGTCCATCCAAAGACAAAATCATTTCTGAGGTATTAAAACTATACGATGATGCTGATGTGCAAAAGATGCATGACAAAGTACAATCAACTAAAACTATTGTGTCAAATATTGAAAATATGGGTAATATCAATGTTGTCCCATATGATCAATATGTGAAACAAAGTGAAAGTGAGATTGTGCCAAGTGATGCATCTTAGCGGTCAATTATGACTATGTTTTTGATGAATACCTTGCATGTGCCTTGATGATTACATTATCTCTGAACTTAATGCCTATAAAGAGCGAGTTGCCATTTATGAACAACGTGCTAAGTTTGAGTTAACTACTCGTGGCGAGTTGGATAACCAAATGCATACAATTATTAGAAAAAGTAATTTTAGAGAAGAAGTGTTAAAACAAGAGTTAAACTCCTTACAAGAAAAGCTTTCAAAAGCTGCTAAGCAAAAACAAGAACTTCAAGAAAATGTTAAAATGCTTAAGCAAGAATTTCATGCTAAGGAATCAAAACTTTTGAATGATTTTTCTAATCTAAAAACTTTGAAGAACAAGCTTGAAAACAAGTTGTACGAACAAGGGAATACCATTGATTTGCTCACATGATCACTAAGCATAGAGTTATAAGCGATAAGCATAGTGTTCCCATTATAGATAAACCCAACCACGAGTAGGCTAGCTAAAGCGGCTCAAAATGTAATTAATGATGGCAATGAGATTCTTAAACCTAGACAGAAACCTAGTTGTTGAGTGCCTGAAGAAGATAGAAAATTAGATGATGCATCTAGGGTGAAAATGAATAAGAAGCTAGAAGATCCCGAATGCAAAAAGAATAACATCACGATCAAACCCCATGATTACAAGAAGGAAAATTGGATCTCCTTAAACAAAGTTAAGCCTCAAACGTTGTTGTTACACGAACAAGTTTTACGGAAAAAGGACTTAGATAAGCAAAAAGCGAAAATCTTGTTGAAACAAACCCTCCCTAGGAAAATGCTGCAGCGATTGTGTATCCTCCAAATACACCAATGCATTTAGTTCCTAGAACTATTGCCACTAAAAGCAAGACCTTAATCAGCCAATATGTTATTCTTCAACTATTTGTCGATTTTGAGAAAACTTGTAAGAAAAGGATCACACCTACTGGGATAACTGAAGGAGAAAGGGGTTTTGAGCAAACAAAGAATGCTATCTAACCGAGGTCATGCCTTTCTTTAAACTACTAAAAGATCATTTTGAGAGTCTTAAAAAGGGAATAGATTCAGATATTAAAGGAATGGAAAAAGAATTTGATGCAATGATAGTTGAGGTTAGTGACTATGGCGAGAGCATTAAAATATAATGAGATTGAGAGGAAGAACTTGCATACCTTGAATGAGAATCTTATCTCTGAATGTATTGCTCAAGATGTGTTTTTTACCTTGCTACTAATTGCTCCATTAATGCTTCTCAATTTCATGAATTATCACATTGCTCTAAAAGTCTCCCATGATCGTGTCATTGAGCTTGAAAAGATTAATTCGAAACTTAATGAGAAAATTGATCGGGATGATCCGATAATTTGGTAAAGCATCTTTCTAAACTAGAAGTTGAACATTTTGATTTACAACTAAAATATCAACATCTAAAAGAAAATGTTAAAACCTCAAATATCAAGACATCCTTGGATGTTCCTGAATTTGATGCATTTTTGAAATTGCAAAGCGTGATGCGATTGAGCTCATTGTAACACGATCAAAAAGTTGAAAGCCCAAATCTCTCAATTAAAGGGTGAAAAGAACAATGTGACTGGATCCCAAATGCCTCCTCCTTTAGATTCTCGGTACTCTCAAACTTTTCATCTTCAAAACTTAGTTAATGCCTTACAAAAGGAAAATGAGAGTTTTCTAGAAGAAAATGAAAAAGTTAAACGACACTTTAAAGAGTTATATGATTCAATGAAAGTCACTCGTGACCAAAACAACGAAAAAATAATGTCTTTAAAAAAGGAAATTGAGAATCAGTGGGAAAATGGGAAGCGCCACTTGTTTTTAATAAGAATGTTGTTTCAAAGTCACCTAGACTGCAAATACACTGTGACGGTTAAATATATTCCTCCTCATCTTAGGAATAATGAAACTGCGTTTCATGACTATTGTGCTCACCTTAAGGATAGTCTAGAATGTCTTCATGAGATTGTTGAAGAGGATTTCATTAATAAACCTCTTGATAGAGAAATTAGGTTTGCTTGCCTCCAGGCCAAGCGATCTCAAGAGCTCAGAATGTGTAATTGTAACATGTCCAAAATCCTTAGGTGCAAAGGCAAAGCTGTGATGCCTTGTTCTATGCCTAGTGCCAAGCATTCAAACCATTCTAGGCCCAGTTTAAGAAAGTGAACATCAATGTGCCTTCTAGTAATACAGATCCTTGCACGTCTAGTTCGGGAATGCAAAAAGTAGATCAACCAACTAATGTTCCCATAATTCCCTCTAGGAGTATCGACATTAAAGCACAGTCAAAGCCTCCGAGCAATACCAAGCAAGATAGGACCTGCAAAGCTAAAAATGTGCATTGGAAGAGTAGAAGACCAACCTAGGAACTTTAAGTCAGTTGAATAAGCGAATGATGTTGATTCTAGTATTAGCCATGAAATCTTGTAATTAATTCAATTACGATACTATTTGCAAACCATGTAATGATGTTGTTTGAATTACATTGCTAATCATGATTGTGGTGTAGATGCTTTGTCTAATCTTTGTCAAATGCTTGATTAAAATTGTTAATGCTAAAATCATGCAAAAAGGCAAAAAGGCAAAGACGAAAAATAGTTAGAAAACAAAGAAACCCACAGAAGAACATTTATAAAGATAGGTTATCATTGGATACCTGGCCATATAAGAATAATCAAACCGCACTATGCCCACTAGAAAATGGATGCCTACCGGTAGAACTATTCCCTTAAGAAGTGAACATACTTTGAATAGGTCAAATACGACACCAAAGATCAGATCTATTCCTAATGATTCCACGCTTCTACTCGATATGGATGTTTCTATTTCTCGATGTGGTGTTCCAATCACCGCTACTAACCAAGTGGAACCCATTCTGCATGGGGATCCCAATTATCCGCTTATCCATTCTTGTCCAGGTTCAACCGCAGATCGTTCAAATCATTCTCGGGTACTTGGACTCGCCGCTCCAAGCATATGACCGAGACCGTCGCGCTTATGAACTTCGTGAGCAAATTCATCTGACTGTTAGATCTCGAATGACCATTTTGAGCAATATGGGTTATGGTGATTATGTAGTTGGCAAAAGTGTAATCTCCGGGTATATTATGTGGAAGGTCTTGGTCATAATTTGTTCTCTGGTGGTCAATTTTGTGATTCCGATCTAGAGGTGGCCTTTAGAAAACATACTTGCTTCGTTAGAGAACTTGATGGTGTGGAATTATTAAGAGGTACTCGAGGTTCTAACCTATACACCATTTCTATCGAAGACATAATGAAGTCTTCTCCACCGCTTGTGTCAAAGGCTTCTAAAACAAAGTCATGTTTATGGCATCGCCGCCTCAATCACTTGAACTTCGCACCATTAATAACCTTCCGTAAAGGATCTTGTTAGAGGCTTACCAGATTAAAATATGAAAAGATCATCTTTGTTCAGTTTGCCAATTGGGTAAAAGCACGAAATATGCCCACAAACCAAAACCCACAAATTCGAGAATGGAAGTTCTTCATACCCTTCATATGGATCCAGGCGGACCAATGAGAGTGCAAACGATAAATGGGAAGAAATACATTCTAGTAGTTGTTGATGACTACTCTCGATTTACTTGGGTAAAGTTTTTGAGGACAAAGGATGAAACTCCAGATATCATTATCAAACTAATCAAACAAAGCCTCAAGTTCGACTCAACAATACAAATGTAATTGTTCGAACGACAATGGCACAGAGTTTGTTAACAAAGACTTAATTCAGTTTTATGAAAGTGTTGGAATCGCTCATCAAAGAAGTGTTCCACCTAACTCCTCAACGAATGGTGTAGTTGAAAGATCTAAATCGAACTCTTGTGGAAGCCGCAGAACAATGCTTATTTATTCGAAAGTTCTAATGTTTCTATGTATCGCTGCCAATGCTGCTACATTCAAAAATCGCTCCCTTATACACACCTCTCATGGAAAAACTCCATATGAACTTGTTCATAAACGAAACCTGATCTCTCCTACCTTCGTGTTTGGTGCTTTGTGCTATCCAACCATGATGGTCAAGACTTAGGTAAATTAAGAGAAAAGGCAGATATTGGAGTTTTGTTGGTTATGCACCAAACAAGAAGGGTTACCGAATCTACAACAAGAGAACCCAAAACATCATGGAAACAATTCACGTTACGCTCGATGAGTCGACCGATCAAATGGCTCCCGGACAATCCAGCTTCTTGACCCGCAGACTTCAAAACAGTCCCATTGGTCATCTCTTGTACCAAACTCATCTCCGCAACCCATATGTACCTCCATTGAAGATGATTTAAAGAAATTGTTTGATCCAATGTTTGATGAAACTATGAAACGAATGCCGATGAAATGTCAATTCCATCAATATAGTCGCTCCTATCCTGTGGAATGAAGTGAACCCTTCAGTCTCAATCATTAAGTCAAGAAGCTCCCGCCGATCGACACTGCCATCAACAAATCAATCATCAAATGTACATCATGGAAGTGTGTCTGGCATCAATGATGAAGTTAATCCCTTTGATACTCCCAAAGATGCTCCATTTGAAAATATCTTTGCTCCTCAATCATCATCGTAACCATCTTCATCGAGACATCGACCGCTACTTCGCCCAACAACAACCACATGAACACCTTAGAAAATGGACACATGATCACCCATTATATAACATCATTGGAAACCTCTACCAGTATCCACACGAAACAACTTGCAACCATGCCTTATGGTGCTTCTTCAACTCGACTCTAAGGTCGAACCAAAAGACATTAAAACCGCCATGAATGAAGATTGCTCGTTCAATGCCATGCAAGAAGAAATTCATGAGTTTGATCGACTTGATGTATGAGAGTTAGTACCTCCGATTGTGTATGATCATTGCTCGAAATGGATTTTCAAAGTGAAACTTGATGAGCATGGTGATGTCCTAAAGAACAAGGCTCGATCGGTTGCCAAAGGATACCCAAGAAGAGGGTATTGACTTTGAAGAATCTTTTGCCTGTCAGATCGGGTTATCAATCTTCTTGGCTAATGCCAGTAAGAACATGGTCGATATCGATGGATGTG
>OU343216.1:43640705-43704800 GCA_910596185.1 Chrysanthemum makinoi | reverse complement strand
TCATCCAAACCAAAAGATTTGTTATGGTAAATGAGGATGAAAATGAAGTTTCCCTCAGGTTGGACCTAGCACTAGTCGAGGAAAAGCGCGACCTTGCTGTCGTCCGCCTAGCACACTCCAAAAACAAAATGGGCAAAGTACTACAATAAACGCATCTGCCCAGAGTCTTTCAAACATGGTGACCATGTAATGCGCGAAAATGAGGTCAGTAAGGTCGCAGGTCAGGGTAAGCTCTCTCCTAATTGGGAAGGGCCATACATCATTCATCAGGCAAGCGACAATGGTTCCTAAGTATTGACAATGCTTGAAGGGTACGGTATAACAACCCGTAAAATTTCGAACAAATTTTAACAATAAACTATAATGTTATTAGGTTTCACTCCTAGATTTTTCGAGCCATTTGAATGGGAATGATAGATTTTTAGTAAGCAAAAACCGACCTCACATGCATAATACAATTTCTGAGTCAGCAATAATGTTTTATTTCATTTTTATAAAAACATTCACAAAAAGTGTATTTTTCGCGTTTTACAGAAAAACACCAACATATATTTTCTCTTTTGCTTGGTCAATCACAGACAACACACTTTGCATTATTTTTATTAGATACAACCCCACAAAAAATCATGGCCAATTTTATATTTCATTACTTTTGCTTGTAACCCCACGACAAAAACACAAAAGCAACTATTATTCCCTCTCTTTCGGCTAAAGTACCCCATTTTAATAAGGAAAAATTGGTCAAATAGACCGCGCGTCCTGGTGTATATCACTTTATGGACCACGCTTTTTTGCCTTCTGGAAATGGACGTTGTGACTTTCTTGTAGCCAATATGGTGCCAGAGTGTCCGAAAATAGTATGAAGTACATATTTTGAGCATTACATGTCATGTATTATTTTTGTTTTGGGCAACCAAAATGTATTTTCGGGCAACTATATATTATTGGGCAACTTGTATTTATACACGAGGATAATATGGTCAATTTACAATGGCTATATTATAAAAGTAATACTAATAAGTGGAACCTATTCACACACCATCACTTACTTGTGGCACACACACAATCAAAGCATCTTCTACTACAATTTACTGACTTCTACAATTAAACATCTTCTTCTAGATCACGTGGCACATTTACAAACCATATCTTATTCCTGAGAACCCCAACCCCTAATTAATTTTTCTTGTATAATTCATTATATGACAAAATTAAAGTTGGTGTAAAATCAGCGGTTAGTTCTACATTGATTCTTTGCCGAGATATTAAACAACTTGCGTCAAAAACGCAAAGGGAAAGGTTGTTTAGGCAAACAATATTTGGTCCATGGTTGGATATAAAAGGTAGTCGTCTTGAGAATATTTGCCTTGATGCATTATGTTTTGCAACACCGGGTATATGTTTCTAACATCTCCTACGATTCCCCTCCTTAACACATTCCAAATAGGGGAGCATTACGTTAAGTTTTTGGTGGAAGAATTTTGTTAAATACTTGAGTCGATTTGGCAAAGTTTCAAAAGCGAAAAAATGATCTAGCGCTTTCTGTGATCGTGTATTTCCTGAAAAAAAGAGCAGTGCAGCTTTTTTTTACGTTTACAAATATGCATATAGCTCAAAATAATCATCTCAAATGAATTTAACTGTACACATCATTTCGTTGAGGTCATCTATCAGTGGCACTAGTTAAATTAACAAGTACATGATACTATACTACTACCAGGTGTACTAGCAGATTTTCTATCCTTTTGGTATTTGGATAACGCTTATCCACAATTATAAACACTTTGAATTTAACTACTCGACATTTTAATTCGAAAATACCATTTCTTTTGTACCTTAGGGACTCTTTTAATATCTTTTTATAAGCTCAACTGCATTTCCTTTTTTTTTTTTTTTTTTAATACTAGTACACATACACAAAAAGGCATATGGTTTGTAAACCAATTCTATATTGGTTATGTATATGTTATTAATATTTGATATACACCTGAATTAAATATTATTTGGTTGCCCTAAAGTACATCATGCTACATGTCCTTTAATGCCTCTGTTCCCAATCTCTTTCTTCAATACAAATCTTTCTAATTTTCTTTAACTAAATTTTTCTTTCTTCTTTTGGTCACTTCACATCTTTATCTCAATCTTTCTGTTTTTCTTTAACAAAATGTCGACAATATCCCCTTTGGATGTTCAACTAGATATCATCCGTAGGCTACCTCTTAAGTCTATACTCACACGTCTTGTTTGCAAGTTATGGAAGGCTGGTATAGATTGTGGAAGCTTCATCTTTAATTACGGTGTTCATCGTAATGATGCGTGTTTTTTTACGCTAACATTCGATCTGGGTGAGCAAGGGTTTATGTTAGGTTTAAATGAAAAGCTAATCGCTACCACTTCGATTGCATATTTAAGGCTTTCATCTTTGATTCGGTTGGCAATTCTAATGGTCTTTCGTGTTTTGTTTATTGTTCTAATCTAATGTCATTTATTTGGAACCCGGCAATCAAAAAATCACTTGCAATATTTGTTCCGTTTTACACGCATCAAATTGAATCTCAAAAGATTTGTTTTGGTTTTGGCGTCCGTCCGACACTCTTGACCGACGATCGTGAAGGTCTCCTATCCTGTTTTCCAAAGTGGTTTTACGGTATGTGTCCGTCTTTTCTTTGAACTCTTCACGGTGGACCGCTTGAAAATTTCCACCCCTCGTGAAACAATCAAATTGAAACGTAAAACTCGAGGCGGTTGTGGGTCGTTATATCTATTGGACTGGGAGTGAAAAGTTAACTAATGAGGACGATGTTACCTACAAGATTTATATGTTGATTTCTTTTGATTTGGTAACCAGCGAATTCAAAGTTATCGACATGCCGCATATTTTCAAAATGAACTCAGTCCCATTCTATGTTACGGATCTTGGAACTTCTCTCGGTCATTTCGGTATGGTCATTGGTGAAGGTATGCCATTGTTTTGTGGATGGTTGTTGGACGTGAATGGTTGTTCCATAAGATCATTTAGAAGCCTATTCGCCATCCCTAGCCTAGTTTCGGTTCATTTGCTTGGCTATACAAAGCATCATGCTCCAATAGTGGAAGCCTACAGTGGCAATCATTTGCATCACTCTGTATTTGTGTACAACCAAGAACTTGAATTATTCGTCACCAAGGGAATGTTAGGAGATCTTTGGAACTTTCTACATCGCCCCATACAAAGAATCTCTTCTTTTGTTAAATCACACAGATCGTCTTTGTGTATAGTATGTTTTTTTTATTATTTTTTTTTGTAACTTAACATTCTATTCATATTCCTTTAAAGATTATCACTTTACTTGGTTAATGATATATGAAGGGCATTTTCAACGGTATGTCGGCCCTGAAGTTATCGATCATGATTAATGGGGACGAGGCTTTGTGGTTTTAGTACGCTGTCTATGGGGAGGAAGCATGGAGTGCTTATCTTTTTCGTAGTCACTGAAAGTTATAAATCACGTGGTTCTATAACTATGTAACCTTTAAACTTATAATTATGTAGTATGCTTAATATGTTGTTGGTTGTGTGTATGAAACGTTGTAAGTCAACTTCTTTACTATTTCCCCGATTTATGTATTCTTGGCAACCAGCAGGTATGCGTAGGGCAACTTCATTTCCCTAGCAACGGCTTTTATAAACGAAGTAGTCCTTTTACTCGTACAATTCGTATTCTACAATCTACTAATACCTACAAGCTACTGACATAAACACTCCACACTAATACCTACACACTTGACAAAAACATATTTAACACTCAACACTAGTACAATTTATCTAGCAGTAGTCAATACGACTGTGGCATCATTTCCTTGATTTCTTCTATCACTAGCAGTAGTTAACATATCTATCAGTTCCTACTTGACTACTAGCAGTTGTAACAATACAACCAACTCGGTTTGACTTAATACGATTGTGGCACCATTTCGTTGATTTCTTCTATCTCTAGCAAGTAGTTAACATAGCTAGCAGTTCTTATTTTAATACTAGCAGTAGTTAACATAGCTAGCAGTTCTTATTTTACTAGTAGTTAACATAGCGTACTAGCGGTTGTTATTTTAATACTAGCAGGTTTATGAGCTAGCAGTTCTTATTTTACTACTAGCAGTAGTTAACATAGCTGTACTAGCAGATTTTCTATCCTTTTTGGTATTTGGATAACGCTTGTCCACAATTATAAACACTTTGAATTTAAGTACTTGACCTTTTAATTCGCAAATACCATTTTTTGTACCTTAGGGACTCTTTGAATATCTTATTAAACCGCACACACAAACTTGATTTTTGCGTCCAAAATATGCAACTTTCCATTAAGCGGATACATTATTAAAGTTTACATACGCGCTATTCCTTCTATCTTTTCAACAAGCACATATGCCACTTCACTTATTCTATTTGTCGTCAACTTCTTAAACAACATGTTACAAGCTAGAGTTGGTGTTAGAGGGTAATCCGCATCATCCGGCATGAACAGATAACTTGTCGGCGTAGTAACCACATGAACTCCACACTGTTCGTACAATCTCCAACTCGACCGGTGTTTCTTTCCATTCAACGTCCTCTATATCGGGCTCAAACATGCACTTCATCCCATACCCCTTATCAACTCCTAGCCAACTGCGTGCGTCGGCCTGTCGAAAGCCCATTTTAGCGCATGCCAAACGGTTTCCAAATCTTCTCTGTCTATAGTATGTAGCAAGCTGACCCAACTGTTAAATGTAGTTTCGAGTCCGTCAGACCTCTTGATGGTAATTACAGTGCCACCATTTGTCAAGTAAACGTTACGTGCACGATATGTTATTGTCGGCTGAAGTGCACCCAGTCTTTGTCCCGTCGTATCAAGCACAATCAAATGGTTTAACCTTTCAATCCTTTGTTTTGGATCAATCCTCTGCCTCTTTGGTGATCTGCTCTAAATCATCAAAAGCTCTTTTGGAACTTCCTTCATCTCTCTCACCTGTACCTTTGTTCATAGGAGTTAACTTATCAGGCCTCATTCTAAACTTTTCAAACATTTCTTTCACTGTATCATAAGTTAGCCTCCGAAGCAACATTTACTTTATGCCCTCCAATCCTCTCCAAGTACTCACACATGAAGATTTTCTATTCTTTCTTCGTTGGTGGCTTTCGGATCCTTTCTTGTGCTCTTTTTTAATGTAGAATTTTTGCCTTTCTATCACTATTTTATCAAGAGCTTCTTTTGCCTGTTCACATGTTAGGATTTCAATTTCTTTGTTTTGCATCCTAGATGCTAGTATCTCATCGGCTTCAGTTGTTGACCTAATGTAATGCCAATGTGCCAACGCAGCTTCATGTCTAGCTACAACATCCGCCTTTCTTTTCCTTTTAACCCTTGCTCTGTCGTTTGCATTGGGAGAATCTAGGGGGTTTTTCATGTTGCTTTTTCATTACATTCTCAGACAATCCTATCAACTAATTCTGCATCGATTTGAAAGACTTTGTCATCTTTATTTTTTCGTAAAAGTAATCATGCAACTTACCAACTACGTCGTTATCAGACTTAGTTTTGTTTTCTTTAGATAAAGCGTTTGTGTTGGTTCATTTAACCAACAGACGCTTTCCTAGAAACGGCGACATTTGAATCGGTAGAAATAATACCTTGCATATCACTTGCGCTCTTCAAAGATGCTAGCCCAAGTTCTGCAGTCCCAAGGTTTTTCGTTTCATCACCTCCGTCTATCATTACTGCTACTTCAACACTTGTATGCACGTATGGCGTTACCAACATCTCCAGCTTCCATAGTTTCCACACTAAGTAATTCACTTTCAACTGTAGAACCAGCATAAATATATGCGCAAGCATCCGTACATTTGTTCAAAATTGTTGTTGGTGCATCATCTTGTTCATTGACAGCGTTTGTTTGAGTGATATTTGTTTGAGTTGTAATGGTAGTGGTTGCACCATTTGTTGTAGAGGTGGTTGCAGCGGTGGTTGCAGCGACACTAGCAGCGGTTTCAGGTTGACCATTTACACATGCATCCGTAGTCTCTTTCACCGTTGTGTTTTCTGTTGTCACATCAGTCATATGCCCAACAAGATCTTTTGCGGCATCATTAACTTGAATGGCAATTCACTGCTTCTAGTCACATGACTATCATTAGTAACAGATTGAGGTTCACTATTTTCACTTGGAGGAGACTCCTCATTTCCACTTGAGGTGAAATATTTATTAATCACAGCAGTAACATCTGCATTCATATCGTCATGTTCAAGCTGTTGCTTTTTCGCTCATTCTGCTGCAACGCGTCATAAACAGATATACAAGCATCGGTTACTTTTGACAAAATCTTTGGTTTTGTTGAACAAGCGGCAGAATTATCTGCTGGCGTAAGATCTGGATCCCAGTTTGTGCGTCCGATAGATGTTTAGCATTGGCAGCAAAACATCCTCCCAACTGCGATGGCAATGGTGTAATTATGGACTAGTCAAGCCAAGTGATAAGCATGCATGTACACATCAACATAATAAATAAGAGTAATGACAATAATACCTTATTTTGGAACCAAAATAGGCAACGGCCTCTTCAGCAGTCTTTTAAGTTCGAACTCTGTTCTCCGCTGCATTAGCATCATCCATTTGAAACATCCACATCCACCCGATCTTTACGTGCGATTACGGACTAGTCAACGCAAGTGACAACCACACATTTACATACTTAAGAATTGTAAGGACACGCATACCTTCGTTTTGAATCAAAGAGACGCTTACATCTTCAATAGTTTTACTACTTTCAAATGTCTCCTCGGTCAGTCGTAGCCTCCCCTGAAGCATCCTCATTCATCTTTGTACAAATCTTGACTAGTCACAGCGACCGACAACAAATCTTTTACATACGAACATACTTAGCAGAGTTGATGACACGCATACCTTTGTTCTGACTCAAATGAGGCACCGACGTCATGAACATTTGTATTTGTTTTGACGGTCTTCTCCACTACATCCGGAGCCTCCGCTGAACCATCCACATCCTTCACGGCCATTCTGTGCAATTACTTACTGGTCAAGGCAAGCGACAACCACGCATTTACATATGAACATACTTAAGAAGTGTGAGGACACGCATACCTTCATTTTGAATCAAAAGAGACGCTTACATCTTCAACAGTTGTACTACTTTCAAATCTCTCTTCCAGTCTAGTCGTAGCCTCCCTTGAAGCATCCTCATTCATCACGCTCGTCTGTACAAGTCTACGACTAGTCACAAGCGACCGACAACAAAGCTTTTACATACGACAAATACTTAGCAGAGTTGATGACACGCATACCTTTGTTCGGTGTCAAATGAGGCTCCGACGGCGTGATCAGTCTTAGTAGTTTCCACGGTCTTCTCCACTACATTCGGCGCCTCCCCTGAACCATCCACATCCTTCACGGTCGTTCTGTGCAATTATTGACTAGTCAAGGCAAGCGACAACTATGCATTTACATATGAACATGCTTAAGAAATGTAATGACACGCATACCTTTGTTGTCGCTTAAATGAGGCACCAACATCGTGATAACTTGTATTAATTTCGACTGACTTATCAACTGCAATAAAGAGCCTCCTGAACCATCTTCATTCTTTGAGTACGCCTCCCGATTGGTAGTATCCTCCGCATGATCACAACTTGCTTCTTCGAAATGACTCAACTACGATGTTTTGAACCTTCACCAAACGTTTTATTTTTGTGGTACCTGCCTTTTTCTTCTCTAACCGCTTAAACTTCCTATTCAAATATTTTAAATCTGCATGTTGTGCTGAAGTTTTCTTTGTTAATTCACATACCTATTTACATAGTTGATCACACTTTTCCACAGTTTATTTAATATCGCAGACCGCTGTCCTGTCTTCCAATTGTGTTAACTCGGTGAGGTGTCTCTTGACCTCATCTCTTGCCTACCATGAGCAGAAAGATCCCCATATTTCCCGCTTGGGTGGGTTCATCAGCAGAACTTGTTCCACTGGAAATTGATTCAGCTGAAGTTTCATTGGTTTGGGATGTAGAAGGGAAACGTCCGGGTGTGTTTTAGGATTCAGAGGGACTTCCTGATCCTTCCCCCAAATTCTGAGGCAGGAGCACCATGTGTGGGAACAATGGTGTTAGTGTCCCATCAAAATTATTGCCATGTCTTCTCATGTGAGTCATAAGTTTTTGAGTGTGAGAAGGGACAAGCCAAGTTTTTGAATGTTTGGGTGGTGTCTCAAAACGGTTGTCAAATAGCAGTTGTAAAAACCTTGGATAAATATAATATTTTGCATGCGTATCCAACAAATTCTTGACTAAACCATCAAATATCATTTTGGATAAATTGAATTTCTTATTAAGAGCTACACAAATCACAAAAGATGCTATGTTTGTACTAAACTCATTCCAGGAAGTTGTCTTTGGACTTAGACACTGCAATATGGTATGGATCAAGAATTTCCATTGTGGGGACAACAGTGGTTTAAAAAAATTTAATTTTGGTCCTAATTCACCTCCATACCCCAAAAGCGGTAGTGTTTCAAAAATGGTATCATTATCCAAACACACAACACCGTCGGCATCATCTAGGAGAAGATCTCTCCTAATTGATGCCTCAGTAATAATTATCTGCATGCCATGTACGCTACCATGGATTTGTACTTCCTCACCAATAGTTTTAGTCTTTGCAGTAGACCAAAACTGCTTCATACAACAAACTTAGATAACAGGTTTGGAAAGTGAGTGCATACCAAAGCGGGTGTGCATTCAGGAAATCAATAATTTGTTCAAACCCTGTAGCCTCCTTTGTTTTTTCAAAAACGCAATCATGTTGTGACTTCTAGCAAAATGCTCGGGCCATTCTTGTTTATCTCGAACTTGATTGCAACTGAATGTTAGGGGTTTCCGAATGACGCTCTCCGTGGGTCTAAACTATGTCATGACCAGCGGTTGTAACACTTGTAGCATTGTTACAATTTATTTAATGGCGTAGTTATCGCTTTTTTCTTTATGATATAATAAGGATTATTAATTTAATACATAATACATAAATAAGCATGTAACTCAACACGTCATCTTCTTTCTATTATCGAGACACAAAATGTCAGACTACACACATTATTAGAAGAGTTATCTCTCTTTCCACGCATCCACAACTTGGTAAGAAGCCCAAACAAGTACACACCCACATTATGACTTTTTTAAAGTAAATACGTTTTTTTTGGGTACATGTAAATCGGTCTTTATTTATTTATTTATTTTTGTAACATGACTTACTATATCGCACACAATTGAACAACTCATAGCAGAATACATACCATAACAGTCCACAAATATATACAAGTAACATAAAATGGATCAAATCCATAGGTTAACATAACATAGAAGCGAGTATACAAGATGAGACAAGTGACTCAAAAATATTACAACGATCCCCTAACAAACAAAAGCCAGCAGCTCCAAAGTAAGCAATACATAGCACATCAAATCTCCATTGACTCCAACTTTTGGATGAAACCATTCAGGTCTTTAACACGGTCATGTTTCTTAAACAAAGTAAGAAGTAGTTTGGAACTCTCAGCCAGATCCTCATTTTGCATCCTTAGGAGGTGATTAATAGTTGCCAACGAACAATCCAAACCGCATAGAAGCTCGACTTCCGCTATCATTAGCTGTCTACGGTTGACACGGGCCCTAATTTCAACAGCTTTCCTCATTTGATCTGCTTCTTCACGTAAAGCAACATCCAATTCATCCCTATAGTACGCGATCGTAATCTCTTTTAGTAATTTATCACATATAACCATGGCAGTAGACATTGTTAGACACTTAGACTAAACAATTTTGGGACACTTGTTATGTTTGTTTTTCTAACACTCTCACTAAAAGAGATAAAAAATAAATAATAATAAGTGTTTTAGTAACATATATAATCAGCAAAAGCAACCGTTAGCGTCATACATTATCGAGACACAAAAATCGACAAACAAGTTATGACATTTGTCTATTTCCCATGGACAAGTGGATCACAACCCACCCACAATCTATTTTTATGACGAGTTTGCTAACTCTTTGCTAGAAAATACTACTTTGGGCAACTAATATAGTGTACACATGGCAACTGCTACAGTACATATAGTACAGCGATGATGTGTGCAAAATGGCTGGTGGTTGAATGTTTTTTATTTGCATTTCATCAAAATAAAATTAGTACTAGGTGTACTCAAGTGGTGACTAGTTGAATTTATTAAATATTGAGTTACTGAGGTTTGTCTCATATGCAAACAGTTTTATTGGGCAACAAGTTACAGCAAAAAAGTTTTTGGGCAACTAGTTCAGTTTTATTGGGCAACTAGTTACAAACGTTGGGCATTTTTTTTTAGTTAGTGGCCAACTATTTGTGGCACACAGCCCAACTAATATTTTACATTCGACATGTACAATTCTTTCTACAATGGCCAACTGTAATATTGTATTGCACTTAATGTCTGTACCCTGTGCATATGTGAGTGTTTACTTTAATAATTTTAACGGCGTAAATATTCAAAGTAAATGTTGCCTTGGTTAATAAAACGATAAATTAAAAGTGGTTATAACTGAGTCAATATATTTGCGTAGTTGTTATTACCTCCGACTACATTTATTCTATGATGGAACAAAACTATTTTATAGACCATCACTTATTAAAATCATCAACATGTTGAGTTTGACGTAAACACATAACGGCTTCAGGTTATCAGATGTCTAGAGTTACATTGATTTGAGTTTATTATTTCGAACTTTATGTGACTTTCCTAAACGTTAAAAAAATACGACACTACTTTTATGCTCGATTACTTAAATAAAATATCTCAAATTATAAAATGAAACGGTTGTATACATACAAGCTGCTAGTTATTTTACTACCGCTAGTTATTTTAAATAATAAAACTGAGTTGGTTGTATACTTACAACTGCTGGTTATATTAACTACTGCTAGTGATAGAAGACAATAACGAAATGATGACACGTTTTTAAGAGTAAATTTTCCACTTTACACCAACTTTTGTAAAATTAGAGCCACTTGTTTAGTGGGCCACAGTTTTAGTTAATTGGCCATTAGGTTTCGTTCATCAGCAACCTTTTTATGTTGTAATAATGATGTAATTGGCCAGTTTCTTTTGGACTTTAAGGCCACACTGTAATTTGCAATATGCAATATGGGCATCTAAATGCCATATTTGGGCAATATGTCATGTACTAACGGGCAACCATAATTCTTAACCATTCTACTATAAATTGTAGACGTAACAGCATAAATCTAGCATGTTGGTTATGGTTAGAAGCACTATCTCATGGTTGGCACCAGAAAGTCAATTGCAACTGCTAGTTTTTCATTCATATTTTTTTAAACCCAACAAACATTCATAACACTGCAACCATAGATCTAATTATCCGACCTAAAAACAAAAGATGAAAAAACGAAAACAAGCAAAACAAATAAAAACGCCCAAAATAATAATAATAATAATAATAAAACCATCATCGCTGCTCCACCCACCCCATTTCAAACCAAGTTGTTAGAACCACAGCTCTCTTCCCTGTTTTCCTTCATTTCCTTCCTGGCTTTGACTTGTTGAAACAAAATTTTAAGCCGGCTAATCCTTTTCGGATCATAAGGGGCTTGAAACCCAGTTGTTGCTCCTCCGGTTTTGCTGCACTAGCACATTTGTCTGCTCCACCTCTTGCATTGATCATCCTCCTCATCATCTTCATCTTCGTCGTCCTCCTCCGGATCATTCATTCCATAAACCTCATCCCAGTAAAAGTCTTTTGTATGGAGCCAGTTCAAAATTATTTTCCTCATCCTCGTATCTACCTCCTTATAGGACCCAAATTCTGAAATGGGTTCCTCCCCAAAAGCATCAATAACCGCGTCAAACAACAAATAGTTGTTTAACACAAACGCGTATTCTTCTGCATCATTTTCAAAGTAACCATTTGCAGCCATTGATGTAGTAATTTTTGTAAGGGAATACGTGTTATGTCTGTACTGATTTTTGGTATACAATCGATGCTATAAAGATGTTGTAGATGTAAATGGACGGTTTTTTTTATTTTTATTTTTTGTGGTTTATTTTTTGGGTTAAGGGTTACCCAAAGTATTGTATGTAGAAGGATGGTTTCCAAGACTTTAAGGGAAACGGACTAAAGCCAAAAAAAATTAAGACAGGAATAAAGCTTCATCCAAAAGCTTTCAAATACTTGATCAAAGAACTAGTTGTACGCATGATTTGTGGCCAAAATAAACTGAAAAAGTAAACATTATTATTGGATTGGTGATTATGGTTTGAATTGATAATAAACTGAACACGAGGGTAAACAATCGGGTTCATTCATTTTGAGTCGACGGAATAATTGTTTGCCCGTTGCTCGATAATAAATAGTACCTCTTTTGTTGCGACTAGATATTCACTCGAGTTGGAGCAACTTAAAGTTTAAAAAGGTATAACAATTGTCGAATTACTACTTTTAAAAACAATTATTGTTATATTTTGTTAATGACGGAATAAGTAGTTTATAAGTGTTCGTGCCACAATTTTTGGATACAAAAAGGAACAAGCGAGGCCTAATGGAGTATTCGACACAAGCCACCGATGAATTCGTTTTGGTATATCGTCAGTCAAAACTTTTAGATGTAATCTGGGCAACTAAATTTGTATTTGGGCTACCAAGTCAGTACTTTAGGCAACCTTTACATATTTAAAGAATATATTGTACAATGGGTCCTTAGCATTTTTTTGTACTTTGGCCCACACCTTTAGATGTACTATGGGCAACAACTTTTAGTGTCATGTGGGAACTTAATTTGTACCTCAGGCAAACCTTCTAGACGCAATTTGGGCAACTATAGGACATACTTGGTCAATATGTCTTGTACGTTGGGCAACCTTAAATGATATGCATATCATCTTAGGAGCATTTCCAATGCCATAACGCTCCTTCAACTCTTCCCAAAGTTCTTTGACAGTGTTACGTAGAGGTACAACTGATCTAAGGGGCTACCTTGCGACACACTATTAGTGTGTTTATAGCTTTTCACCAAATATAACCACACCCTAGTTTCCATGTGCTTATTTACTTGACTCAACACATAACAGCAGAAAAGTTTTATCAAAACAAAATAACATCACAAAAAAAAAATGAACTCTGTTGCGAAATGCAAGGTGTTTATGCGGTATGAAGATCTTGTGTGTGGTGTTTTACTCCCAGTTGACATTAATTTTTCGAGTCTTGTGCGGTACATCAAGAAAAAGTTCAAAGTTAATGATGTAAACGGGATAACTCTAACATACAACATCGCCTCAACCACAACGAACATACTTGACGACGATGACTTGGATTTTTTCAAAAGTATGGTTGATGGGTCGTAGTCAGAGGTGCAAACCATATGCATTAACCAAGTTAAAGAACCCGTTGTAGTAACCCAGTCATCTTGTTCCCCACACTTACATTTGGATCTTAATGATATGTTGTTACCTGAGCAAGATGCGAATACATGGCAACGAAACAAGTTAACTCATATACACACCCAACCACCACCTATTGATAGCAGACTTGAAAGTAAAGATAGAGGTGTTATGAAAGTGAATGATAGATTTGATGATAAGGAAGAGTGCATATATGAGGTATCTTTGAAGTGCCTAAAAGAAGGGTATGAATTTTATGTTCTTAAATCGTGCACTATTAGGCACGCAAAGTAAAATGCGTGCAGCCAAAATGTGATTGGCACATAAACTGTCGTAGGATTCCAAACGTATCCGGTTTAGAATCACTAAAATTAATGACCGTCATGCATGTTCCAAAATCCAGTTCAATCCAAATCATCAAAATGCTACAGCAAAAACCCTGTCTAAATTAATACGTCCGAAAATCACAGATGTTACATGCGTTTATAAGCCAAGGGACATTATCCATGATCTGAATATGGAGTTGAATATAGATGTTTCATACACAAAAGCTTGGAAACAATTGGCAGTGGAATCAACCTGGGTTGTCCAAAGGCATCGTTTGCATGCTAGTTACCATACTACTGTCACAACCTAAAGCTCGCAAACGAGGGGACTGTTACACACATTGAGACAGACGATCAAAGACGTTTTAAGAACCTTTTATATCTTTCGGTCTTTGCGGTAAGCTAATTGCCTTGAATGTTTTTAAATAAATCTAATATATGATATGGTTTTCATACAAGTGTGTTGGTGAATAGGCATTGTTTTTAGTTTAGCATGCGACTGTTTAGTAGTATATCTGCAACATGAACACAAAATGGAATATAAAAAACTATACATACATAAAACCCCGAAAATAGTTACATACAACTAGTTTTTACTTGTCTTATAAAAGTTGAGCATCTTAGCAAAGTATCTAACAATTTATGTCAGATAAGCACAAAACATTCGAATTGGATCTACTCATCTTGATACTATTGTTTGTTTCACAGCACACTGTCATAGAAACATAAAACAAATTATTTGACATTAATTTACTTACCAATGCATTACAATAGTATACAAAGTTCACTTAAATACATGGTTTATGATGATTTTACCTTGATATACAATGTGTTTGTTATCCAGTATGTAATCGCATTTATATTTTATAGATTAAGAGTTTCCTATGCTATATGCGACCCCTTATCATAATCGACGCGGCACATCTTAAAGGGCCCTACGTAGGGACAAACCTGGTAGCCGTGGGAATGGACGGAAACAATCAAATTATACCGATTGCCAACGGTGTTTCTCAAGGTGAGTGGTGACACATGGACATGGTTTTGACAAACTGAAAGAATCCATAGGGAAGTTGCTAATTTGGCAATTATATCTGACAGACATCATGCAATAGCCCTAGCATGTAAAAATGTTTTTCCAAATGCCTTTCACGGGTATTTTTGTCGCCATTTGATGTTGAATACAAGTATGCAAAGCGATAGCCTAAAGTGTTTATCTTGGAAGACGCGTGCAAAGCTTACACAACGGAGGAATTTGCACACCTAATGTGTCAGATTCTTGTAGCACGACCTATAGCTCACAGAAAACTAGTTGCAGCAGGTATTGAAAAATGGTCAAGGGCACATTGCCCTGCAAACGGTACAACTACGACCTCAAAGGTGTGGAATCGATCAATGCTTTAACAAAGGATGTGCGCAAGATCCCAATAACGATGTTGATGGAATGGTTTAGAGGTCTTTTTCAAAAATGGTATTATTACGGCGAGAAAAACATGCATGTAGAGCATATTTTGTTATTATTAGATAGTTTATTGAGCAATAATTAAGCAGTATTCATAATATGTTAATATGTGTAAATGCTAGATGCACTGGATGACGAACTTACAGACTGGGCGACCGCCAAAGTGAAAACGAGAATGGAAAAAAGTGCAAACTGGAAGGTTTTGGGAATACTAAAGGACAAAGTGTATGAAGTACACAACAAAAAAAAACAGCATGTTGTTGATTTAAAGCGGTGAATGCAGTTATGTCGCAAATGGCAGCTTCAGGCTTGCCGTGTCGGACATGTTTGTCTTTAGGTAGATTTGATTTCGGGCTGACCAGTGTTAAGAAGTTGGCAAAAGCTTGGTTTTATAATACAGCTATTAAAGCGACGTACCAAGACATCATCTACCCATTAAAAGATATGACACTGTGGGACACTGAAGTGAACTTAGAGGTTGTGTTGCCCCCTGTTATCGGTAAGCGTAATTCAGGCAGGCCTAAAATAAAGACCGAATACCATCTCAAGGTGAGGCGCCTAAGAGCAACTATTGTGGAAGGTGTGGCACAAAAGGCCACAACCGCGTAACATGTAGAGTACCTTTGGTGAAAAGAAAAGTAAGTATTTGTTCAGCTTTACAAAAACTTTAAGGTTATGTTGTTAACTGGCAACTAACCTGTATTGGCACACTTGTACAGGTGGTTGGCTACAAACGAAAGGCTAAGCCAGGTACAACAGGTGAAAAAAAAGGCTCGTAAGATGGGTGAATCATCTCAGTTAACTAGCAACAGCCAAAGCGAGGCAAACGAAGACCCTAACCATGGGGTGATTAATGCGGCGAATCACATAAACTCAAGTCAAACCACTGAACAACCAAGCTCGTCCGCTCCACACATCAGTCTTCTATCCGATTTCCCTACTCCAAACAACTTTTTAAAGTAAGCGGGAACATGGTTTTTAATAATGCATTCACTGCCTAAGTCCTACTATATTGTGTTTTGTGTAAGGTAAACGTTTGTGTGTATTTGGCTTTGTAATAACGGATGGATTGTAAAGTATTACTTATTTGTGTCATGCGGTTGCTAGCTAATAGGGGTCATGCATCTGTGTGGTATGAACATGTTCATTGAATATAAAAACACACTCTATAAACGTACCAAAACCATCATTCAGGCATCCAGGACCTCCATCATAATCGCTTTCCCGTTTTGTATGGCCCGCCTGTAAGTGGTTATAGAAACCCTTTTCCCACTTCTTGACACACCCTCTTGATCAACAACTGGTTCTTTTACCTTGGCAATCCCATGACCTGGCTTACTTTCATGTACATCCTCATAAAAGGGTATCTCTTTTCCTTCAGCGGAAGCATTTCCAGCTCGGAGTTCCACACCTTCCTCTTGCAACCATTTTTCAGTTTCTTGTGCACTACCCTTTTTCTCGATCTCGAACCCTGTATCAGTTTTCCTTATAGAAACACGGGTTGTTAGCTTCCTTCTTTTGAACGGTGTTGCACTAGCGCATCGCATGCCAGCGTCCTCTTCTTGCCAAACCATGTTTTTAAATAAAATTGTGACAAAGGTTTTTGCTTGTGCAGAACGTAGAGGTCCATTGATCGAGTCTCCTCCGCAATGTCATACATTCACGAACGTCATCTGTGTGCAACAAAGTTAAACCATCTTCGAGTGACTTGTTTGGTGCAACATAAAATAAAGCCCATTTTCCCCCCAATATGATCGAAAACATGATCAAGCACCCTTGTAAATGCACCCTGTGGAGCTAAAACACCGGACATCGACCAAGGCGACCACCTACATAGCGGAGTGGCTGAAATTGAAACTTCCCGCTGTGGTGAACTTTAAATATGACTTTTTTGGTTTCCGCCATGTCCTATAAAACATAAATACTAATAAAAATTAGAATCAACTACTAGACTTAAGGGTAATTTGACCATACCTATAAAACATAAACCCTAATAACAAATTCAATAACTTTGAATTAAATAATAATTTAATAATAGAATATAATATATATGCATGCATAGTTATTTATATTCATATATATATATATATATATATATATATATATATATATATATATATATATATATATATATATATATATATATATATATATATATATATATATATATATATATATATATATATATATATATATATATATATATATCAACCAATATGAACGAATAAGGTAACAAAGTACATATTGGATAGTACAACAAACCTGGAGTTTTTCCTAAAATAAGATGAAAAGGACACGATTATTTTTCAATGAAAGTGACCTAGGGTATAATAAAGCTGGAATGTTGGGATGTTGATGGTCGGGACCATAAGGATAAGTGATGTGTGGGGTAAAAAAGTTTAAGTGTTTGTCATGGTAGGTCCCTCTACTTTTTACAACAAATATAAGCTGAATATATGCCTTTATAAAGTTTTGTTTGGGAATAAACGATACAGTTATAAAAGCCTAAAAGGTACTTTTTGCAACTTTTATAAACTCCCCACCACCTAATTTGTCGGTCAACATTTTCCTACATTTCCAAAAAACTTGTTAATTAAAACACATTTATCATGAGTTCCAGAACTTCAGCTACAACCCGACTAATTGGTGGCAAACTTGAATACTTTTGCAGATGCAGTCTTCGTCTACCAGTCAAGACGTCAACAACAAGGGCAAACCCTAGGAAGCATTTCATAAAATGCTCTATTTGTGATGTGTATCAGTTTTTGGATGATGATCTGCCTAGCGAATACTATAAAGATCTGGTGTATGGGTTCTTGTAAAAGGAGAAAAGATCGAAGAAGTCGGTGGATATTGAACACTTGGTTGATACTCTTGCTTTGGACAAGTCAATCTTGGACAAAGAGTTGACTGATGCAAAGTCAAAGTTGAAGCTGTATGATAGATTGTTTTTCATTATGTTAGGATCTTTGTCGGTTACTTGTGTTGGACTTGGTATGTTAATAGGCAAGTAATGTAATGGAATAGATATAAACGTTTAATTATATATGTAATTTACTTTTGGAGAAGTTGCAAGTTTTTATGTTCATTGTTAAATTGTAAAGCACAGGAACGACAAAATATATACGGTACAAATTACCTTTACATAATGTAACCAACAACATAGATCACATAAAATGGATACCCCTAGAGTAACAGATTCATGTGTAGATCTTTTGAATACATAATCAAGACTATACAGTGTTGCATTTCATAAAGTAGAAACAATCTTAAACTAGTTTCCCGAATTGTGTGATTTGTTATAGTTGTTTCTGTAAGTATACAAAGGGGTTAATTGAATATGATCATGAGTGTTGCGAATAGCACAAATTCATGATAATGTTGTAACTGTTGCTCTCGTTGGTTGGTGCTGCTGTTTATAAAGGTAGTCATGGTGATGCAATATAATGCAAAACATATGACACGTATATTAGGCCGTGTGAATGAATACTTAAAACTGCTATTGCACGTTAGTACTGCTAGTGCTAAAGACCAACTAACATAAACATGTTGTTAGTAAATAGTGGGTAAATGCACACAGTTGATAAACAATATGAAAAAATGTATAATCAAGCTGTAAAACTGTCAAATACATTTTTGGGTGCCTTTCTTTAAAGTCAAAGTGGGTAAACACAAACAAGTCTGGATAGAGCACTATACCAGGCAGAGATAGTTACAATGCACGTGGCGAATGCATAGACGTTGCCTTACAAAAACGCCTAGACTAGACTATGTTTTTCGACTTTAAAGTAATGTTAACACAAGTTCCTGTAATCGTTTAACAACACAATTAGCATCCTGCATAACAATACCTACACTCCAACCTTCCGTTCCTTAAATACCAAGTTGGTTTTAATCCAGAACATCCTCGACGCCGATCTCTTGTTAGAGCCTTCAAATGCCTCAACATCTTGATCTTCCGTAAACCCGTTCTTGGTGTTTCAAAGCATAGCCTCCTTGCATACGGTTTCCTCGAAACCTTATGTCCATACCTGGGCTTGACACAGCTCCCTACTTGACGTGGAATGGAAGAAGATCCTGCATCCAACAAAACCTGATTTGGAAGAGAATTTGTCGGTACATTCTTTATATGGTGGGGAAGTAGACCACCCAACATCCATTGCTACACAACCCACAAATCCCCCATAGTACCATTCATCGTCACTGAACTCAATGGCGTCATCAACACTTTCGCTATGCAAAAAATCCATGAAAAGATTCTTTCCTTGGAATTCAATTCCTTTACGTCTAGGTTGGGAAGGAGGGGTTCTTAAGGGAGGTGAACGCCCTTCTTCCTCCTCCCATGCAAGAATATCAGAGTAAGACTTAGATGTAGCAAGTTGCACAAGTTTATCATGTATCGCAAGCTTTGCATGCGTTTCCTTATCAAGAAGATTAAAAGTTAGGTTAGGATAATAGAAACATGCTAAGTTAATAGGTTTATGTGAAATGTACAAGCCGATTAATCCATATTCCTCGGCAAGTTCATACATCCTTTTAACATCATTATCACATTCAACAATTGTCAAACCAGTTGAAAGAACAAATCTTGGTGTGCAAAAATATAAAGCCCGTATCTCACACTCAAGCTTGTAGGCCAACAAGTCAAGCATTTGCTTAAAGTTCATCCTTGTGAAGTTACTAAACCTTAGCGAAAGGGTTCGGCCAAAGCATAACTTAAATTGGGCAACGAATGAAGGTACCATCGTAGTGAATCTAAAAACAGGAGACCACTCAGGCGTCCTGTAATAAAGGTATATTAAATGTACATAAAAAGAATAGCAAGTATGGTAAAAAATATACTCAAGGCAAGTCAGAACCACGAGGTAACATATAAACATTTTTAGGAAGGGTGATGGTATTCATACCTTAGTTTGAGATCAAATAAGGCAAGTGAAGGCTTAGAAGCATTTTTTGATGAAAGAGATTGTTTGGAGAAAGGCATCCTGACTAGTGTACAAACTAAATGTGATCTTGATGAACAATTGCTATATATTAGCAAAGGTAGTATTATTTTACTATTAACAATGTACTTATATATTATATGAGACTTATGATCCATTGATTTTGATACGGAAATAGTAATGGGGTAAATGTTATTTTATTTTGTTAAACGGTTTTATGTCTAGCGTGTTTGTGTAATAATGTTGGTGTTAATGTGTGAATGAATATGCCAATGGATGAGGCATGATATATGTTTGATTGTAAAATGTATTTGATAGAATATCGTATATTGAAAACCGATAGTACATGATAAAACAACGAAAGTCTTTGGAGATAAGTTAAAAACTGTTGACACAAAGGATAAAATCTAACTTTATAAAAAAACCG
Organism: Chrysanthemum makinoi; assembly: GCA_910596185.1. Classification (NCBI taxonomy): domain Eukaryota; kingdom Viridiplantae; phylum Streptophyta; class Magnoliopsida; order Asterales; family Asteraceae; genus Chrysanthemum; species Chrysanthemum makinoi. The sequence goes on along the minus strand of OU343216.1, from coordinate 43,684,199 downwards.
AATCATGTTCTCGCGATAAGCTAGCGCAACGTCGGCAGGATCATCAACTTGCAACCATTGACAATGTGCCAATCGACATAAAAATATACAAACCCACACACCACAATCACCAAAAATACACCCTTCACTACATGTAATCTTATAGTCGTTTGGACGTATTCCAGTCTTATCAAAAAACGTTTGCTTACTCTAGAAGAACTGGTAGTTTGGCCTATCAATAACCGAGATTGTTAAAATACATACAGGGTTGATCTTGTTGGAGGGTTGTCAAAATGTTAATATTGTATACTCGAAATAAGTAAGTTATACATAAACTACAGTTGTTTGTTCAAGAAGAATTAAAAATAATACGCCGTATAAATAGTGTTGTTAACTGAATATTTGTCCAAAAGTATTATATGTTTGTTATGCGTGATAATATAAATTTGACCATTTGACAATTGCTTCAAGCAATTAAAATAATACATTTCATTTCATTACATTAGCGATAAAAAGAAGTAGAAGCAACAACATTGATGATGAGTCCAAAACAAAAAAAATATTATTATGATAGAACTTGAGAGAGAGCACATAACAAGCTAGGAGTATAGGTTTAATATTTTTTGTGCATCATGGCCAGAAAGGAGCTTTTCTTGAGCACTTGCAGCTGCGTCTCAGCTGATGAGCCTCATCGGCGTCTGTTTTTCTCTAGCTCCTCATCCCGGATTCCACACAGACATTTCCATACAAGCACGGCAACAGTGGACCCAACAAAACACTCCACCTGCTTGATCTGCTCACCCCGCACACTGCATCGACAAGTTAGCTCCATCACCGTTGCATGCATGTCACTAATGAACTTTAGATCACGTCCATTGTGCACAAAGCAGTGTTAGCCATGTCGTAAATATAGTTATCCATTTTTGTTGTAGTAAATGCTGCTGTGGGTAGTGTGTGTCACTTCACAAAAGTAGTTTTAAAATATATTAGATGGTGTCCGTTTATATAAGCAAAATGGGGTGTGTGGGGTGACATGGATTTTATTTTCAATTAAAGTCAATATAAGTAAATGTGGATAGTCAACTGGTCAATAGTTGCGTCTTGTCAAGTAATTAGAAATGCACATTAAGCCAAATGCAATTAATGAAGCTTCAGTAGTACTCATACGCTTCCTGGCCCAAAGATAACAATTTTTGGGCAACTAAACCATTTGGAGGCAACTAAACTAGTTAGCGTTGTTTACTTGCAATTCAAACAAATGTTTTAGTAAGGTATGCCACGTGGTCCATAACATTATGATGTGTATGCCTTAGGAAAAATATTATTTACCCTTGTTGTTAACATACAAATGGTATTATTAGGTGTACATTTACTTTATATTTTTCTGTAACAATATACAATTATAATATAACTAACAATTTATGTCATGATCTCCAAGTATGTGTGCGGTTGCACTGTGGTTTCTTCATTATTGCATGGTTATTTTGAAATAACCCAAATGGGGATGCACAAAAGTAAGACAAACTTTAATAATGAGGAAAAGACGTACTAAAATGATGGTGCTGCCCAGTGTCATGTACTTGAACTGTTTATGTCCATTAATTATAAAGTTTACGTATTCCCATAAAAGGTGGAATTAAAGAAATCCTTCAAATCTATGCATCATCACATTTAGTTAACAACGACTTTGCAGCCGTAGCCTTGGTCAAAGGATGGGAGTGTTAGTGATGCCACTTTGCTGGTTTGCGCTTATCCACTGCCACTTGATTGGTAAATACACTGCTAGTGCAGTTGTGGTGAATATGGAAACAACAGGGGCTTTTGTGAAACATTTTGCTTGTACCGTACTTATTCCCCAATTCACTGCCAATCAAATAATTGATCTTTTAAACACTCCCAATTGGCGCTGAACAGAAACCCTAACCGCTCCCAAGTATAATTTTCACAAATCCCATATCAAATTCACTTTCAACGTACAATGGCACCTAAATATTCCAAAACCCACAACTTAGTCGCATACCTAGTCAAGAACGACCATTCTGAAGGTTTTCATTAGATGATTGATTTCATCAAACATAGTCCCATACACTATGCATTAACTGTAGAACCCGTCGTTGTTAAAGCTTATATCTGGCAGCTTTGGAGGAATCTGAAATTCAAGAAAGAGGTGGAAAAGAGGTTATTAGGGCGGTTGTTGATGAAACGGAGATTCTGATCACAGAGGAGGTGATTAGAGATGTTTTGAAGCTTGAGGATGGTGAAGGAGTTGTTAATGTCATGTCAAATATTTGAAGGTTTAGAAAGAATGGGTTATGAGAGAAAAGGGGATCGTATAAAGTTTCACAAAGGTATGTTTTCTCCGCAATGGAAGTTTTAATCCATACCTTGCTCAAGTGTGTAAGCAATAAAACAACTGGATTTGATGAGTTTCCCTCAAAAATTGCAACTGCTGTCATCCTGCTTATCTCAAGAAAGGGTTTTTAACTGGTCTCGAATGATTTTTGAGGGTTTTCAAAAGAACATTAAAGAACAGGGCAAATACTACCTCTGTCCTAGGTTTGTTCAATTGATAGCAGAAAAGTCAAATAACGAACCCATTCCCCATACTAAAAAATACGACGTTTTACATATGCTTCCTAGGGTGTTTGCCCATATGAGGAAAAAGAGTCAAAATTTTACAGGAACCATAACACCTTTGTTTCCTCACATGCTAAATCTGCCACAACTTATAGAGGAGGAAAATCCACAACCCATTCTATCCACTGATGAACCCCCTGCCACCACTTCCAAAACCAATTCCAAACCCATACCTTCAACATCTGCTGAAAGGTCGGGTTGTAGTGGTGAAGGACATGAGGGTGTAACAGGTGTGGTAGGTGACATGAGTGGAAGGGATGAAAGACATGAGGGTGTAACTACTGTTTCAGGCGTAGGCGCTGACTAGGTAAGTGGAAACCTAAGTAAGACCTAACCACTGGCAACTCCTAATGTGGAGAGTTCGCTCGAGCTCAACACAGGTGGAGGAATCCCTAGGCAACTGGTTAACTTGGGGTCCATGGATACGGAGCCTCGGTCGGATGCCATGGTACTCACATCCTATGATTCACCTCTTGGAGCGGGTCACAGTCGAGTGATGAGGAAACACGTGAAACTCAACATGAATTGACGGGTAATGATACTTTTGTGCATAATCACAATTCCCAGTGTACACCTCTCGGACCAGTTAACACATGTCAAAGTTGTGAGGATAAAATGGAACTTTTAAAGGAATTGACGGATAAATGTAGCAACATGGAGTCTAAAATGTCTAGTCTTGACGAATTGACAACCTCTCTAGCTGGAACTATTAAAAGGTTGAAGCACAGGCTGAATGTTTTGGAGAGAATGAGGAGACCAGGGATTGCTGCATATAGAAGAGTCAAAAGGATGGGAAAGAAGGCTAGCTCCTCAAAGGATCAGAGGTTGGAGGATGAATCTAAACAGGGGAGGAGTAAAAGCATTGATTCAGGGGAGGATGTGAATTTTGATGTGGTTTTGGACTCGGATAGTCGTGCTAATTGGGAAGGTTATTTGGTGAATGACATGCAAGGAAAAGCTGCAGCGATAAATGATGCTTTGAAAGCTACTTGTGAAGAAAAAGAGAAGGCAATTAGTGCGGCGACAACCACTGCGTATGTTGTCTTGCATCCACTGCTTCTAAAGAAGAAGCCACTTTGGGACCACCTCTAAGGTAATTATAACAACTGTTACTTCAGATATTCCCATTGCTATCACAACCACTGCTAATACAATCACAACTACTGTTACATCACCACCAAAGACAAAAGAAGCTGAAAAGGAGGTTGCCAATTAAGTGCTAAACCAAAAGCAATCTTTACCAATCCCCAACCTATCGTTTCACCCATTCCTGCTACAATTAAACCTTATGCACCTAAACCCTTGGGAAGTTTGAAGATTGGTGAGCCTGTCAAGTCAGTTGTTGGTCAACCAGATATTGGAAAGGGTAATGGAATTGCAAATACAGTTTTGAAGTTTAATAGTAAACATGAGCAGGAAGCTTATGATAGAGAAAAAGCTCAGTTAGTACATCCGGAACTAAATGTCTGATGTAATTAATAGGGAAAAGAAAAAGCAACAAGAGGAGGAAGCTTCCAGGCTGATTGAAAAATTGAAAAATGAAGGACAAGTGTTCCAAGGATCAGAGGGAGTGACGCCAAGATGAACTGGAGATTGTAAGCTTTATGGAGGGTAAAAGGCTGGATAGGATGGGAGATCAAATTTCCACTATTCAACCTACAAGATTTAGAGAAAAGACTCTAGAGTTCAGCTATGTACCTAAGGAAGAAGAAATTCAATTCTTGATTGCAAAAGATCCAGTGATCAAGAAGAAGGCAATTGACCTTATATCAGATGCATCTTTAACTGAAGAACAAAGAACTGCACAGTTAAAAGATTTCATACAGATGAAGAATAATCAAGCACTTAAAGAGGCAATTGTTTCAGTCAAGAAGGGTAAAAGGAAATCAAGACAACCGACTAAGGCACAAGTTATTGCATACATGAAGACTTACTGTTGCAATGTTGGTGGTTTTAAGAGACATCAATTCAAAGGAATGTCTGATGATAAAGTTGAAAGTATCTACTACAGAGTTCAAAGACAAAAAAATTGTTTTATTCCAATGGACTCTGAAGAAGAATCAAGAAGGTATCCCAATTTGAAGAGAAAGGGCAAAGATAGTGAATCTCAGACATCTAAGAAGACAAAGTTTGGTGAAGAACAAGAAGTTCCAACTGAGAAGTTCGAGAAGCAAGTAAATATGTTAGAATGTATAGGATGGTGCAAAACTAAGCTTTAGCATAATCTGTAGTTATAAGTTCAAAGTTAAGGGATAAGGTCAACAACTTAGCATTTATTAGGCAGTTAATGTTTTTAAATGCGGTTAGGTAGAGCTTTCTTTTATAGTGACAAAGTCATAAAATGTGGACATTAACATTGGTTTTACACACATATATCAGCAAAACCCTAATAAAAATGACTAAAAAAGGTAGTGGGTTTTTGGTTTCTGTAAATCTTATTTTTCTAATGCTAACCTTGGTTTCACGCATCTTTAAAGACTTCGTTTATTTTGCAGATATCATAACAATCTCTTTTGATTCAAGCATAACACCGCCTCAAGCAGTTCAGATACAATCAGGCCATGTAATCCATGGGCTTCATACTTCAACCGAAACCTCCGAAAGTGATTCAAGCTCTATATCCAGCTATTTGTCTACCTACAGCTCAAGTGACTATTCCGACAGACCGATGTGGTAGCTTACCGCGACAGTCTGTTGAAAAGGGCAACGTTTATGAGTTTCGAGGAAAAAAGGCCTCGCTTAGTGATGCCGAAAGTCGGAACCTCCCGGGTAAAAGGATTCAAGTAATAGGACTTGCAAATAAACAAACATGGGCTGATATTAAAGAGAAGAAATTTGGCATAAATAATCCCTCGACAGTCGCAGGAGCGCGACAAAGGCAAAGGCAAAGGGAAAAGAAAAATGGCTTAAAAGTAACATCTGGTTACCTTATCTACTGGTTCGTTGATGTACTAAAACAACTGGAATGGTTGTTATCTGTTTAATCTATAATATGTGAACCTGAAATCAGCCGTGACTATTTGTGCTACTGATCTTTTTAGTATTTATGCATATGCCTTGAGTTAAATAGGTGGAAATTGAAAATTCACTTTTCTGTGTATGTTTACTTTTTTACCTATAAACAAGTAATAAATAACCACAAAGTTTAACAGGGTTACCTTTGAAAAAAGGTTCAGGTTTGGATGTTTAACCCACCAAACATGACATTTTAATCAGGCATTTTTTATAACAATAAACAAAATTAAGGAGACCATAGAAGGAATCTATACCAACGTATCATAGACTACATAATTACTTAATCAGACAGACATAAAAAAGAACAATGGATTGTAGAATGGAATTAAAACGTGTGTAACATAGGCATTAATCGAATAACAACAACGATTCATTATAACATGGATCGAATAATAATAATCGAATTAAAACGTACCATACTTTGCCACATTATTGGAACAAAAAGATTGAGCAATTGAAGGTGGTTTTCGTGTTGTACAAAAATGTAACGAACGGAAATAATCGGTTTGCAATGAACATTGCGTTAGGAGCAAGAGAGGTGCCGACGCAGCGGATCGTTTCATTTGTGAAAAGATTAACTAGGAATGCTTTTATGCGAGAAACAAAAAACATCGAGAGTGAAGAAGATCGAATCTTTGAAAACGAGTGAGTATTGGATTTTGAATTTAAATTCACTGTAATTTCACTATTCAAATGTGTACTTTTTATGCAACATAAAATGACCAAAAACCATTTTAAAAAATACGGTTGCCCACCGACTTTTGGTTGCCCAAAAACAATACCTTACACATACGGGACACTTGTCGCACTGTGGTTGAGTTGCCCAATAACAGCGGTTGCCCTCGGTCTAGTTTCAACTTTAAAATAAAAATGGTCCATAAAGTGATATGCAATCAGGGCGCGCGGTCTATTTGTGTGTAATTTTCCCTTTTAATAATCTCCCTTGCTTTATGTGGACCAAGCGAAGCACCAACACACAAAACACAATCATACAAGTTATAACGATTTGAGTTACAAAAGGTGGTGAAGCATAAAGATAATCTTGAGTTAGCTTGGAAGTTGTGGGTTTCGGTTAATCTTCGAGGCTTGGGGTTTTAAGCTCGGTTCTCTCTTGGCCTTTCATTCTCACTCGATTCCCTCTCAAACCCCACTGTAAGCTTGATCTCTTTTTTCACTTGCATATCATTTCGTTTTGAACCGTGAGCATGCCGTTATAAAAGTGGTGTGTCGTTATGTATATTGCAAGCAAACAAAGTTGCGATATTAGATTTCACTTATCGTTGACACACACTCACATATATATACATTAGAGTTGTGTTTGAAGCTTGTGTAGTAATTTTCTTATTCACTTAACATCAAATAAGCTCTAAGAGCTTGAACTCATTTTACCACTTCGACTCACACGGAGCAAATGAGAATAAGTGAGCTTTTAAACAAAAAGAACTTGAGAAAACACAAAAACAAATCGTTTATATACCTTGATATAAGTCTTGGCTCTATCGAAAAGTGCTTATTTTGACATTTGGGTAACTTATTCGACACATAGTAAACTTTTAATAACCATGTTATAACGATTTGAGTTCATTTGGAATTGGGTCGAGAACTCAAAATAAGTCGGGGATTATTGAGCCTCCCTTGTGACCTTATTGCTTATTAGTAAAACATGAACTTAATACCATTATATGAATATCAAGTAGTAAAATAGATTGGAAGGAAGAAACACAAGAATTATGCGAACTCATGCACACACTGTCTTTGATTCATGCAAAAATATAACACAACTAATTAACGAATAAGTACCACGTTTAAGTAACATAACACAAAAGGATGGACTAGCTTAGTTGGTTGGGGTGTTGGGTAGCAAAACCAAGGGTCTCAGGTTCGATTTCCCCTCGGTGGCTGTTTTGCCCTTTTATTTATTTTTGATACAAGTTCCACCTTTTGACAGCTTTAGCCCCTCCACTTCATGTCTTGTAGCAACTTTCTTAAAATTTCTAATAAGTTTTCAAAACTATTATATAAACTATATTTTCACATGGCATATTTTTGTGACAATAGATTTATAAATGGAAAACTAATATTTATGACCAGGTAATGCCCGATTACTGTTAAATTCTTATACTTATTCTATTTTCACAAACTAGACCAAACTACGAGAACTAGATAATATTTTTTTATGGAAAATAATATATAGACTTTTTCCAACTTTTTGTCCACTAACTAAAAATATATATAAACACATTTTTATATATTGCGACAGGTAACGTTATTTATATAAATACTTAACCTGAAATATTAATTAACATTTTACCGACAACATATAATTTTCACAAACACTTTTATTGTGAATATTTTCTGTACTAAGCTGTGAAGTTAATTTCGTTGGTATACCACTGGTATACCAGTGGTATCTCGGATTTCGGAGGTTCAAAAAAATTTCGCCCAGAATTTCGTTTCAAATTTCGTTCCAAATATTCGTGAAATTGACCGAAAATTGATGAAAATTGACGAAAATGATCGAAAATTGACCGAAATTGACCGACAAATCCGTCATCCTCTAACTTCGGATCTAGGGTTTGTTTTTCATATTTCCTCTCTTTTCGCACAAGTTACCACTCAATGACATGTAGCTTCAAATGAGCACTAAATGGAACACATTTTTGGGGTTTTAGTTTTCTTGATATTGTTCTAATTTGGCGGGAGTTTTTTTTTTTAAGAGAGAAGAGAGAAGATGGTAGGAGGGTGATGAGAAAAAGTGGGGGCTGGGTTATTGATGATGTGTAACCTAATGTAACCCTAATAATATAATACTATGTATATGGTTTCATAGCCCATTAAAAACCTTTTAAAATAGGCGCAACAAATAACTTAATGGGCTTAATAAAAAAAGACCCAAACTTAATTAAAATCACACATATTTTATATAAGACTTATGTTGTATCTTGCACTCTTAATAGCTATATACAAGACTTATGTTTGAATAATAAAATTACCGAAATACCACCGAAATCCCAACGAAATACCAAAACATTCGTGTCTCGGTCCTTGACCGAAACACAAAAATTTCGGTCATTAACTACACAGGTACTAAGTCTTTCGGTTACTCCGGAACCGGAAACCTACTCGTCACGAATACTTTTATATACTCTCGTATATGATTGTACATTTGTCCATGAGCCAATACTTACAAAACACTTTGAACCGATTTTAACGTAAACTTTACCACACAAGCAACATTAAACACAACCACTCGTAAACACGTCAATTTATTTACACACTTTGAGTCATGAGTACACATTTCTATAAACTAAGAGTTACCATACTAATTTAGGTCGCGTATTGGTGCCACACACTGCTACTAATTGACTATTCATTTCGGAGGACTGATTTCTGAGGTGAGTTCATAGCCCCACTTTTACTCTTTTAACTGTTTTATAAACTCTTTGGGGGAGATACATGGTATAAACGAGAACACAAGTCTTTTCTTAAAATGTATGCTTGCATGCTTATTATTATTATAGCCTAAGTTGCCAGCCAAAAGTCCCCTTCATCATGAACCTTTAATCACTTGCGAGTGAACGCAAATATCGTGGATAGTACTATGGGAATTGCGACCCCGACTTCGGTTATCGGAAATAAGGCACTATATTTGGTATCTCTATGTAATTGGTTATTACATCTTGGGGGCAATTTTATTTACTTACATCAGTAATTAGGTGTATGCAGTTAGTATTGGTGTCATGAGCTTAGTGCATAATAATAATCTCTGTTTTCTATGGTAATTGTCTTTGAAGCAATTATCATCTCTTACTTGTGTTCAACTATTTACTAAACCTATGAATATCACTCAACCGTTGTGTTGATCTTTTAAGCATGTTTATCTCGGTATTAAAAAGCGATAGCTAACTCTGGAGGCGCTTGGGCATTGGCATGGCATGGTCATAGATGACTCTGATTTACTTATGGGGAACATATTTTATTAATGGGCCATTTTCCGCAACAATTCAAACTTTGTAAACTCTATTTTACTTCAATAAATGAAATCTTTTAAGAAAAATCTTTATTTTTCACCTTGTGTTATGATCCAATTGAGTAGCATCCCAAAAACCTTTCTTCCGCTGCAAACCATTTTTGGGGGTGTTACATACGGTATTCCCCTAACATGGCATGCATCCAACCTCAAATGATGTTACATCTAAAAGTGGATCGTCACACTAAAGACAAGCCCTACCTGCTAGGAACCACTTAAAGGGGATCACACTCCCCTCTAATAGCAAACATACAGCCTGTTGGCATGCTACACTTAGGTAGATTTTTAGTTTTTATCCTTTTAGCAAGGCTTCTAGCAGCTAGGATAGCTCATCTATACTATTTCTACAAATATGCAATGACAAATCCAACACTTTTCTTATAAAGGGTCACATATACTTGATTATTAAGACCTCTATATTTCCCTCCTCCTTCTCTCTATATACGACACACTCACACACACACTCTTGGATAATCATGAATTATCAAGAAACCCGGAAATTTCTAGACACACTCATTTACATAGAGAGGCGTCCTAATCAATGTAAATAAAAAAAAATATAAACTTATGGTTCGGTGATTCACAATTTCTCTATTTAAATGAAAAGGCGTCTCAATCCATTTAAATAAGGAAATCTAAAATCATCCTACTTATACATTTCTAACATATCACTCGCACTACTATTGCACACTCTTAGCTTTTACTCTTCTTGTCGTTCATTCATTCAAAAGTCATACACTTCATTTTTAGTTTTTCTTATTCTCACAACTTTTACTTTATCCTTGGATCCATCCGTACCATAACTTTTATTAAAGGGATTATTACATATGCCAAGAAGTAGGCAACCCCTGCCGATGAAGGAAATTTATTTTATACCTAAGGATTTCTATAACTTTTACTCGGGACTATAACATATCTTCAACTCACATTGTGGAGTCAATATTTATTTCCACCTCTAAAGAGTGAACCTGTAATGTATCCCTTCGGACGATTTCTATAACAACCACTATAACACTTCCCGAAGTTTCTGTAACAACACAATGGATCCAAGCTACTAACATCTAAACGCGCACACTATCATGGTCATTTTAATTCAATTAAGGGCAAGCTCATAAGGCATATGCAACTTTCCAATTTAATATTTACACATTCTCTATGTGTTTACACTTCTCACTTTCTCATTTACTCGTCCACCCTTGTTGATCATTCAGTATCTTTACTATTAAAATTTTAGTCTACTTGACTATTTCACATATGACCTTACATAGATCATTAAATATAACACACTCATTAACATCCTTTTATTCTTCCATACATTATATAACATTAACATGGTCACGCCATGTTTTACTATAAAACTCATTATTGCATTTTTGCTCACATACTTAACTCATCTCTTTTAATTATTAGCATTTAAGCTATATTATTCTACTCATCTTCACATGATATCATATGTTAATTCAATTATATAACCTTCACATCATTTGATACATAACACGCAATATGTCACTTCAATTTTGCCTTCACACATTATACCATAACACAAACTCACCATCATTACATGTTGGAATCACTCCTAAACTAGATTTCAAGTGTTAGTAATTAATATGTAATAGTTAGCTTAATATGGCTTTTATGTTAGTAATCATGCCAAGGCTTATGTAGAAAGCCCATGAGCCTTGGCCCAAGCCCATAAAGGAAAGGAAAGGAACTTGCATGTTGCCCTAGTTCCTTCCTATAAATAATGCTTGTAAACCCTCACTTGAGGGTTGGTTGTTCATCTTAGTCATTTCACTCTACGCATAACCTTTCTTATATCCATACGTGTGTGTTGATTAAGTGTTCATCCGATCACTTCTTTTCTATTTCTTCTATTGATGCTTGTGTTATGAATATGAGAACCTAACAGTGGTATCAATCTCCAAATAGTTGGGTGAAAAGCTTTTGTTTTTGAAGTTATTTGGTTTTACGCGTAACACGGGTTACAAACTTTTCACGCTTAAAAAATTCGATTTTTACACTTTTCAATCCAAGATTCTTGTACTTTCAAAGTTTTTAGGTGTTAAAATTTCAGTTTTAAGAAAAAAGTTTCAAACTTTACGATGTAATTCTTAGTTTTAAGCTTGGTTTCATACGTGGGTTTATTTCTACGCATAAGGTGTTTAGAAGTTTTGGATCATCAAGTTTCACACTCTTGTGTTATTTTGGTGATATTATTTGTTTCATCACGAAATCTGGTTTAGAATCACTTTGGGCTAAGAATCCGTTTGGTTACATTTTACGGCGTAAAAAACCCTAGTCTTACGCATAAGACTTCCTTGGTTTGATCTTGATTGGAATTGGTTTACTCAGGGTTTTCTTGCTTGGATAAGCCTGAAAACACTTCGACTTTGGATATCTTTTACACTGAGATTAGTGTAAAGGATTTTTTAGGCAAAACCCTAATTTTACGCATAAGCTCAATGATGAGTGTCTAAATACTCATCATTTTTGTACCGTTTAGAATGCCAAAAACATCTGAAAACACTCAGAAATACATCAAAATGATGAAAATATCACAAATAAGTGTTTTATGTGTTTTAAATGCAAAAATATCAAAATCGGATGAAAAACGTATCAAGTTTGCATAATTGGCGCTTTAGTCCCCGAAGTTTCAAAAGTTGTCAAAATCGGTCCCCACTGTAAATCAAAACTTACAAAAATGTCATTTAAGGTCCAAGGGATTCAAAAGTTGTCAAAACAAACCCTTGAAATGTAAAATTGCAAAATTACAACTTTAGTCCCTCAAGTTTTGAAAATGTCAAATATAGTCCTTGGATTTATTAAAAATGGAATTTTATGCACAATGGTCCTTGTACTATTAAAGTTTGGCAGAATTGGTCCTTATTATAATTTTGGAAAAGTGACAGGTTTGGTCCTTCATGTTTGGCAGAATTACAACATTGGTCCTTGTGTTTATAAGCTAAAACCAAACGGACCATTTGTATTATTAATCCAAGTCCAATAACCAAAACACAACCCAGCCAACCCTTTTAATTAACCCAAGCTCCAGTCCACTAACCCATGATTTAAAAAATAAACCGCCAAGCATCGTTCATCCTCTCACTCTCCCGCAAACCCGGTTACCAGTGGTTTCACCACCACTTGCCCACTTTCCACCTTGCTACTTTATCCTCCCACCTGTATACCAACCCCCCTCCACCTCCACATCCAACCAAACTGCATTAATTGCAGAAACCCACTCATACCACTTTTCCCGCCAAAAGTGCCAAGTGCACGGTGTTGATGAATTTCAATGATCCAATGGCTCAAGATAGGTGGGAATGTTTCAGAGGTCGACAAGGATTCTAAGAGGTTAATAAATATCAAGAAAGAAGCAGAGAAGGATAGTTAACTAGTGTAATTTTATTTTTACTTATGTCGTTTTAAGTTTTTAAGTTTTCCAGTGCAAGTTTAAGCTTTTCAATACTTTGTAATCATATTCCAAATGTGTTATAAACCTTTTTCAGTTATCAATTTTATGTTCTAAGTATAAATTCAGTTTATGCTATATTTAAGCTTAAATTTTCATATAAGCTTATTGTTGTTATTAGTGTTGTTAATGAACTCATAAGCTCATATAATTTCATTATATAGCTTCTGAGAGCTTTTAGTAAGTCTAAAACTTTGTTTAGTATAAAAAAACAGAAAATTCACAAAAATCAAGAAAAATAGTGAGAAAATAAAAAAAATCTATGGAACTGAAGTTCAATGATTGAAGCAGGTTGGAAATTGGATTGTTTTTGGTTTAGAGCTTAGTGGTAAGCATATAGGAGTGATCTTATGTTCTCAGTTCTCATCTTTGTGCCTAAACTCACTTTGTAAGCTATTTCTTTGAAATTTGCAATTCATAGTATTAGTGTTTAAATGTTGCTAATTACAAGTTTTATCTTATCTCATTATAGTTAATAGAAGTTAATTTATAGCTTTTATGGTTTAAAAAGTTGTTTTAGTACAATAAGCTTCATAACAGTTTTGTATAAGGGTGTTTGGATTAGCCTAGTTAATTGTGTTAGAGGGCATCTGTGTTATTACTTGTTGTTGTTTCATATCACCTTAGTGTTTAATAGCTCAGTTCTAGTATAAAATTTAGTCCTTGTTTCATAAAAAGTCAAAATCATCTTGATTCTCCTATATTCTTAAGCTGTTAGAAATTTATGTTTCATAATCATGCATACTAGTGTAAAAGTTGTTTATATAGCCTAAATAAGTCTTATAGTAGCTTAATACATCAAATTAGATCATCTAGGATCATTAGAAGTTCATCAAAGTCAAACTGGTTCATTATTTAAAAAGTCAAAATTTCCTAGAAGCAGTTTTTGAATAAACTTTATAATTTCACTGTGATCTTATCATTAGGATTTAGGACTTAAGCCTTTGGGATATTAAAGTTTAACTGCTTAACTAAATTAGAAAAATAGTAGTTCACTCCTAATCAGCTTATTAATAGCTTATTACTTAGCTTCTTTTAACCCCTTGTCTGAAAATCTCCCCTGTGCACAGTGTTGCTAGCTTATTTCTTAAGCTCTCACAGAGCTTATTAATGAGTTTCAGCTTGTGAATTTTGTTTTTCTTAAAAGCCCACCTAGCTAACTCAAGGTTAAAAGTGCTTATTTTCTATTCTTAGCTTATTTAATTAGCCTGCCATTAGTTTTTTATCTTGTCCATTTCATATAGTCCACTGAGCATTCAGTGTTTTCAAGCTTATTCATAGGCTCCTTATAAGCTCACCAATGAACAAAACAGTGAGAATTTTAGCTTTTTGGATAGCTTATTTGGTTAACTAGTTAGTTCCAGTGATCCTTTCTATTTCCTAGCTTATTTCTGTGCTTAAAATTAAGCTAGAAGGTGCCTAGTAAACCAAAAAGGTGTCCTGTTTAAACAATATAGCTTGTGCTTATTTGAATTCATTTAAGTGCTTATTTATAAGTAATTGTACCTTCTCGGTTGTTGTATTAGCTTGTTAAGCAGATGCTTAGCTTATTTTCGTTAACCATTTGCTTAATCATCGACTTATTAAGCCATTTGGCTCAAGCTTAAGCTTTTTCCATTTTCTTTTTGTTATCTGTTAGGATAATAAGCTCAAACCGAGCTTATTATTGGTTTTTAGAAAAAGTTATAGTTTTGAAAATTGCTTATTTCCTTGTGCTTAATAAGTTTGTAAAAGAAAAATCGAAAAATAAAAATAAAAGAGCAAAAAGGTGGGAGGCAGGCTCGAACCTGAGACCTCCCACCTATTGAGAGTGATATGATGTACCTGGATGCCGATGCCCTTGGGTCTTTCTCATGTTTTGGTTTGCAATATTTAATATACAAAGGCATTTGGTCGGTTTAGCTTTTAAGCTTCTTTAGCTTATTTTGAGCTTATTTCACAAAACAACCACCAAGCTTCTTAATTTTCCTAGATTCAGCATTGTTCATAGTAGTTTCCGTGAATTTTTCATATTTTTCTAAAATCGTTTAGTATTTTTAATAATTAATTTAGTTTAAAATAGTATTTAATTCATAATAAAAAATATAAAAGTCTAAAAAATATAAATCTTTTTTCTAAAAATTTCTTTTATCATATAGTACGTAAGAAAATTGTTTTTACACTTGTAGGACTTTTATTTCAAAAAATTTTACGTTTACTTAGCACGTAATTTTTATACATAACGCACGTTTGCATTTTAGGTCACATTTTTAGGTAATTTAAGTTTACGTTTTAGTTAAAATAGTTTATTTAAGTTATTTTATTTTATAAATCAGAAAAACATCATTGTAAAAATAGTGATAGCGTTTATTTAATATAATTTAGCTTTTGAATTTTCTTTAATTTGCATTTAAGCCCTGTAATTTACAAAACTTTCTCTTTAGGTATAAATAACTCAAAATCCTTCCTGATCACTATCCTTAGTGATTATTCGACATCTGTCTGTGTTAAACACCATTCATCCTCCGGTGGGACTTAACGACCAGAATCCACTATATTCCTCTGATCTTAATTGCATTTGCTTTCATTTGCTTTTAAGTTTATTACGGTTGACCATTCACAAGTGGTCGGCTTGTGTGATTCTTTGTTCGGGAGCAATCAAATTTTATTTCTTGGAGGTGAAAGCGTGTTTTAAGCAGTTTTCGGACCATTACTTGCACATATACCACTTTTTGTAAACAGTTTTTTTGTAAAGTCATCATAAATCAAAAAGTTCGTTAACACTTTTCCTAAAGTGTTAACAACAATCAAAAATATTTTCATTCTTTGTTTTTATAAAATGTTTTTCAAAAATGCCAAAAATATTCCTCTTTATCCTCTTACCCTTTTTGATTCTTTATCCTTTTACCCTCTATCCATTTGATTCTAACTTCTTTTATTCTCATGGAATCTCGACTCTGACAATTAGGGCAATTTGAAAAACTTCATACTTTATCACAAATGTCAAGAATTCGTGTTGTGCGTGATGATCCATTAATTACGCATAGGAAATGGAACGAGAAACCAGGGTGACAAAGGACCGGTACTTCCTTCCGATAATGGAGGTGCTAAATACGTCCAACCTACGGTTATCCAAAAATCTAACCCCTCAATTGCTCTAAGCCGTCGAAATTGATCCTAAACTTTCACAATTTACGGTTAAAAGCAAGCATGCGAGAATTTAGGCGGTGACTAGCAAGAATGACTTGCCTAATCTTCACGTTTCTCAAGAACGAACCGGAGACCATAACGGAAGTGGTGGAAATTGCTAGCTCTCAGAGCACACCACTTGTCCCACCTCTGGATTTTTCAAAATGTTCTTTGAGACTTGATAGTCATTCAGATCACCATGTTGGTTTTGTTGATTCTTTGAATGAACCAATTCCTTCTCATAACTCTCAAATGGAATCCTTTATTCCTTGTGTCGGTTGTGGTGAGCCTCTTTTTGGTTCACCATGTCATTTGTATGCGTGTGTACGATTGTGGTAATGATATTCATAACGGGAGTTGTTTGTTTTGTGGTTAGAGGAATTCATTTGATTATGATCCTAATCCGAACTCATTTAACGACCCTTCAAACTTTTCCAATTACCCACCATAGCCCGACTTATCTTCATATAATCAACATAAGCTGTTGTGAATTTTGTGGAGATCCTCACCAAGGATTTGAGTGTCAATCCGTAAACACGTTTGTCTATGAACAGTTTTCGGTGATGCTGGACTTTGGTCATGACCAATATCTATATAATTCACCGGTCCGGACTCAACAGATTTATTGTTTGAGAACTGTGGAGGTCCCATTATTTCACGATTGTCAAACAGGGAATCCATTTCCTTGTAACAATTACGACTATCCATATCACGACCAACCTCCACAGTGCCAAATGACTCAAACTCCTCGGCAAACCCAACAAGACACTTATCTAGAGCTTAAGGTCGTGAAAAGAACTGAGGAATTGAGTAAAACGGCATTCAAAATGCTCAGTTTTTCTTGTGTATATTGTGGGGTCCTCATGATGATTATCAATGTCAACCTTCGGTTCGACAAATCTCCACTCCCACAATGTCCCGTCATTCAAAATTCACATGAGAAATATATGGAAGAATTGCTAGTGAAGAGCAGTCGCTAAAATAAATTCCCAAATTGCCTTTGAAAAATCTATTAGGGAATCAATTGCAAAAGATAAAGCAGCCAAATCTAGCTCTCAATTTAGTTTTATTCGATGACGGTGATGATGAGGATGCACTTGGTATCCTACAATTTTATAAAGATTCATCAAGTTCATCGGTTATTATCCCGGCGAGTTGAGATTCATTCTCAAACAATGCTATCACACCCAAAGCTCCCACTCTCTCTCGAACATGGGGGCGAGCATCTTGACACTGTTCTCGAAAGGAATCTGGGACGAATTCATAAAGTCTAGTGTTGAGAACCTTGTCCCAATCACGAGAGAGTCACAGGGAACTTCGATCATATGTGTGATTCTCTTTCCTCTTGAGTGTTCAAAAATCATTTTGAGACTTTCTCCGATTTTAGCGATGATTGTAAATCTTATAGGGACATTGAGAATGTTGAGGCATCACTTTCACATTTTGATGTTGATCCTCTTTTTGAGGAGTTCACCGATGAACTCACTCACATCATTCCACTTTCATCGGAAAGTGATGATGATCTCTTTGATTTCAAAGCCAACCTAGGAGAAATTGAAAGTTTCCTTTGTAATGATCGTTCACTCACTTCTCACCCTAACAGTCCAATAGAGAATGTTAATCACTTTGTTCTTGAAGCGTTCAAAACAACTCTCACTAATCCTCTATTTGAATTCGACACTGAATTCACTTTAATTTCTGAGAATCCACTCTTTGATACTCAGATTGAGGATAGTGATGAGTCTATAGTGGAACAAGAGTTCACAGACTTACATTACGTGAATAATTCTCTTTACGAGGAGTTCTCCTTTGAACTCACTCATATCATATCTCCACCTGAGTATGATAACTTCCACTTTGATCTTGACAAAAATGATCTTTGTGTTCGGAGGAAATGTTCTCAACCATGAGAACTTGCTTGATATCAAATCCCATCCCTCCGCCCGAATATGTTTTGATCAAATGAGCTTAAATGATGAGATTCATGATCCCGAAATCATGAATTCTCCTTCTGATGATGATGAGTTAGTCATGATGTTTATCATGACTTTCTTTCTCTTCTTCACCTATCCTGTGGCTTCTTCTGTTCTTCACTCCTTCGGGAATGAAGACATTATTTTTGACCCCGGCATTTTTATTTATCATTTGTGAGCCGGTTCTATGTATATCTCATCGGTGTGGAACTTTCGCGTACTTCAATGTTTATACAAACATTTTGAATGAAAGTCCGATGGAGATTGTCTCTTCCACTTACTTCCCCATGAACAAATGAATTCGGGGTCGAGTCAAGCTAGCGACTCGAAAATCAAAAACAATAGCACAAACCACATGGGTTTTCACCCATGAGTACCACCCTAGTGTGGGGGAGTTGCCCCCCGCTGTTAAAAAAAAAAATAAAATAAAATAATTGTTGTGTATCCACACTTGGCTAGTAATGTTCTCTTTTTACGTTCAAGGATTCGGCATAATCGCCGGGACTTTCAATATTGAGGACAATATTCATTTCTAAGTGTGGGGGGGAAATTCTGGCGAATTTGATCATAAATGAACCCTTTTAGTCCCTTTTTCCCCCAAAATGGCCAAATTTTAAATTTTTTAGTGGAAGTACTATGTACTAAACACAACAAATGGTAATCACTCCACCATGTCTAACCCACATAAGGATTGGCTAATCCAGGAGCAAACGACTCTTGGTAAAGATATCTCAAATCCGTTGACGGCTTGCAATTTGCCCAAAATTGTATGGTGTTCACCTCACCATATCTTTAATTAGTGAAAAGTTGGCTAGCCCCATAAAGTTTATGGCTTGTGGAAAAGGCAGTTGGAAAGCCATAATTGGTAATCGACTCACCAAAGATAATATTGATAATTTATCTAAGAGTTGGCTAGTCCAGAAGCAAGCGGCTTACGGTAAAGACAAATCAAATCCGTTACGGTGATGATTTGCTCAAAATCATTTGGTTATCATTGTACCAAAGTTCTTACTTGAACTAAAACAATTGGCTACTCCAGAAGTAATGGCTTTTGGTAAAGAGATTGAAATCCATTAATTTTTATTAAAACATTGCTAGGGACTAGCAATATCTTAGTGTGGGGGATTGATGAGTGTCTAAATACTCATCATTTTTGTACCGTTTAGAATGCCAAAAACATCTGAAAACACTCAGAAATACATCAAAATGATGAAAATATCACAAATAAGTGTTTTATGTGTTTTAAATGCAAAAATATCAAAATCAGATGAAAACGTATCAAGTTTGCATAATTGGCGTTTTAGTCCCCAGTTTCAAAAGTTATCAAAATCAGTCCTGTAAATCAAAACTTACAAAAATGTCATTTAAGGTCCAAGGGATTCAAAAGTTGTCAAAACAAACCCTTGAAATGTAAAATTGCAAAATTACAACTTTAGTCCCTCAAGTTTTGAAAATGTCAAATATAGTCCTTGGATTTATTAAAAATGGAATTTTATGCACAATGGTCCTTGTACTATTAAAGTTTGGCAGAATTGGTCCTTATTGTAATTTTGGAAAAGTGAAGTTTGGTCCTTCATGTTTGGCAGAATTACAACATTGGTCCTTGTGTTTATAAGCTAAAACCAAACGGACCATTTGTATTATTAATCCAAGTCCAATAACCAAACACAACCCGGCCAACCTTTTAATTAACCCAAGCCCAAACCCAGTCCACTAACCCATGATTTAAAAAAATAAACCGCCAGTACTGTTCATCCCTCTCACTCTCCACTGCAAACCAGTTACCAGTGGTTTCACCACCACTTGCCCACTTTCCACCTTGCTACTTTATCCTCCCACCGTATACCAACCCTCCACCTCCACATCCAACCAAACTGCATTAATTGCAGAAACCCACTCATACCACTTTTCCCGCCAAAAGTGCCAAGTGCACGGTGTTGATGAATTTCAATGATCCAATGGCTCAAGATAGGTGGGAATGTTTCAGAGGTCGACAAGGATTCTAAGAGGTTAATAAATATCAAGAAAGAAGCAGAGAAGGATAGTTAACTAGTGTACTTTTATTTTTACTTTTCGTTTTAAGTTTTAAGTTTTCGGTGCAAGTTTAAGCTTTTCAATACTTTGTAATCATATTCCGGTGTGTTATAAACCTTTTCGTTATCAATTTTATGTTCTAAGTATAAATTGATTTATGCTATATTTAAGCTTAAATTTTCATATAAGCTTATTGTTGTTATTAGTGTTGTTAATGAACTCATAAGCTCATATAATTTCATTATATAGCTTCTGAGAGCTTTTAGTAAGTCTAAAACTTTGTTTAGTATCAAAAACAGAAAATTCACAAAAATCAAGAAAAATAGTGAGAAAATAAAAATCTATGGAACGAAGTTCAATGATTGAAGCAGGTTGGAAATGGATTGTTTTGGTTTAGAGCTTAGTGGTAAGCATATAGGAGTGATCTTATGTTCTCAGTTCTCATCTTTGTGCCTAAACTCACTTTGTAAGCTATTTCTTTGAAATTTGCAATTCATAGTATTAGTGTTTAAATGTTGCTAATTACAAGTTTTATCTTATCTCATTATAGTTAATAGAAGTTAATTTATAGCTTTTATGGTTTAAAAAGTTGTTTTAGTA
This sequence comes from Chrysanthemum makinoi, assembly GCA_910596185.1. Classification (NCBI taxonomy): domain Eukaryota; kingdom Viridiplantae; phylum Streptophyta; class Magnoliopsida; order Asterales; family Asteraceae; genus Chrysanthemum; species Chrysanthemum makinoi. The sequence goes on along the minus strand of OU343216.1, from coordinate 43,663,291 downwards.
CAATAAGCTTCATAACAGTTTTGTATAAGGGTGTTTGGATTAGCCTAGTTAATTGTGTTAGAGGGCATCTATGTTATTACTTGTTGTTGTTTCATATCACCTTAGTGTTTAATAGCTCAGTTCTAGTATAAAATTTAGTCCTTGTTTCATAAAAAGTCAAAATCATCTTGATTCTTCTATATTCTTAATGTTAGAAATTTATGTTTCATAATCATGCATACTAGTGTAAAAGTTGTTTATATAGCCTAAATAAGTCTTATAGTAGCTTAATACATCAAATTAGATCATCTAGGATCATTAGAAGTTCATCAAAGTCAAATTGGTTCATTATTTAAAAAGTCAAAATTTCTAGAAGCGTTTTGAATAAACTTTATAATTTCACTGTGATCTTATCATTAGGATTTAGGACTTAAGCCTTTGGGATATTAAAGTTTAACTGCTTAACTAAATTAGAAAAATAGTAGTTCACTCCTAATCAGCTTATTAATAGCTTATTACTTAGCTTCTTTTAACCCTTGTCGAAAATCTCCCCGTGCAGGTGTTGCTAGCTTATTTCTTAAGCTCTCACAGAGCTTATTAATGAGTTTCAGCTTGTGAATTTTGTTTTTCTTAAAAGCCCACCTAGCTAACTCAAGGTTAAAAGTGCTTATTTTCTATTCTTAGCTTATTTAATTAGCCTGCCATTAGTTTTTTATCTTGTCCATTTCATATAGTCCACTGAGCATTCAGTGTTTTCAAGCTTATTCATAGGCTCCTTATAAGCTCACCAATGAACAAAACAGTGAGAATTTTAGCTTTTTGGATAGCTTACTTGGTTAACTAGTTAGTTCCAGTGATCCTTTCTATTTCCTAGCTTATTTCAGTGCTTAAAATTAAGCTAGAAGGTGCCTAGTAAACCAAAAAGGTGTCCTGTTTAAACAGTATAGCTTGTGCTTATTTGAATTCTGTTAAGTGCTTATTTATAAGTAATTGTACCTTCTCAGTTGTTGTATTAGCTTGTTAAACGTGTTGCTTAGCTTATTTTCAGTTAACCATTTGCTTAATCATCAGCTTATTAAGCCATTTGGCTCAAGCTTAAGTTTTTTCCATTTTCTTTTTGTTATCTGTTAGGATAATAAGCTCAAACAGAGCTTATTAATAGTTTTTATAAAAAGTTATAGTTTTGAAAATTGCTTATTTCCTTGTGCTTAATAAGTTTGTAAAAGAAAAATCGAAAAATAAAAATAAAAGAGCAAAAAGGTGGGAGGCAGAGGCTGAACGAGACCTCCACCTATATGAGAGTGATATGATGTACACTGGATGCCGATTAAGCCCTTGGGTCTTTCTCATGTTTTGGTTTGCAATATTTAATATACAAAGGCATTTGGTCAGTTTTAGCTTTTAAGCTTCTTTAGCTTATTTTGAGCTTATTTCACAAAACAACCACCAAGCTTCTTAATTTTCCTAGATTCAGCATTGTTCATAGTAGTTTCTGTGAATTTTTCATATTTTTCTAAAATTGTTTAGTATTTTTAATAATTAATTTAGTTTAAAATAGTATTTAATTCATAATAAAAAATATAAAAGTCTAAAAAATATAAATCTTTTTTCTAAAAATTTCTTTTGTCATATAGTACGTAAGAAAATTGTTTTTACACTTGTAGGACTTTTATTTCAAAAAAATTTACGTTTTACTTATGATTTCGTAATTTTTATACATATACGTTTTCATTTTAGGTCACATTTTTAGGTAATTTAAGTTTACGTTTTAGTTAAAATAGTTTATTTAAGTTATTTTATTTTATAAATCAGAAAAACATCATTGTAAAAATAGTGATAGCGTTTATTTAATATAATTTAGCTTTTTAATTTTCTTTAATTTGTATTTAAGCCCCTGTAATTTACAAAACTTTTCTTTAGGTATAAATAACTCAAAATCCTTGCGATCACTATCCTTAGTGATTATTCGACATCTGTCTGTGTTAAACACCATTCATCCTCCGTGGGACTTAACGACTCAGGAATCCACTATATTCTCGATCTTAATTGCATTTGCTTTCGAGTGTTTTAAGTTTATTACGGTTGACCATTCACAAGTGGTCAGCTTATGTGATTAAACTTGACTGTTCAGGAGCCAATCACTCAATCTTACGCGTAGAACTCTTTACGCCTAAGCTTATTCTTACGCCTAAGCCTTGTCTTACGCATAATCTAATCTTACGCATAAGTTTTCTACGTCTAACTTTCAGTTTACGCCTAATCTTAGTTTTTCTCAATTCTTACACGTAAGCTAATCCTACGCGTAAATAACACTTTTACGCGTAAGTTTGGTGTTTTTACGCATAAGCATTACTTTGCCTTAACGTGGTTTCTCGCCTAAGGATACTTCATCAACAACGTTTCATTCGACTACAAAGATCCATTTTACAACACAAGTTTTTCAACATGTCTCAACCTCCATACTCTAACTACTTTCCTTACACGTATAATCAACAACAACAACAACTTAGTCCACAACATCAACAATTCAATCAACAACAACAAATTTATCAACAACAATTTAATCAACAACATTATCCACACCAAGGAGCAATTCAACCACTAATGGTTCAACCACCACCTAGTCTTCAAGTACAACCTTACACAAATGTTTACAATCAACATCCATCCAGGAACACTATGAAGGAACCGTCTTGGTTTGCAAAGATGTGTGAAGCTTTAAGTAGCCAGCAATCAATTCATGAGGCAGGATCACTTGATAGACCTCCAATGCTGAGTCCCGAAAACTATGATATGGGTAATTAGGTTCTTTAGGTTTTGTGATCTAAAGAAGCCACATGGAAAGTTCTTAAAGAAGGTTATATTGGAAGGTCCATTCCAGATGCCTATTGTCGTTACACCTGGAGATCCTAATGCTATTCCACCAAGAGACGATCTCACAAACATTGCAACTATTCTTGACCTTTCGGTGATGAACTTCTACATTTGAAGTCGATGAGCTAGCAATGCAATATATCCTTTAGGATTACCCAATCTAATCCTTGAAGTGTTGATGCTCAAAAGGCGCAAGCGCAATGTGGGAACATATTCATCTTCTCATGGAAGGCATTGAACTCAATCAAGAGGATATGGAATCCAAAATTTACTTGGCTTATGAACACTTCATGATTGAACCTGGAGAGACATTAGAGTCTTATCATCATCGATTCTCAGACATCATAAATGATTTGGATAAACACAACATCATCATGCCAAAATTGCGATCAATAATAAGTTCCTAAGTAGTCTTGGTCCTGATTGGGAGAAGTATGTCATTTTTATCCGTCAAGCTAAGAATCTTCATCATGCTACATACGGATTGTTGTACGACTATTTGAAGCCTCACCAAAAGAAGTTGACAAAGAAAGGGCTATCCGTGGACTCCGGCTCCACGTCATCGGACAATCAACAACTTGCTTTGTGGGCTCAAACTAGTTATCCTCCTCACCCAGCTCCTCAACCAAGCGCCACAATTACACCATATGATCCGTCACGGCAACAATCTCAACAAACTCAATTGGTTCCATACAACAACAACAATGATCAAGCACTTTACAGTTAAGCTAATGAGGACTCGATGCTTCGATGCATTGCAACAAGGATTTGTTATGATTGCTAAAGCCTTCAGCCGTTATACAAACAAATCCAACAATCGCATTCGTTCGTCATCAAACACAAGGAATCAGTTTGTGAACAATGGGCGTGTTGAAGTTGAGAATCGTGGTTATGGTCGTCCGATGGGCGGTGGTCAAGGGTTTAATGCTATGGGAAGGAATAACATGGGTGCTCCACAAAAACAGAGAGCTCAAGTGGTTGAACAGGGGATTGCTCAGAAAGGAATGAATGGTCTTCGTTGCTACAACTGTAATGAGAAGGGTCACCTAGCTAATGCATGCCCAAAGCCAAGGACTAGAGGCAGTGCTTATCACAAGGAGGCTTTACTCTTATGAAGCTGGTGGAACTCTCACAAACAAAGAAGAGCTTTATGGCGGTCAGGGCTTCGGATGATGATATGGAGGACTTGCGGGCTAATGCAGATTATGTTGATGGCTAATATGCACGAGCTCCACATGAGTGACACGTGACCGGATGTATGACACTCATGGCTTGTCTCAGTACCGAACAAACCATATTCATCATCGATCTAATATCTCAGCCAACATCCGATCCGACGAGGCTTAGAATGTTCAACATGTGCCGCCCACATCTCATTCGGCGATTCTCAACTAGACCCGTAGTTACATTTGACGATCAAGATGACCTTCTGGTTACCTTTGATACTCAAATTGACTCCGTAGTCATACTTGAGGATCTGAATAGTGATCATGTTGTGACTCACGTTGAACACGCCGAACCTTTTCTAATCCGGATGTTGATCTCTTACTTAAGACCAACAATCGAATGGAAGAATGTTGTGCATTAAATCAACAATTACTGTAAAATGCAAACTAACTGTGGGATATTGAATGCTTAAACGGCAACTCAATTTTTCAAAACTCAAGAAAAACGTGGAAAAGGTTTTGAAGTCGCTTTTGCTAAATCACACCAAAACGAAAAATCTTTAGAGCAACCAGTTCATGATCTAGCGCGATCGAAGAATGCTTTGTTGTCTCAAATAGAACAACTGAAACATGAACATAACAAAAAACTTAACGCTTCTTACTTTGAAACTCAAAAAGCCAAGGCTGAGTTGTTAACTTGTCAAAAACAGTTCTCTGCGACAAAAGCATTTAACTAAACGAATAGATGACCATCTTGAAGAAATTGTGGGCCTACAAAACAAACTCAAAGAGTTTCAAAATGTTGTTTACAAACATGGTGAGTCAATCACAACTATTCAAAAGTTTACTTTAAAACCCAATCCAAATGGATATGGACGAATCTTGCGATTACAAACCAAAGCTTTCAACCAAAGCATTCAAACCAAATCCACGAAGTTTCGGTCAGAATACAAAATTGATGATTCTGTTATGAGTGTTGTTGAATATCATCGTCAAGAGGAATTAGATGCCGAAGACGAGAGTCGATCAAAATTAGAAAATGTTGTTTATAACAAACCATTCAACTATTCAAAAGCCGTCACTTTCGTCACACAAAAGGATTCTTCTAACACACCTAGGATTATCACAAATACGTTTGAGTCTTCTAATGTTGCTCCCCAACCAAATTATACACAAATTTATGGTTCTTTACCTTCACTCAGTGAAGTAAATTAAAAACCCGAAAATCGTCAAATTCTTAGATATTTTGACATTTTCACTTCAGACCTCAAACTTTTAGAACGTGAGATTGAATTTCATTACGAAATAAAAGTTGAACATTTTCAATCGCCTCGGTAGCGAGAACAAAGAGATATTTTGAGAAAATTTTACCCCATGTTAAAATTTTGAAAAATTATGCATTGTATTGGGAAAGGGAATTTCATAAGGAACTTGGATTAATGAAATTCGTTTTCGAGAAAACGAAAACATCTATTTGAATACAAAACGTAAAAAGAAAATGTTACGAAAAGATGTTGATTGACTCTTGGAAGATGTTATCATGTGATATCCATAATGTTGTGTTATTGTATTCTTTGCCATATGCATCCGATTATATCTCTGTGATTCTTGATTCTGTTGAAATTGTTGAGAATCCTGATAATGTGCATCAGATCGAGTCTTTAAAAGTTGAAAATGAACGACTGTCAAACGAGCTTTCAAATGCAAAACGTCGTCTTCAATGGTGTCAAAAAGATTGTTGTTGGGTCTATTATAGATTTGATGATACAAAACAAGAAGAATGAAACATGAAGGACTAAAAGTGACAAGAAGGGAAACTACAAAAGATGGAGGATTTGGAAGATTCTAGAAGATATGCTTAAAAGAATATTTAGTTTCCTAATTGTATTATGATTCCTCTTGTAAACCCTAGATGTCTCTAGTATATAAAGAGACATTAGGGTCATTAGTTTCTGATGCGTACATGATGTAAACACCAAAGGTGTGTGTGGGAACCTAGGCGTAGGGAAAAGCCTAGGTTTGTTAGTTAGTGTTAGATCAAGTATTTGATCTTTATTATAGTTAGTTAGTTAGTTTATGATAATGAAAAACCTTGTTCATAATAATGTTGATTCTATGTTTGAATATTCCGCTTTCATTATTATGTGTTCCTAGATATAATATTAGACCTAGTCTAAGAGCTTTCAACGATCTGCTCATGTGGTTCCTTGAATCATGAATTACTTTAAGTACTGGAACCACGGACATGTTTGATATAACCACGGACAAAAGAATGTAACCGCTGATGAAGAAAACCACGGCTATCCTCCCCTAAACTTGATACATTCCAACAGAATTCTCAAGTTTCCTTTAAGCTCAAAACATCTGAATTGGAGGATGTAGCCAAACACTTATGTGATTTAAGTATTGTCTCATATTTCTTCAACAAATCATAAGCTTGACCATCATAGGGTAACAACATCTTGATAATACCAGGTTTCAACATCTAAGCAATAATTCCTGGATACTTATTCAACTGAGGATATTCACCTTCTACAAGCATATGAATAATCTTTCCAGAAGCAGTTAAAACATGAACTCCACAAGTTTGATATAAAAACCATCTTGTTACAGCACCATTGTAGAGTCCTTTCCACTCGGGTTCATCATGAGTTGGTTCAAATAAAATCTTCAAATTATAATAGACCAGTCTCTCATGATAATCATTAGGATGTACTTCACCAAACTTATTCTTGTAAAGTATCCAAAGATTCATCAAATCATCTCTTTCAAAGTACTGAAGCATCTGTGAAAAGTTATTATACTCATAAACTTCATTGTTGAGTCTTTGAATCTTCCAAACTCCTTCACTTCCAACTTTAAGCTTAAACTCATAAGAAACAATTTGATTACCATCTTCAACTAATTTCAATCTTTTAGAATCAGATGTTTCTTGAACCTCAGATTTTCTCTTTCTTTTACTTTGAATCCACTCATCATCCTTCTTAATCCACTCTTCATCCTTCTTAGAATTCATTGGACAGTAATCATCATGATTAATCTTCATACATCTTTTATAAATCTCAAGAATTCTTTCAAATGAACATTTACTAAGATTTTCAGAAATGTGAATGCCCGAATTCTTAATAATTTTCATTAGTACATTCCTCATACATTGCCATTGAAGGAGGTTTCTTTCTTATAACTTGTTTCCTTCCTTCTTGACCTTCCTTGCCCATTCACCCAAAGCCTAGCTTTTTCTCATCATCAACAAATTCTATTCTTGTGCAGTATATTCATCATGTATTTGTTGAGAAGCTTCAAGAAAGTTTTGTGATTCATACCATATAGCTAACCATTTCTGACTAGCTTCCTCTTGACTTGCTTTCTTTTCTCTAAAGTGCCTCTTCTTCACTACTATGTTCTTTGCATACTCTGCATCATAAGCTTCTTGTTCTGCTTTAGATTTAAACTTCCATTCTGGTACTGCAACCCTTTTCCTTTTCCAATATCAGATTGAACCACTTTCTTCTTCAAAGGTTCACCAATAACTAAACTTTTTCCTTTGGATTTGGGTTTAGTTGCAGTAGATTGAACAGATAAAACATGTGCAATCACAGGTGCAGAAATAGATGAAGTTTTGCTTAGATTTATCAATGTACTTGTGATGTGTGCTAAAACACACATCATTTTATATCTGAAAATATGCTAAATCGGACTAATAACCATTAAATATGTCAAATTATATTGCAAATATGTTGGATATGTGTTATTATGTCTTGCAGGTACAAGGGTTTGAAAACAAAGCAAAAACGGTGACTTTCGGGTGAGTTTCAACAATGTTTTCGCGTTTTCGAAGTTCAAAAGAAGTCATAAAGATTAACCGAGCACACCATTGGAAAGATCACGGAAAAACGATTCAAATGGTTATTTTATTTGGAGCATCAATGAAGAGAAGAAAATTTGAAAGATTAAACGGAGCTTGAACAAAGATTATTTTTAAAGATAATGGCTAAAATTGGATCAAGGAAAAGAGGGCTAAAAAGAATTAAATGCAAAGAGTTAACACAAAGGCTCTTGGTCTAGTGGTTGGGGACATGTTTGCTAAGCAAGAGGTCAATGGTTCAACTCCCACTAGTGGCATTTAATTTTTGCTATGTATTATATATCAAGCCAACTGCCCATTAATACTTGCGTGGTCCAACGCTGCGCGAAGAGCCCAATCCGTGCCAATTTGCGAAATTCAGCAGCCAAGAGCTTGTGCCAAAGCATGATCCAAGCCCAGCATTGATCTGAAAAGGAAATTGCAAATTGAAAGAAGTATGTGATTGGTCCCCAGCGTTTGCATCATACGTCCCATAATTAATTCAGACCAAGCACATGAGTTTCTTTTTTTTTGTAGCTTCATCTCCCACTCGCTCCAATAACAAATGTCCCATCCAATCCAAGCGAGCCACGTGGCCACTATCAAACGAGGATGAGGTAATTGATGGGAAGGATCGAGAATCATGTGTGACTATAAATGCAAGAGCTCCGGATCCAAGAATATCATTCACACACATTTTAATTTACACACAGTAGTTTTTATTATTTAGAGTAGGAGTAGAATATTTTTAGTAGCTTATTGTTTTAGCTTATTTTAAAAACTTATTGTAATCAACTTTTTAGTTTATTTTTTAATGAAAATGATGAATTTATTTGAACTTATTTGAAGCTTATTTCTACTATCTTCTTTCTTTATTTTCTTTTACATTTCTTATCTAATAAGTCATGAAAACTTATTAGCTTTTTGTGGCTTATTTAGATCTAGCTTATTTCATATGTTCTCTTTTACTACTTTCTTTTAAAAGCATTTTTAAATTTAGATCTAATCTTTGTTTTTACAAATACTTTATAAAAACACAAAAAAAGATTTGATTTTTATTAGTTTTATTTTATAAAAGTTATTTGTTGGCTTATTATTCTAGATCTAGTATTTTTAATTAAAAAGTTTTAATCTTTCTTAGTCTTTCTAAATCAATAAGCTTTTCCATAGCTTATTTGATTCATATTATTGCTTATTTGTCCTAACCATTGTTAAAGTTGTGATTTTTAAGCTTGTTTTCATTCATTCTAAAGGCGAGGAGCTTAAGGGTTTTATAAGCTTGCTTATCACTAAAGTTTAGGGCTTTTCTAGCTTTTATAAAACTAATTAGTTATTAAAGTCACAAGCTTTATTAGCTATTTGGTAATATAAAAGCTAATAAAGAAATAAACTTTGTGGTTTGATAAGTTTATAAAATCGGGTGGTTTATTATTCTCGTCTCATTAGATCGGGTTCTAATTTCTTGCCTTTCTCTTTAGCTTCTATTTTTAGTCATTAAAATATTTATTATTGTTGAGGTTATTATCGTTGATTTAGTAGTTATGCTTATTGAGTAGACTCTTATATGCTTGTTAAGTGAGTAGTGATATGGGATTTGAGTGTGAAAAACTTAGAAATTGTTGATTAATAATCTTTGGTTACTAGGATTGAAATTTGTTGTTTTGACTGGCAAAAGCCGTTAGGGGTAATTAATTAAATCTAGTAATTTTACCTAGATAAAGAATTGTTTTCAAAATAAACCAACGTTGTGAGAAAATAGTTTTTTTTAAACAGGTATCGAAGATTATTGATTAATAGTTTCCGGTTTATTTTTAGATATAATTAGTTGGTTGTTTTAACGGGCAAAAGCCGTGGGAATAATTGATTATTTAAATCTAGTGATTATTTCCAAGAGAAAAATGATTGTTTTCAATATAAGCCAACGTTGTGAGAAAATAATTTTATTTCGACGGGTATTAACTACAAGAGCTTAATAGATTGTTCACAATTATTTACCTTTTCACCTCACTTGACAAGCATAGCTTTTACTATCATATTCTTAGCTTAATTTTATTTCGTCATTAGTTGTTATTTAATTTTAATTAGCATAAAATAGTTTTTAAAATCTTTTATAAAATCAAAAACAAAATATTCGATAATCAAGCATCAAACAAAAGACAATAACGTAAATCTCAATTCATATCTCGCCGTGGAATACGACTCCGGAAGGTTGATTATTACTTGTCCTCAAGTAGTGATTGATTCTTAATCGGGAAAAACAAAATATTAAAACTGCCCTTCGCTACAATACCTCCTGAGCTAGAACTCAAGGACTTACCTTCTCACCTCGAGTACGCGTTTTTAGAGGGTACGTCTAAGTTACCTGTAATTATCGCTAAAGGCTTGGAGAGTGAAGAAAAGGACAAGCTCATCAAGGTTTTAAAGTCTCATAAGCAGCAAAGCGCTTGGAAAATTTCCGACATCAGAGGCATTAATCCAACTTTTTGCACTCATAAAATATTGATGGAAGATGACTTTAAACCTCGCGGTTCAACATCGAGAGAAGGGTAAATCCAAAATTCATGAAGTCATTAAAGCAGAAGTTATCAAACTTCTAGATGCCGGATTGATTTACCCTATCTCGGATAGTCCTTGGGTTGGTCCCGTTCACGTCGTATTCAATAGGGGATGTATGACGGTGATTAAGAATGATAATAATGAGTTGATACCTACTAGGCTAGTTACGGGTTGGCGAGTTTGTATTGATTATAGGAAGTTGAATGAGGCCACCCGAAAAGACCATTTCCTCTTCCTTTTATGGACCAAATGTTAGAACGATTAGCGGAAATGAGTTCTATTGCTTTCTTGATGGATTTTCTGGATACTTTCAAATTCCCATTGATCCCCAAGACCAAGAAAAGAACACCTTCACCTGCCCCCTTTGGGACATTTGCTTACCGTCGCATGCCCTTCGGTCTTTGCAATGCCCCGGGTACTTTTCAAAGGTGTATGGTGGCGATTTTTCATGATATGATTGAGAAAACCATGGAAGTTTTCATGGATGATTTTTCGGTCGTTGGGGATTCATTTTCTTCTTGCCTCTCCCATTTAGACATGATGCTTCAAAGGTGCGAAGACACCAATCTTGTTCTAAATTGGGAGAAATGTCACTTTATGGTTAAAGAGGTATAGATCCTCGACCATAAGATTTCTAAGAATGGTATCGAGGTGGATCGTGCTAAGGTAGATGTTATTGCCAAATTACCACCTCCTACCACGGTCAAAGGGATTAGAAGTTTCTTGGGTCATGCCGGTTTTTATCGTAGATTCATAAAAGATTTTTCTAAAATAGCCCAGCCTATGACCCATCTATTAGAAAAAGATACTCCTTTTGTGTTCTCTAAAGAATGTATGGAGTCATTTGAGCATCTTAAGAAAAGACTAACCGAAGCTCCCATTCTTGTTGCTTGTCCGACGGACTTGCCTTTTGAGGTAATGTGTGATGCTAGTGACTTTGCTATCGAGGCAGTCTTGGAACTTAAAGAACAAATATTTTCAGCCTATACACTATGCAAGTAAGACTTTATCAAATGCTCAGATACATTACACCACTACGGAAAAAGAGTTATTAGCGGTGGTGTATGCGTTTGAGAAATTTTGTCCTTACCTTGTCTTGTCTAAGACAATAGTGTATACGGATCACTCCGCTTTTAAAGTATCTATTTGCTAAACAAGACGCTAAGCCTAGATTGATCCGATGGGTTCTCCTCCTCCAAGAATTTAATATCAAGATTTGCGATAAAAAAGGAGCAGAGAACCTAGCGGCTGATCATTTAAGTAGGCTCTGTAACACCCCCAAAATTTCACAGCGGAAGCGTTCGGGTCATGGGGTGCTACTAAATCAATATACACAACACAAGGTAATAAAGAATGGAAATTCTATTCCATTTTCAAAAGATATATTAATTTAAGAAAGAGTTTTACATAGTTGTTTCAAAGTGCGGAAGTAAAGCCCATAAAAATATATGTTGTCCCATTAAATTTTGTATTAGAATGTTTGGAAACACTTCGGATGCCAGTCTTCAACGAATGCCCTTGCCATTGCCCACGCCAATAAGTAAACCTGAGAAAACATGCTAAAATGTCAACACAAAGGTTGGTGAGTTCATAGGTTTAAGTAATCAAGTTGGACCACAGTTGCACATATAGCATCTCCGTGAATGACACTATATGCAAAAGGCTATTACGCTAATACCAAGTTCATGCGACCGAAACTACGACGGTGTGCATGCATCTAGAAGCATGATAAATAAAAGCCCAGCAAGTGTATTTCCAGTACACTCAATCAATACTGATATGATATACCGACGTTTGCCTATCCGTCAAACTTCGAATGGGGTGTCATCCACAATAGATCTATTCATAACAATCGCGGCTCCCCAAAGGGAACTAACGGTAGCATAGTTGGGATTCAAGGTTGTTTCACGTAATAGTGGTTTCAGTTTCAGGTCCGAAAAGAGTTTTGCATGTTTCTCACCCCAAAGTTTTATAAAGCAAGTAATAAGAGTAAAGTGGGGCTATAAACTCACGTAATAGTGTAATCAGTTTTAAGTCCGAAAAGAGTTTTGCATGTTTCTCACCCCATAGTTTTATAAAACAAGTAATAAGAGTAAAAGTGGGGCTATAAACTCACCTTAGCAGTTCGATGAATAAAGCACAAAGAGATCGAGTGTGATGAAGCATTGGCTCCTACCCGGAACCTAAGAACGAGATGGCAAGTCTCGAATAATGACATATGCGTTTGGTTTCACTTGAAAAGATAGAGCATTGAATATAAAATTCAATAGAGCGTTATTAGCATAGGTTTATAAATATGACGATGTTACCGAGAGTTTTGTTTATTTACTTTAAGTTGTGTCGGTATCGAGTAGTGTTTTCATATATTTATATACTTATAAATATATATAAGTTAAATTAGTTGTCGACTTAGTAATTTTCATATATGAACACTAGGTTGTCAAAATACTCGTTTTTATAAATTCGTTATAAGTTTATAAGTTTTCTAAACATTTTTCCAAATCTACACTTTTTACCCTCAACTTTGAAAATATACGAGTTTGGCCCTCAAACTTTGGAAAAATGACAATTTGTACCCGATTATGTTTCTCATTCAGAATTTACAGTTTTGACCCCTTAGAAATCTGTTTTTACGAAATTGGTCCAAAAGGTTGTAATTTCACTTTTAGTCCTTTTAGTTTCAAAATTTGTATTTTTGACATAAAATGTATTATTTCCTTTTTACACTAGTTTCCCATATTTACAAAATAGACCCTAGGCTTTTACATGCATACGTGATATATATAATAAATACCCTTAACTTCCCATAATGTTTATATTTAACCCGAAAACTATATATTTTTCAAACTTAGTCCAAAAATACATTTCGACCACATGGCTTATTTAATTTTTACAAAAGCATAGTACTAGCTTATTCTTGGCTTATGAGCTTATTTTAAACGTAAGCGGGTCGCAGATGCTTGAGACTTAGATTTTTAAAAGAATAGGGCCGAGTTTATAAATGACACGACCTTGATATAAATTTTAGTTATCATACAACATATTTATTTGATCTTAACGACTTGTTTTCTTTGTGATAACATGTTCATTAGATTGATAGTTAGATTACTTAGATTTTAGAAACAAGTTCAACGTGTGATACAAAAGTTAAAACGAGAAAGTGAAACGAAAGTGAGTAATAAGGAACTTACGGCTCCCAAAGGGTGGTGACGAGGTTCGAAAGAAATGAATTAACGTGATCAAACGACTCGAGTGTTCCCCTTGTTTTCCTTATACCCAACGAAATGATTGAACCCTTGCGACCTTGTTTTTCCTTGGTTTATTTCCACTGAGATGATTTATGTTTTTGTGAGATAAAGAGAAGTGTTTTGGTTAAGTGTGAGTTTGTTAGTGTGCGAGAGACGAACAAGGAGAGAGCCCAAAGAAAGTTTTACAAACCCAAGTGTTTCTTGTTTGAAAGTAACCCAACCATGTTCCTTTCTTCTTCTCCCTTCGCAGTGGTAACAATGAGTGTTACAAGATGTATGTGTTTGAGTTTTTGATTTGTAAGTGAGTAGAGAATGGGGCTACTAGTCTCATTTTATAGACACAAGCACATGAATCCTTGATATATTTAAATAGCTAGCTAGTGCATGAAAGTTTGGCAAAAAGAAAAGAAGGCATGGTGTTGTCTTGGCTTGTCATTCGAATGGCACAAAACAAAGAGAAAGAAGAGTGGTCTTATCAAGCCATTAGGTGTGGGAGACACAAGGTCTTTGTAGTCAAAAGGAATTCATATGTTGTGTAGTATAGGGTGGCTAGATTGATGCTTGTCTCCTTGACTACACATGCACGCATGCAACATATAAGACCAAAGATGCCTTTGAGTTTGGTTTCTGCTTTGGTTCGATGGGTCACCAACGTGGGAAAACATGATCCCAAAATAATATTTTTGTTGGTCACTTTTTGTACAAATTTTCAATGATGGTTATACATTAACTAGCTCAGATATTTAAAAAAAAATAAAAGGGGTGTCATGATCGCTTATATTCAGACAAAAAGGAAAAGGGCTAGCATGCCTTGTCTCATCTCTTTTATTATTATCCTTAGTGTTTAGTTCTTGTTTGATGGTTTATTTGGTCCAAGTCAAAAAGACACAAAGTAAGAATGGTTTAGTAGTTAAAATAATCAAATTAGGTGATTATTTATTTAGACATTTTTATTGCTATTATTAAAATAAAATAAGAGGGTGTGACAAATTTTTATAAAGATGTATTTTGTGAGTGTATTGGGTAAAAATAGGTAGGTAATAGTTTATGGAAAAGTTAAATACTTTTAGTTAAATGGGATTAGTAAAGAATCATAAAGGTGTACGTAAATATTTTTGTATTCTTGTAGTAATTTTAGAGAATAAGAATGTATAAAATTTTTGTTGGGTTGGATTGGCTAGAACGAGCCCAAGGAATATAGAATGAACTGGATCGGGTAGTGTTGGGCTTAGAGGCCCGGTGTTAAAATATAAAGGTTTATTATATATTTATTTTATAAAAAATTTATTATCGAGGTTGAGGTGAAAATATCTCGTGGCTTGTCGTGATTATAGTTCGAAACGAAAGGAAAAATATAGTCGCTAAAAAATCGATAGGGAAATTTAAGTTGTTATAGTACCTACCCCTTAAAGAAACCACGTCCTCGTGGTTTACGATCGAAGAATCGCCGAGGTCGTCTGATGACGAGATGTGAGTATAAACTCTTAAAACGTGATATGGGAAAAGGGATAGTCGTTCAAGAAAGTTTGGTGACGTGGCGATAAGTGAACAACGGATAAGGATTCATTAAACAAATACAACGCAGTTTTATAAAAAATCACGATAGTTGAGTTCAAAACAGAAATAACAGAGTCGTATGAGGTTACGAAGGATAGAGCTTAAGAGTGCCATAAGAGATCGTGACCAGTGACAAAGGTGGTTTAAATACGTATGCGAGAATCAAGTAGTTGTATGTTACATAAAGAAATAACGGCAGTGATGAGTTGTACGTTACATACAGAAATAACGTCGAGGTCGATATAGTGACGAGTTAAACGTTACATACAGAAATAACGTAGAGGTCGATAGTAGGTTGTGCGTTACACACATAAATAACGTAGAGGTCGATATAGTGACGAGGTATGCGTTACACGAGAAATAACGTAGAAGCGGTGACAAGTTGCGTTGCATACGGAAATAGTAGAGGTCGGTCAGTGATGAGTTGTACGTTACACACAGAAATAACGTAGAAGTCGATACAGTGACGAGTTGTACGTTACACACAGAAATAACGTAGAAGCAGTTATGGCATAGTGCGATATTGTAATAGTGGGCATGCTAAGCGGTTTAACATATAGAGGTATAAAGTATAAGCATTAGTAGTACTCTACACTATCCTTAATTATTCCTTAATTTCATTCATTTTGTTACATCAACATTATTCTCATTTAAACTTCGCGACCCAATCAAACAAGAACAACCTTAAAGTTTAAATGAGAGTAAGCATATACACATTTAAACTTCGCGACCCAATCAAACAAGAACAGTCTTAAAGTTTAAAAGAGTTAATTAAAACTTAATGATTTGGAGAAATAATTAATTTAATTCAAATAAGAGTTTATACGAACCTAAAATACAACATAACACATATACAGAGTACATGTCGTGGTGAGCAAGGCATGGCGGACATCGGCTGATTGTGGCGGCGTTGAAGTGTTTTTAGGAAAATTTGGTTATAGTTTAGGTTTTGAAAAATACCTAATTCTCTATAACCTGGCTCTGAATACCAATCTGTAACTCCCCCAAAATTTCACAGCCGGAGCGTTGGGTCATGGGGTGCTACTAAATCAATATACACAACACAAGGTAATAAAGAATGGAAATTCTATTCCATTTTCAAAAGATATATTAATTTAAGAAAGAGTTTTACATAGTTGTTTCAAAGTGCGGAAGTAAAGCCCATAAAAATATATGTTGTCCCATTAAATTTTGTATTAGAATGTTTGGAAACACTTCGGATGCCAGTCTTCAACGAATGCCCTTGCCATTGCCACGGTAGTACTTGAGAAAACAAGCTATCAACACAAAGGTTGGTGAGTTCATAGGTTTAAGTAATCAAGTTGGACCACAGTTGCACATATAGCATCTCCGTGAGTGACACTATATGCAAAAAGGCTATTACGCTAGTACCAAGTTCATGCGACCGAAACTAAGACAGTGTGCATGCATCTAGAAGCATGATAAATAAAGCCCGCAAGTGTATTTCCATTACACTCAATCAATACGATATGATAACGCGTTTGCCTATCCGGTCAAACTCAAACGGGAGTGTCATCCCCAATAGATCTATTCATAACAATCGCTCCCCAAAGGCTTCTGACGGCATAGTTGGGATTCAAGGTTGTTTCACGTAATAGTGGTTTTAGTTTGGTCGAAAAGAGTTTTGCATGTTTCTCACCCCAAAGTTTTATAAAGCAAGTAATAAGAGTAAGAGTGGGGCTATAAACTCATGATAGTGTCGGTTTTAAGTCCGAAAAGAGTTTTGCATGTTTCTCACCCCATAGTTTTATAAAACAAGTAATAAGAAATAAAAGTGGGGCTATAAACTTCCATAGGATTCGATGAATAAAGCACAAAGAGATCGAGTGTGATGAAGCAGTGGCTCCTACCCGGAACCTAAGAACGAGATGGCAAGTCTCATAATAATGATATACGTTTGGTTTACGACCGAAAAGATAGAGCATTGAATATAAAATTCAATAGAGATAGCGTAGGTTTATAAATATGACGATTTTACCGAGAGTTTTGTTTATTTACTTTAAGTTGTGTCAGTATTGAGTAGTGTTTTCATATATTTATATACTTATATATATTAGAAGTTAGTTGTCGACTTAGTAATTTTCATATGTGAACACTAGGTTGTCAAAATACTGCTTTTATAAATTCGTTATAAGTTTATAAGTTTTCTAAACATTTTTAATTTACACTTTTACCCTCAACTTTGAAAATATACGAGTTTGGCCGTCCAACTTTGGAAAAATGACAATTTGTACCCGATTATGTTTCTCATTCAGAATTTACAGTTTTGACCCCTTAGAAATATGTTTTTACGAAATTTGTCCAAAAGGTTGTAATTTCACTTTTAGTCCTTTTAGTTTCAAAATTTGTATTTTTGACATAAGTATTATTTCCTTTTACACTAGTTTCCCATATTTACAAAATAGACCCTAGGCTTTTACATGCATACGTGATATATATAATAAATACCCTTAACTTCCCATAATGTTTATATTTAACCCGAAAACTATATATTTTTCAAACTTAGTCCAAAAATACATTTCGACACATGGCTTAATTTTTACAAAAGCATAGTACTAGCTTATTCTAGGCTTATGAGCTTATTTTTAAACGTAACGGGGTGGGTAGCGAGACTTAGATTTTTAAAAGAATAGGGCGAGAGTTTATAAATACGACCTTCGTATTATAAATTTTAGTTATCATACAACATATTTGATGCTTTGTGATAACATGTTCATTAGATTGATAGTTAGATTACTTAGATTTTAGAAACAAGTTCAACGTGTGATACAAAAGTTAAAACGAGAAAGTGAAACGGTAATAAGGAACTTACGACTCCCAAAGGGTGGTGACGAGGTTCGAAAAGAAATAGATGTGTCAAGCGACTCGAGTGTTCCCCTTGTTTTCCTTATACCAACGAAATGATTGAACCTTGCGCCTTGTTTTGGTTTATTTCCACGATGGTCGTTTATGTTTTGTGAGATAAAGAGAAGTGTTTTGGTTAAGTGTGAGTTTGTTAGTGTGCGAGAGCGAACAAGGGAGAGAGCCAAAAGAAAGTTTTACAAACCCAAGTGTTTCTTGTTTGAAAGTAACCCAACCATGTTCCTTTCTTCTTCTCCTCCGTGTGCTCAACGTGAAGTGTTACAAGATGTATGTGTTTGAGTTTTTGATTTTTAAGTGAGTAGAGAGAATGGGGCTACTAGTCTCATTTTATAGACACAAGCACATGAATCCTTGATATATTTAAATAGCTAGCTAGTGCATGAAAGTTTGGCAAAAGAAGAAGGCATGGTGTTGTCTTGGCTTGTCATTCGAATGGCACAAAACAAAGAGAAAGAAGAGTGGTCTTATCAAGCCATTAGGTGTGGGAGACACAAGGTCTTTGTAGTAAAAAATTCATATATTTGTGTAGTATAGGGTGGCTAGATTGATGCTTGTCTCTACACTACACATGCATGCAACATATAAGACCAAAGATGCCTTTGAGTTTGGTTTCTGCTTTGGTTCGATGGGTCACCAACGTGGGAAAACATGATCCCAAAATAATATTTTTGTTGGTCACTTTTTGTACAAATTTTCAATGATGGTTATACATTAACTAGCTCAGATATTTAAAAAAAATAAAAGGGGTGTCATGATCGCTTATATTCAGACAAAAAGGAAAAGGGCTAGCATGCCTTGTCTCATCTCTTTTATTATTATCCTTAGTGTTTAGTTCTTGTTTGATGGTTTATTTGGTCCAAGTCAAAAAGACACAAAGTAAGAATGGTTTAGTAGTTAAAATAATCAAATTAGGTGATTATTTATTTAGACAGGGGGGGGGGGTGGCTATTATCAATAAAATAAGAGGGTGTGACAAATTTTTATAAAAATGTATTTTGTGAGTGTATTGGGTAAAAATAGGTATTAGGTAATAGTTTTATGGAAAAGTTAAATACTTTTAGTTAAATGGGATTAGTAAAAGAATCATAAAGGTGTACAGAAATATTTTGTGTATTCTTGTAGTAATTTTAGAGAATGTAAGAATATATAAAAAAATTTGTTGGGTTGGATTGGTTAGAACGAGCCCAAGGAATATAGAATGAACTGGATCGGGTAGTGTTGGGCTTAGAGGCCCGGTGTTAAAATATAAAGGTTTATTATATATTTATTTTATAAAAAATTTATTATCGAGGTTGAGGTGAAAATATCTCGTGGCTTGTCGTGATTATAGTTCGAAACGAAAGGAAAAAAAATATAGTCGCGAAAAATCGATAGGGAAATTTACGAGTTGTTATAGGCTCGAAAATCCTCATAAAGGGTATCTCGATATGGAAATGAACGATAATTTTCCACACGAGTCCCTGAATATGATTTCTATTAAAAATGAAAATGAACCCCCGTGGTTTGCCGATATTGCAAACTACTTAGCGGGTAATGTGCTTGTTAAAGGGTTGTCATCCCAACAAAAGAAAAAATTCTTCAAAGATATTAAACATTATTTTTGGGATGACCCCTATTTGTTTAGAATCTGTGCTGATCAAATTATTAGGCGGTGTGTGGGCGGGAAAGAAGCTATGGATATTCTAGAAGCTTGTCACCATGGTCCCACCGAAGGACATCATGGCCCAACTACCAGCAAGAAAGTCTTGATTGGGCTTCTTTTGGCCCCACGATCTATCGTGATGCCCATGACATGGTCAAAAATTGTGACTCATATCCACGCCAAGGAAAAATATCACAAAGGGATGAAATGCCTCAAAATTCCATCCAAATTTGTGAAATCTTTGATGTTTGGGACATAGACTTTATGGGGCCGTTCGAATCTTCACGAGGAACAAGTATACTACCGTGATCGCCGATTATGTGTCAAAATGGGTGGAAGCCAAAGTTTACCCAATGATGCCCGAAGTTGTGGTAAAATTCTTGAAGCAATTATTCTGATTTGGAACCCTGGGGCCATAATCGTGATCGAGGTACATTTTTGCAATGATCAATTTTCTAAAGTTATGGAAAAATATGGTGTAAAACATAAACTTTCAACCTCGTATCACCCTCAAACAAGTGGTCAAGTGGAGGTGTCCAATCGAAGTGGCTTAAAAGAACTTGAACGCATCAGAATGAGCATCGAGGCTAAATGGCGGACAAATTAGATGGCGCTTTATGGGCTTTCCGTACCACTTTAATTATGGGTGTCATTATAGGCTGCGGTAATACTTTAAAAGCTTGTCATCTCCCATTAGCACTGCGCACAAAAGCTACCGGAGCTTTAAAATGGACAAATTTTGATCTCAAAGCTGCGTTGATCACCGAAAGATTCAATTGAATGAATTAAATGAACTGTGATCAAGCCTCACGAAATTCTTTGATCTATAAGGAAAGACAAAGAAGTTTCATGACTCAAAAATAAAACCAGAATTCCGTCGGCCATCGTGTTCCTTTCTTTTCAATTTAGAGATAAAGATTTTCGGCAAGTTGAAATCCCGCGAGCCGGCCGCTTACTATTCTTGAAGTGTTTACTGGGACCGCCGAAGTTATCCCAACCCGATGGTCCAAACTTTCGGCTAAGCAGGCATCGAGATCAAGCACTACTGGAGGGGACATTCCTGGGGTCATGTAGATCTCCATCTTTTCCCCTTGGACAACTAATTGGGAGATCAAGGCTGTGACTCGTTAATAAAGCTTCGGAGGCAACCCGTGTTATCTATCTATCTATCTTTATTTTTCTTCTAATGTGTTTGTAGATTAGTGTGGGTTTTGTTTCTTTCAATGTGTTTGCGGTTCCCCGCTTTTGCTTGAAGAATCCCTCGATCGAAGACCTCGTGCTTGTTTTGAAACCCTCCAACACTTTCGGTCTCGATCATTTATATGTTATATCTTGGGATAACCCTTTGTCATAATTAAAGATGATTTTTCACCTTTCACTCTTAGATTTTTTAAAACATTAGCCTTTTCAATTAAGTGTGGGGTTAACACCGCAATTTTAAACATTGAGGACAATGTTAAGTCTTAGCAGAGGTGGATTTCTATCGAATATGACTTTTTCGCTTTGTATGGTCCCCATGGCAACCCCGCTTTTTAGGTTTATTCAAAAATCAAAAAATGAATTTTGGTCTTTTGATTGAAAAGTTTGCTAGTCTCTAGACGAAAGTATAAGCGAAGATTCTAGCTCCAAGGCCAAGGATTTGCATGTTTCCTGAGTGACTTTAAATATGCATAACAGTTTCATTGGAAGCGAAGCATTTGCTAAATCAACATTTTTGACACCTTGTTGACTTTCGGTGAATAGGAATAGACTTGCCGGACATGTTGAGCTCAGCTGTTCCTTTAACCATAGATAATCTAAGATTATCGGCTAAGCATCAGCGATCTCATTATTTGGGATTTTAAATTTAGGAGATCGGAAATGATAGATTGCAGAGTTTAGATGCTAAGCGAGTAGTTGGTTCTCTTTAGAATTCATCCGAAGGTACTTATGGCTTTTGTTCCCACAAGATTGTTTCACCCCATATCTGTGAATAAATAATTAGAGATGTTGAGGTTTTGGCGTAGTTAGTTTTTATCTTCTTAAAAGAATTTTTGTTTTAAAAATTGGGTACACATCAAGGATCCGTAATAAATAAGTAAATAGTAATAAATAAAGTTATAAGTCATTGTGGTCGAGGACCCTTGGATCCTTATTTCAAAATAAGAGTTTACGGGTCTTGGCTACCCTGCTGACGCCCTTGGACCTCTAGCCGATTGGGTGAGGGTCTTGGTCAACCTTGGGATCCCTTTCATGAAGCCTAGAGTCTTGGAATTCTCAGTGGTCGACCCTTGGATCCTATGAAAACGTGTAAGGTCTTGGAATTACAGTGAAGCTCCGTAGTTCTATAGAAGTTCATATGCTCAGTAAAAAATATAAGTGCAAATAAAAGGTCAAAAATATAAATTAATAAAATTCCTTGATGTGGACCTCATTTTAAGACAATGGTTCAGAGAAGATGGATAACTAATTAGACTTAAACTTCATTATCTTTATCGGATTAAAAACCTATCGAAACGAGAAACTTGAAGAAATTCATTTCTCACAAAAATAAAATAAATAGAGGAAAAATAGGAAAATGGAAGCAAAAGGTAATTACACAAGTAACTTCCATGGGTAGTGTTAGAATCTAAAATCATATTTAACAATGATTTCATTTTAACTAGTTTGGGACTTGTGAAAAATCGTGAGATGTATTCTATCCAGGTATGGTCACTTCCTGCGGTAGTGTTTCCTACTCGCGATCCTAACGTGTCGTTTGAAAATGTTGGAGTTATTGATGAGAAGTTCAAAAACCGTCACACAAAAAGGAAAGTGCTTAATGATATATCTATATATGAAATAAAATGGTTTAAGCG
>OU343216.1:43562878-43640605 GCA_910596185.1 Chrysanthemum makinoi | reverse complement strand
TATAAAATGTAGGGTCTTAAGTGTAACATACCATTTATCCTTTTAAGCGAGCCTCAACATTATTTTTACCACACAGTAATATAATTTAATATACCATTTATCATGCTGGATTTATACGAACAGGAACCAAAGCGAATGTATAATAAAGGGGGTTTACTAAACGTGTCATAGGACCAGTTTAACACATGTTAACGCCATATAAATAAGGTTCAAGGTTTGATTCTAGTGTTTAGGTATCACGTTATAATAGTCTTAGATTAATCATTTTATACAACATGGTTTATAGCTCAAAAATGTGTGTGCGTATGGTGTAAAACCGACCAGAGGAAAGGTCATAAGACCAGATTTAAACATTATTATTGACATATATGTGAAGGTTTCAAGACCTGGTTTTAAGTTATTTATACTAGGTTATAGTTATCTTAAGTAAACATTCAATACAATAATGTCTTTAGGCCTCGAAAAGCGTGCATGTACCCAAACCACGACCAGAAACGAAACACAAACAGAAATATAGGCGCATTTGTTAGCATGTATAAAGATTGGTTTCCGGTTTTATAACACAAATATAGGTATACATGACTTAGGTTTAGCATTAAATTAACATGATTTATTAAGCAAAACATGCGTGTGTGAGGTCATAAAGACCATGACCAGCAATGAGAAAACAAAAGGAGAAAAGCGAGTCGTTATTGAGTACTTTCGTAGCGTATAGGGAGAAGGCAAAATTAGAGACAAGGACCAAACAAGGCACCCCTTTTATGCCTCAAAACCGCGACAACAAGAGTAGCAAACCAACGCCCAAAGCAACCAAGCAACCTTGTACCAAACCGCGTATGATAGACTTGCTGAGAACCTTGGAGTCCTTCTTTGGGACCGATATGTCGACTCAAAGAAGGAGATGGAGAAGGAATTTTTGTTTTGCCGTATGTTTTCATTAGGAGGCTAGGGTTTCTTTGTGTGTTTAATTCAAAAGAGATGATGAGTTAAATGGGATTTATGATAATTGATATGGAGATAAATGTGGGAGTGAGAGTAGGCCATCAGGGGAGGAGGAACAAATTATTGACTTTCCAACTTTATCATTTTATTATGAATGTAGTCTCTTTTGTAGTCCAAGTAAATTGTGTACACATTGCAACATTATTTGGTACCTTAGAGTTTAATTATTTGTGTACATTTACTTAATAACCTAAGTTAAATACTTTCTTTATTTGTGTATATTGTTGATGAGATAAATTGTTAAACGATGTTGACGTGTTTTCCGGGTTTACATAATTATTAAGTTTGAGGGCAAAAATGTCATTTAACGCGTTTGAGATTTTAGGGTTTTACAACTCTTCCCCTCTAAAAGAAAAGTTTTCGTCCTCGAAAATTGAAGTCGCAGGAGGTACAAGGCGTCTGACTTAAAGGCTGACGAGCAATCCATAGACTCACATAGATCATAACGATTTCGGTTCCCAAGCGTACAAAGCTTATACATAAGGATGTCGGTGAGAATCTCACGAAAAGGTACAATTCTAGACAAACACAGAGGAGTGCCAAATAACGGATATGAGTCCTAGTCCATTCAACCAACCTTTCCCGAGATGCGTATGATTTCAATAAGTTCAAATTATATGATCTCGGTATTATCACGGTGATCATGCGTCATAATACATCGCATCACAACAAGTCCTTATTGTCGTCATATTCTGTCTCGAGTCATGACTAACCACATAACCAATATCACAACAAAACATATCACATACAGATATCGTAACATACCAAGCGGATGATTCACATACATACAACATAAAATGCATCAGACCAACTTACCATATCATAATGAAAGAATGTCACCAACTTGCACAAAACGGTTCCTCATGACTCATTACTGACGATTCAAAAGGTGCCAAAATGCCAAAAAAAACTTCACGATTCGAACCAATTCTGAACAAATCAAAGAAAAGCAATACCGATCAAAAGCACATAGCAAAATATCAAACCGCCTCTAGACGCGTGACAAACAAAATCAGAGTAACACAACAAGCGCCAAATCATATGAAGTAGATGAACTCCTCAGCCACCGTTGAATCTTGTCTCCTTCTGCGCCTTTGGTGGTGATCCGTCCGGCTCACTTGGCCCGACATCACGATGTCTCCAAGCGACGGTAGTGGTGCGGCTTCGCTTCATGAACCTCTCCGGCTCGGGGCTGATACAGCAGCGCAGTCGGCACCATCAGCTTCAACTCCGCGAGTAGTCTCCCTAACGATCGATAAACGGATGTAAACCAAATAACAAAATCAAATCCAGAAAGCGGACCAAATTAGTGGACAGAATATCGAAGTGCATCGAACGACAACCAAAAGGAATCGGAAGATATCGAACAGG
The DNA here is from genome assembly GCA_910596185.1 of Chrysanthemum makinoi. Classification (NCBI taxonomy): domain Eukaryota; kingdom Viridiplantae; phylum Streptophyta; class Magnoliopsida; order Asterales; family Asteraceae; genus Chrysanthemum; species Chrysanthemum makinoi. The sequence continues at coordinate 43,638,232 of OU343216.1, read as the reverse complement.
CGGAAGCCTAGTGTCTACCCAAATCCTCACAGGTCAATCCTAAGGTCAACAAGACGAAACCTGGTCTCTGATACCATAATTGTAACACCAACCCGATAAGGCCAGAAGTGTCACATTCTGGTGTCATATCAGAACATACAAATAAAATCCTCACAAACGGAAACCTTAAAAATGAGGTATCAAATCATATAAACAATCGACTTACAAGGAAATTTGCTTAATCCAAAATGTCTAAAATAAAATGGAATCTCAAAACAACGGCTACACAAAGTCCAAAAAAGGTGTAGGGTCATCTACCTGAGATAATCCAACTCTCAGCCCATCAAAGCCCATCTTCAATCCTAAAACCTGCCGCAGGAAAAAATGCGGCTGAGCAAAAAGCCGTGAGCAGATATAACAAAACGAAAGCTAAATAAAATCAAAATGCGAAATGAAATAAGGAAGGCGATAACAAGGTCGCGAAAGGAAACAATGAGTCAAGGAGGATCCTGCAGAACACATTATACAGATATCCAAAACAGATAACAGAAACGAAAACAAAGAAGCAAAGCATCGATGACATATATACAAGCACAAACCAGGCATACAAGTACGACACATAAGCAAGCATAACAGGCGTCATTATCCACAAACATATCGACAGCATATAATCAATTCAGGGCATCGGAAGGCATACAAGCCAAACAGATATCTACGAGGCGGAAGCAATTAATTAATAAGTGAGCATGGCAATTCACACAGGTCAAAACCCTTAGTTGAAAACATAACCGATATCATAACAAATGAAGTACTAACAGCAGTCAACACATGGCGGTCACACGTAATAAGTAGGAATACAATATAAACGATATAATTAAATGAATTAAAGACATAGCATGGCAACTAAACAAATTAACAAGCCGACATCACAAGATTGACCCATTTACCCAATCAAAGTAGCATAGGCGAGAAAATGTAAACGGGTCAACAATAAGCAGAGATAAGAATACAACGGAATAGTCATAGTCCACGATCTAGAACAAAGCACATAATAAACGACAAAACTATCGTTTACATTAGTATGGTCACCAGACAAATCGAGAGTCCATAACAGGTGAGATCACATATCATCGGATGAAAATAGGTAACTCGAGATACCGCGTAGTAATCACATCATAGCAGGATAATCAGTAGTCACATAAAGCATGAATAGCATAATCAAATTCAATAAGCATATAATAACTTGATGCGTGAATGGAACCATAGTGCGAAGTAGCGGAATGAAAGTGTGACAGATCAATGTAATGGAGTATCTATATCTTGGTAAAAGTGAATCATATAAGGGTATTGAGTAATGAACAAGTAATACAGATTATGGTGCGTTGGGGAATACGGAAGGTACCATATAGGTTTATCAAAAGTGTAAGGGTTATAGAAATCTACCGAGCCGAAAACATATCATATCATATCATATCATAAGTAGCCATTGTATTCGAGGGGTGACCTCGAATACCATATACATAATAGGAGGGGAGACCTCAGTAACAAATGGAGTAGCTAGCTCGAATTGTGAAGCGTGTGCACACGACATCATTCACCATATCATAAACAAACGTATCAGATAAAATCCCTCGAACATATCATATCTAGGATGCATCCATACGCCCGGGAACATATCATAGTGGCCAAATCATATACATATAGTGAGCTCATAATCATATCATATCATAATGGGGACAGTGTGTAACATCACTGCATTACCATGGAGGAGTCATGCCATTGGTGCATCAATGACACGGTCATGTTACCTTCATGACTAGGAACACATATTTGGCTCGGGTATCAAACTGACGGGTCAAAGCATAATCATATCATACCATAAGGGTTCATATCAATGTTCATATCAAAGTTCATATCAAAGGTTCATATCGAAGCTCATATCGAAGTTCATATCAAAGATTCATATCAAAGATTCATATCAAAGGTTCATATCAAAGGTTCATATCGAAGCTCATATCGAAGTTCATATCAAAGATTCATATCAAAGGGAGCATAGTAAAGTCATAGGGAAGCCCTAATAAGGAGGCTTAGATTAAAGCATAACAGTTCAAGCTAATATCGAAAGATGGAATACGAATCATGAGAAACCTTAAGAGGTAAGGTCAGAATATCTGTACCTCAATCGACGCAAGAAAAATAGAAACGTAAGTCACACGATGAATCAATCTTGCCGTCCGGAACCTATATGAATTAGGTAACGCTTGTTAATATCGGATTACTCATTTTAGACGGCTTTCCATTTTTAGCAGGTTTCCACTTTTAGTAACTTTCCATTTTTAGGTAACTTTCTATTTTAGGCAGGTTTCCATAATTAAGTAAGTTTAGCCATTCATGAAGCATTTAAAGACACATTAAGATAAATAAGCGATTTATGTACTTTAAAGATCATTTATGCCGATTTACACAAGTTTGGGGTCTAAAGTGTAATTATTATAAAATGTAGGGTCTTAAGTGTAACATACCATTTTATCCTTTTAAAACAGCCCTCAACATTATTTTTACCACACACATTAATACCAATTTAATATACCATTTATCATGCTCGTTTATACGCGTTTTAAAGACCAAAACGAATGTATAATAAGGGGTTTACTAGCGTGTCATAGGACCCGTTTTAACACATGTTTAACGCCATATAAATAAGGTTCAAGGTTTGATTCTAGTGTTTAGGTATCACGTTATAATAGTCTTAGATTAATCATTTTATACAACATGGTTTATAGCTCAAAATGTGTGTGATGGTGTAAAACCACGACCGAAAAGGGTCATAAGACCGATTTAAACATTATTATTGACATATATGTGAAGGTTTCAAGACACGGTTTTAAGTTATTTATACTAGGTTATAGTTATCTTAAGTAAACATTCAATACAATAATGTCTTTAGGCCTCAAAGAAACGTGCACATGTACCCAAACCCACGACCAGAAACGAAACACAAACAGAAATATAGGCGCATTTGTTAGCATGTATAAAGATTGGTTTCACGGTTTTTACATAACACAAATATAGGTATACATGACTTAGGTTTAGCATTAAATTAACATGATTTATTAAGCAAAACATGCGTGTGTGGTCATCTACAGACCATGACCAGCAGCAGAAAACAAAGGAAACGAGTCGTATTGAGTACCTTTAAATGCGTATAGGGAGAAGGCAAAATTAACAGACAAGAACCAAACAAGGCACCCCTTTTGTGCCTCAAAACCCACGCGACAGAGTAGCAAACCAACGCCCAAAGCAACCAAGCAACCTTGTACCAAACACGTAAGCGATAGCGACTTGCAAGAACAGCAGTCCTTCTTGGGACTGATATGTGTCGACTCAAAGAAGGAGATGGAGAAGGAATTTTTGTTTTGCCGTATGTTTTCATTAGGAGGCTAGGGTTTCTTTTTGTGTGTTTTAATTCAAATGAGATGATGAGTTAAATGGGATTTATGATAATTGATATGGAGATAAATATGGGAGTGAGAGAGGCCGGCCATCAAGGGGAGGGAGGAACAAATTATTGACTTTCCAACTTTATCATTTTATTATGAATGTAGTCTCTTTTGTAGTCCAAGTAAATTGTGTACACATTGCAACATTATTTGGTACCTTAGAGTTTAATTATTTGTGTACATTTACTTAATAACCTAAGTTAAATACTTTCTTTATTTGTGTATATTGTTGATGAGATAAATTGTTAAACGATGTTGACGTGTTTTCCGGGTTTACATAATTATTAAGTTTGAGGGCAAAAATGTCATTTAACGCGTTTGAGATTTTAGGGTTTTACAACTCTTCCCCTCTAAAAGAAAAGTTTTCGTCCTCGAAAATTGAAGTCGCCGAGGTACACCGAGACGTACGAGCTTAAGGCAGACGTAGCAATCCATAGACTCACATAGATCATAACGATTTCGGTTCCCAAGCGTACAAAGCTTATACATAACAGATGTCGGTGAGAATCTCACGAAAAGGTACAGAATTCTAGACAAACATGAGGAGTGCCAAATAACGGATATGAGTCCTAGTCCATTCACGTACCAACCCCAGGCATTTCCCAAGATGTCGTATGATTTCAATAAGTTCAAATTATATGATCTCGGTATTATCACATTGATCATGCGTCATAATACTTGCATCACATAACAAGTCCTTATTGTCGTCATATTCTGTCTCGAGTCATGACTAACCACATAACCAATATCACAACAAAACATATCACATACAGATATCAGGTAACATACCAAAGCAGACCAGATTCACATACATACAACATAAAATGCATCAGACCAACTCACCATATCATAATGAAAGAATGTCACCAACTTGCACAAAACGGTTCCTCATGACTCATTACTGACGATTCAAAAGAAATTACCAAAATGCCAAAAAACTTCACGATTCGAACCAATTGAACAAATCAAACAATAGATCAAAGCACATAGAAAAATATCAAACCGCCTCTAGACGCGTGACAAACAAATCAGAGTAACACAAGTCGCGCCAAATCATATGAAGTAGATGAACTCCTCAGCCACCAGTTGAATCTTGTCTCCTTCTTTGCGCCTTTGGTTGATCCGTCCAGCTCACTTCAGCCACCAGTTGAATCTTGTCTCCTTCTTTGAATTTCTTAACAAGTTTGTATCTTCTTTTGAATAATCAAAATCTACCACTCTGAGATAATTTCTTAACGCATCTTTAGACTCAGATCTCAATTCAACTCTTTCTTTCTTTGAAAATTGTCTATCTGTAACTTTAGTTTTTCTTTTTCTTTTTAGCTCTTTTCCTTTCGACAGTCCAAAAGCTTCTTCTAAAATCCTTGATATCGCAACACTCTTCTTATAAGCTTCGTCTCAGATCATAGAGTCTTTTCATGTCAACATAGTTCAACTTATGCAATCCTTTATACCCTCGACCTTTCAAATATGCCATCATAGCATTCCCGTCCTTAGCTAAATTAGGTCTTCTAGGCATATATCTAACGAGTGAGGTGATTGTAATGGTTCTTCACTTGACATCTAATTGCTCTTGCAACTTTTTAGCCACTTCTCTATTTTGAGCTTCTTCAGCTTCTTGAGCTTCTCTATCTTTAGCATTTAACTCTTCTTGAAGTTTTCTAGCGGCAGACTTCATTCCTAGCAACTTCAATTGCTCTAATCTCTGCCAAAGTAAGTTTCTTCTACTAAAACACCTTTCCCTTTATCCTTAGGATCAATTGCAGGTTGAGAAGTTCTTTGTTGTTCATCTTCTTGCATTTCTCTAATAGTGACACCACCTCTAGGTTGTGATAATTCTTGAAAAATTGTAGCAATGAACTCATCATCACTTGCAGAATGAATTGGTTTGAGAATAGCTTCCTCTCTTCTTGTATAACAGTTGTAGAAGGACCACTTTTCTTCAAAATTCAAAACTCTTGGTGTTATCACCGTACTAGAAGTACTGTTGGCGGTGCTGTTGTTGTTACCACCTTGCTTGTTCATTACCTTGAACTTGTTGATTACCTTGAACTTGTTCAGTACCTTGGTGTTCAGCTTGTTCATCAGTACTTTCAGGTTGTTTCTCCTTCTCAACATCTTCTTTCAAATTATCTTTTTTCTAAATTCCTCTAGTTGACGAAGATTGTTGATGAACACTGGTTGTTTTTTTCTTAGGCCGCTGGCGCCTTTTTCTGGATTTAACCCAGATCGAAATTGTTGAACTAATGGCCACACAAAAGTCTTTGCCTTGAAACTTCGCTTTAATTTCTTTATCTGTTTGGCTTGGACCTCTATAGTCTTTTTCAACTTAACCAACTCCCTTGCCAGAACATAATTATCCAATGTGATTTCATCAGGAGGTATGGTATGTGAATCCTCTCCTTTAATAGGTGAATGATCCTGCGGTTGAGAGCAGAACAGACCCTTGTGGAGATGGAGAAAGTGAAAGCTGCAACATGTTCTTGAAATTCATTACTAGGAAGCAGTACCTTGTAGAATGCAGTACCTTCTTGTGATGTGGCTGTGAAGTACTTGAAGCGGTACTTGAATCGCATTACCTTCAGTATCATCGACCGTTATCGGCTCTAACGACTGAACAACATCCATCATGGAAGTTGTTAAAAGAGTATCTTGACCCTTGAATAAAACACTCCTTTTTGCCATAAAAGTAAAAATCTTTGATTGTTGAACAATAACGGCAATAAAGGCATGGGTTTTGGCACATCAGAAAGTTGCTTGTTTAAGAAAACCTGTATAAACCTTGGGTACATTAGCCAAGTAGATCCATGTGAAATATGTGAGAGCATTCCATCCATTATTAGCCGAGAAGTTAAAAACTCTATCTGTAGCTAACCCAACCATAGCAGATGCTATATTTGACCCAAACTGCTCCCAAGAGGTACTCTTAGCACTTATGCAATGGAGCAACACATGAACCAAAAACTTTCAATGCGGACAAAATAATTGTTTTCTAAACGTTTGTTCATTCAAAGATCCTTCATATCCAATATGTCAAAAAGTATCCCATATCAACTGCTTATCAAACCTTAAAGCCCCATCTGCATCATTGAACAATAAATCTTCTCGAATGAAGTCTTCAGTAATCTTAATAGTTCTTCCGAACTGCATTTGATCTAATATAATATTCGTCATTCTCCATGTTATCTCTAGCATTAGCCCAAAATTCTTGAATCCAGTGCTCAATAATATCCTACCACTAAAAGAGCATAATCGATAAGCGAACCAGTAAGATAATCAATAATATCATGAAAGAGTATATTCGCGTCGGTCTTATCCAAATTAGCAACCATGTTATGCTTAGAAAACGTAGGGCGATTCGCCATTGTTGATTATGTAAGCACAAAAGAATTGAACCGAAGAATATGAATATGATGAGAGAAAGATGGAAAAGATTCTAATGTATCAATATGAGAGGAAAAATTGGAAAGTAGGTATTTATAGGTGAGATTTGAAAAATCACAGCTTAAAATAACATTGTTACCGTTAGCATTAAATTACCCCTCAAGATAACCGTTGTAACAGTACTTTAAATAAGACAAACAGTACTTCCACGTATGCAGTACTTTCCCAAGCAGTACTTTCCAAGCAAAGTACTTTCACGAAAAGATGCTTTTCCAATTTCTTCATATCAACTAAGTATACATAACTATCCTCCTCAGCATAACACAGGACTATACAAATACTAAATAGTCCTCCCCTTAAATGTAGCTCAGTAGTTAATCATGACAATGCTCACCACCAAGTGAGTGAATCTAGAAACATCAAAACCTTTGGTGAGTAAGTCAGCTACATTATCATCTGTGTGAACCTTAATCACATTAATAAGCCGATGCTCATAACAATCTCTGATAAAGTGATGCCTAATCTGGATGTGCTTGGTCTTGGAATGATAAACTGGATTCTTCACAATACAAATAGTACTCTCATTATCAATGTTAATAGGAGTATTCTTAAAGTTGAATCCATAGTCAAGAGCGATTTTGCATCCACAAAACTTGTCCACAACGCCACAAGCAGCTACATATTCACTTCAGTGAGAGGATGTTGTTTGCAATTGTTTGTTTCTTGCATTGCCGGGAGACTAATCTTCTTCCAAGATATTGGCATCCTCCGTGGTTGATCTTCGTCATAGTTATCACCCGCATAATCACTATCTGAAAAAGCCTCTAAGTGAAAAGGTGACTCTTTTGGATACCACAACCCCAACTTTGGTTGTTGTTTTAAATAACAGAAGATTCTTTTTACTGCATTCATGTGAGATATCTTTGGTGAGACTTGATATCTAGCACATAGACAAACTGCAAACATAATATCAGGCCTTGATGCAGTAAGATACATAAGAGAGCCAATCATTGATCTATAAAGCTTGACTTCAACAGGGTGTCCATCTTCATCTTTGCCCAATGAATTGATAGATTTAATGGGTGTAGTAACAGCCTTCATATCATCAAAATTGAATTTCTTAAGTATGTTTGTAACATACTTGTCTTGAAATTCTTTCTGCATCAGCTGCTCAAATTCCTTAACCATGGACTGTTTGGTAGCCCCAAAAATGATATCATCAACATAAGCTTGAACTAACATGATATCTTTCTTGTCTCTCTTGATAAACAAAGTCTTGTCAATAGCTCCCCTTCTATAGCCATGTTGCAATAAGAATGTAGAGAGTCTCTCATACCAAGCTCTAGGTGCCTGATGAAGGCCATAAAGAGCCTTAACTACCTTGTAGACTTTGTTTGGATGTTTAGGATCTTCAAAACCAGGAGGTTGTTTGACATAAACTTCCTCTGTAATCTTGCCATATAAAAAGGCACTTTTGACATCCATCTGGTAAACTTGAAAGCCCATATAAGAAGCAAAAGCAAGAAATATTCTAATAGCTTCTATTCTTGCTACAGGTGCAAATAGTTCATCATAATCTACTCCTTCTTCTTGTCTATATCCTTGTGCTAGTAACCTTGCCTTATTCTTGATAACATTACCTCTTTCATCTCTTTTGACCCTAAAAACCCATCTGGTTCCAATAACTCTCTTTCCATCTGGAAGAGCACATAAAATCCAAACCTCTTGAAGTTTAAATTGAAGAAGTTCTTCCTGCATAGCTTCAACCCGGCTTTCTTTAGTCAAAGCTTGAGCAATATTCTTGGGTTCTTCTTGAGAGATAAAACAAGTAAATAGACAGGTTTGATGGTCCTTATGATTCAGCCTATTTTGTTTATACACAAAGCTAAGTAAAGCATTGTGAGGTGTAGAAAAAGTCTTAGCTCTGTGTCTAGTCATTACTCCAGAAGTAGAAGGACCAATGATTTGATCAGAAGGATGATCCTTATTAGTTCTTAAGTTTGGATCTTGTGGAACTCCATAAGTATCCTCCAAATTAGTAACATCAGCACCTTCATTGGAAGTTGGGAAAATACCTTCATCTTCAAATTCATCATCAGTATCTTCTAATCCAGTCATGGTATGATCATCAGATCGCTAAAATCACAGTAAAGTACTGTATTTGTTGAAAATACTGTCCAAAGTCGTGAGAGTGCTCTGCAGTCTTGTTCTTCCTCTTTGCCTCTTCATAAGTCCTCCTTTGTTCATCAGTGTAAGAATGTGCTAAAACATCTTGAAGAAGCATCTGATTAAGTTCCTCTTGAATAGATTGATCCTTAGCAGATAAAGAAGATTCAAGCAAGTACTTTGCGTGGGCAACAAAGATTACTTTGTTTTGGAATTTCAAGACTTTGTTTTGGACTAACAGGATCTTCATCGAGAACGCATCGAGGTCTAATATGAACTCCATGAACAACATATTGTAAATCTTCTCCACTGTGCAATGGTTGATTTTCTTCTCTAACAGATACATAGTTCATAGATGGAGTTAAAACCTCAAGATTAAACATCCAATCAGGACCTTTACATTTCTCATTGTCTTGATCTTCTAAAAACTCAACATGAAGACAATCTTGAACCTTCTTAGTAACCTTGTTGTATACTCTAAAGCCCTTACTGTTAGTGCAATAACCCAATAAGTATCCTTCTTCTGACTTGCCATCAAACTTCCCAGATTATCAATAGTGTTTAAAATAGTAAGAGGGCATCCAAAAGGTTTCATAAAACGAATGTTGGGTTTATTGCCCATCAGCAATTCATAAGGTGTCTTCATCTGTGGTTTAGTGACTCTGTTAAGTACATAACAAGCAGTACTTATAGCTTTTGCCCAGCCTGAATAGGTAGGTGAGAATCTGCTATCATTGTTCTTGCTGCTTCAATCAAAGTCCTATTCTTCCTTTCTCGCAACACCATTCATTGTGGTGTTCTTGCAATACTAAACTCCCTTTTTATACCTTTGTTTGCACAAAATTCATCCATAAGTTTGTTCTTGAATTCACTCCCATTGTCACATCTAATACCTCTAACCTTGAGTCTCAATTGGTTTTCAAGAGCAATAATCGATTGTGCGGATAGCATCAAAAGTATCATCTTTAAAACCCAAGAAAAATACCCAACTGAATCTACTACAATCATCTGTTACAACTAAGCAGTACTTTTTCTGGTTTAAACTTGCCAACGCAGGTCCAAACAAATCCATATGTAAGCACCCAAAGGTTCTCTAATAGTTCTCTCCTCAAGCTTCTTGCAGGAAGCTTTGTGTTGTTTACCCTTCTTGCAAGCCAAGCATGATTGATCATTCTTGTAAGTCTTTGAAGGTAAACCTCTAACTAGATTGCCTTTGACCAGTTTATTGATATTCTTGAAGTTGACATGGCCCAATCTTCTATGCCATTGATGTGCCTCTTCATATGTTGCTTTAGCCACCAAACATGTGGCTCTTCCATAGGAATGTAGACTCTTCATGTCTAAACTATACACATCATTTGTCCTTGGTACTCTAAGAACTACTAATTCATCATCAACAGGCTTAAAGTTAGAGGAAAGGATAAGGCATTCTACGTGTCATGAATAACACATGATGCTTTTTATCACAGATTTGTGATACTGACAATAGATTGAACTTTAACTCCTTCACATATCTAACATTCTCAAAATCTATAAGCCCTGCTTTGATAGTCCTTTTTCAGTAATCTTTCCTCCATTGGGATCATTCCCAAATGCAACTCTTCCTCCACTAATCTTCCTAAAATCAGACATGATCTCTTTGTCTCCGTCATACTTCGAGCAACCACTATCCACAATAAGATGATCTTTAAGCTCCTCTTCTGGGTTGCCCTACACATAAAGAAAAAGTTAGAACTTTTAGGAACCCAAGACATTCTTGACTTGTGTTCCCCTTGTGGAGTTACAAACTCAAATTCTTTGAGTATGTAATTACCACTATCTTTCAAATGATGATCCTGAATTATCTTTTGATCTTTAGCATGTGGATTTTCAAAACTTTCGGTTTTTCAACACAAATCTCTTTTTCATCATAAAACATCGATTCACTTTTGGTTGAAAGTAATGTCTGTCCCTCTCAGTGACTTTCCCTCTTAACCCATTCTGTTTTAACACTTGGTTCCTGTGATCTAAATTTCCTATGTGAATTGTAATACCTTCTAGGTTGATAGTGAGATCTCCTAGAATTCCTATACCAAGTATTGTGGTCGAGTACCTTGTTTTGTGCGAGTAGTACTTTGAGAAAGTACTAGGCGAGGTTAACATTACTTTGAAAAGTACGTGAGATCGAAGGTTTTGAAAAAGGTTTTCTATTTGGTGTGGGTATCTATGATCGGTGAGAAATTTCGTGATTGACCCTATTTGAATTATTCCAAAGCTGGTTTGTACTCTCTAGGTTTACGGTTGGCGATCCGTTCTTTGGAAATTTTCTAAGGTATTACGAGTAATGTTCACAATCCTTAATTAGATGAGTAGGACTAAAACACACAAAACACGTTTCGACCCATAATTTGTCAAAGTGACATCTTCTATGTCTATGCCCAAAATTATTGTGCCTTCTTGGTGAGTGATTAAACCTGGTTTGACCAAAATTATCCCAAAAAGGTTTAGCGATCTTGTTTTGAAAAGGTTTTGAAGAAGGTTGCTTGTGGGCGGTGATACTTTGATTTAAAGGTACTTGATTTTGAACATCGTTTTCAACGAGGTTCTTTGGGTTTTCAGACTTAGATTGAGCAACTAGCTTTTTCCTAAACTCTAGACTGTCTACTCCAAAACGAGAAACATCGGGCCTAAGGGGTTGATGAATGCCAATGGGATGTGGAACAGCATGATAATCATTAGCTTTCTTATATTCAGGAGGTGACTCACTTAATGAACCATCATTACTAGATGTATCTACATAATTAATGAGTTCTTCATCACTAGTGGTTATATCCTCATACTCACCTTCATCCTGATTACTAGATTGGGTTTCTTCTATCTTACTAAAATCCATTCCAAAACCTAATCCAGTTTTAAGGTAGGCTCTTTCTTTGTTTTGAACATAAGAAACATGTGACACGGCTTCACCCAAGCAGCAAACTTAGCTAACAAATCATCTCTTTCCTTAGTTAATTTCTCAATTTCAGCAATTTTACAGTTTAATTTCCTTTCACTAAGTTTTAACGGTAATCTGTTGTGCATATTTTTCATTGAAGCTACTTCATTAGTTTCATGTGCTAAAATTTTGGCTTCCATAGATTCTAAGGTTATTTGATAACCTGCTACCTCAGACCTAGCCTTAACACAATTATCTCTCTCAATCACATAACTACTAAGTAATTTATGATAAAAATCATAGCAATTTGAGCATACCTGAGAGATAGGAGATTGATTTGGTGAAGTAGCCACCAATGCAAGTTGAACAGGATCATCTTCACTTTCCTTGCTCCAGTCAAATCCTCCAAAGCCATTATCGATTCCAAACAGCATGTTCGTTCTTCAAACAAAAGCATTGCTCCAATCCAATGCTTCTACTGAATCTTCAATTTCTTCTTCTACTGCTACCATGCAATAAGTTACTGGTTCATCATCAAACTCTTCACTCCGGTCAACTTCGATAACTTCTCCGAGCAACCAAAGCCTTTGTTTGATGGAATTGGTATTTCCTTAAGCTCAAGTTTTGGCTTTTCGGATGTCTGTTTGCTTCGATACTTAGCAAACCGCACTCCCTTGCAAAGTGACCAGTCTTTTGACAATTGAAGCATTCAATTTTAGATTTGTCAAAAGTTATGCCCTGTTTTGGTTTGAAATCAATGCTTTTGCTTGTCTTCTTCATGTACTTTTTGATCCTTGCGTTGATCATAGCAACTTGCACCACGATATCAATTTCTTCAAGAGCATCTTCTTCAATCTGTGCTAGATCTTCTTCATAAGTGACAGGTAAACTAGCTTGTTGTGCAAAGAAGGAGCACATAACTTCATCTGAGGCCATAGTGGTAGTTGGTGGGGCCTGTTGAACATATAAGGGGGTGTATAGACAGCAGTACTTTGAGAAACAGTACTTTGAGGAGAAACAGTACTTTTAATGGAAGTCTTGGCCTTCTTTCGGATGATAGAAAAGCAATACTGTGAGACTTAGAACTTGTTTGACCATTCATCTCATGCTCATACACCTTAAGTTGATGATAGAGATCATCAAATTCCATGACATCCAAACCTTGTTGTCCTCTGATCATTGTAGCAATCACATGCCATGAAGATGGCAAACTTCTGAGAAACTTCAAATTAGCATCTTCAACTGATACTTCTGCCTTGTATAGCTCCAACATGTTGAGAAGATTTTGAAACCTATCATATCGATCAAGACTCTCTCTTTCACCAACTATGAAATTTTCAAGCTGTTGCTTTAGCAAATTTCTGTGCATCTTTTTAGAGGCTTCATTCCCTCCAAATATGGTCTTAAGAGCAGCCCAAAGCTGCTTAGCATCTTTAGCATCATGAAATTTGAGAAGATGACCATCTGGAATGGCGGATAAGAGAATGTTGAGTGCCTTCTCTTGATTCCTTAAGGTTCTTTTGCGTAATATCTTGGTTTAGGTGCCTTGGGTTGTCCAAGAATATCAATGGGGTCTGGTACAACTTCATTCCCATTCACAATTACATTCCATAGAGCATGATCTGTAATGGCAATGTACTGCCTCATCTTCATGCATTAGAGATCATATTCTCCTTCTTGATTATTGGAATTCGGTGAGGTGATTGAGGGTGGTGGAACAACTTTCGACATCTTGAATATTGTTGAAGTAGGGTTTCTTCCTAGTCAGAGTTTCCACACAAGCTCCGATACCACTTGTTGGATCGATATACTTTAATCAAACTATCTTAACTAGCTTGTTAAGGTTTAACAACCTCGGATAAATCCTAAGTTATTAACAAAGAAACACTGAGCAATCTTTATCAAGTACGCGGAATTTACTTAACAAAGCTAAGAAGAATAACCTTTTATTATAAACTCTAAATCTGCTTATTATGCAGATACTCTAATACAACTCTAAGATAATCGAACTTCTCTCTAAAACACTAATTAACTTGTGAATTCGTAAACTCTAAAACTCATAGACTCGTACATCTAATGCCAATCTAGAAGTCCTTTTATAGACTCAAGGATATCATAGTCGGTTTACAATTGATAGCCTTGTACGACAAGTAATCTAAACATAGAATACAATACTTTCCATAAACGAATAATAGTTCTTTTGTTCTTGCGGATTACTTTGAATTTTAGGTGCAGTACTTTGACTTTGTCTTTAGCAGTACTTTGACTCTTTGACTTTTCCCAAGATTTTGCTTACAAGACTTATCATATCTTGACTTTCATGTCTTCAGCACTTTCATATCCCAACATAAAGATATCATGATTGGTGCATTAATGACTCTGATATTTTCACTCCATGCTTCTGCTACGATGCTACCAATATCATGAATCAACGAAAGCTTCCGCTACTCTGATAAGAATAAATCATGATCCAGAATGTGAGCATGTCGGTCCAAAAGTCACAACATCACTAATTACCAACACCACAAAGGTTGAGTTAGAGATTTAATGTGGCTGATGATCTCAAAGCGGCTCAAAACTTCGGTATCACGTGGATCAGGTTAAAGACCTCCACTCAGATTATTCAAACATGCAATAATGAAGAATCAAAGACTACGAGCTACAGAACAAAGAACATGGACAAGAATCCAAGAACAATCTCTATGTAATATCTGTGTGTATTCAATGTAATTTTAATATGTGTTTGAGGTGACCTCCCAGGAGACTTGTTAGGAATTAGAAATTCAATGTATTAAAGAGTCGGTCACCTCAAGTATATGTAATCGTTAGAAAGCTCGTAGTCGTAGTTATTTTATGTTATGTAGTATTTAGTTTAGTAACACCGTGGAGGACGGACGGGTCTTTATCCACTGTATGCCCGATCCACGCCCAGTAGGTGGCGTTTGTTTGTAAGAAACTATAAATACCCTCTACCTCCCAAGGTAGAGGGTTGGAGCCTCAATACCATTTTTCTTTGTTTCACATAGTTCCCAACTCTCTTCCTTTCTCTCACTAGAACTTTCTCTCTTTAAACTCCTTTGTACGCCCCACATGGTTATGGTTTAGTGTGTTTGTGAAATCCTATATCTAACAAGACCTTTTGAGCTTATCCACAACAGAAAACCAAATCTCAAACACTTTCATGTATTTGGATCCCTTTGCTACCCAAATAATGATCGTGATGACTTTGGAAAGCTCAAAGCCAAAGCTGATATTGGAGTCTTTATTGGATACTGTGAGAATTATAAAGGTTACCGGATCTGGAATCGTCGTACAAAGCAGGTTATGGAAATGATTCATGCTATTTTTGATGAGCTTACGAAATGGCTACGAGCATAACACTTGGAACTCGGTCACAACCGTTTAAACTTCCCTCAAACCCATCATCAATTTGAACCAAGCCCATAGCTTACTCGTCAACAAATGCAAAAGCTATTTGCTCTCGTTTAGTGATGACATTGATGAACGTGCTCCGGTGTATCCGATGTTTCCTGCTCAACGATCATATTCCTATACGATACACCTGCTACAACAACTACGGTTGACGAAGCACCACCAGTAGACTCTACAACAACAGTTGAACAAACTGCATCCAACGGCGAACCGGTGATGATGTTCTTAATGAAGTACCCCCACTGCATATTTTGATCCAAAGCGCGTTCTTTAACCCGTTTGCTAATGAAACTGCGCACACGACGATGTTGCGGAATCATCTACAAGCCATTTGAATCCTCAAAATGTGCACAATGTATACCAACATCAACCCTCTACATCGCGGACAAACGACCACCCCTTGACAAAATTATTGGTAACCCGAATCAACCGATCGTTCGAGACAACTTCTTCACGCGGATGGTGAACATTGCATTTATGCACTCACATCTGCCAATCTGAACCTAAAACATTAAAGAGCGCAATGACAAAGGACAACTGGATTGAATCCATGCAAGAAGAACTCAACCAATTCAAACGTCTTGAAGTATGGTAACTGGTTGAAAGACCAACGAGGGTCTACGTCATTGGTCTCAAATGGACTTGGAAGAACAAATTGGATGTTGAAGGGAGCGTAATCGAGAAACAAGTCACGTCGGTAGCTAAGGGTTATAGGCGAGGAAGAGGTATGGACTTTGAAGAATCATTTGCTCCATTGCTCGTCTTGAGCCTTTTAGGATCTTTCTCGCTCGCTCATATGAATATAACTCTCTTCGGATGGGCGTCAAAAGCGCTTTTCGAATGGTCAACTGAAAGAAACGGTTTATGTCGGCCCGGCCGAAGGATTCATTGATCGGTATTCCCGAACCATGTCTACAGAACAAAGCTTTATGCGGACTCAAACAAGCTCCCCGGAGTACGATAAGTTATCATCCTTTCTCATTGCCAATAATTTCACCAAAGGGTCGGTCGACCCAACTCTTTTCATACAATATCACGGGCACATATCTTAATTGTTCAAATTTACGTGGATGACATCATTTTTGGGTCAACACATAAAAGTACTCAATCGCTTTTGCAAAACTAATGAAGAAACATTTTGAAATGTCCATGATGGGTTAACTTATGTTCTTTCTAGGAGGCAAGTTCATGAATCATCCCGTGGTATTTTCTTGAGTCAGTCCAAATATGCCCTTGAAATTCTAAACAAATTTGGAATGCAAACCTGTGACACCTATGCCACACCAATGACTCATACCAAAGCTAGAGGCTGATTTACATGGGAAATTGGTGGACCCTACCAAATACCGTAGTATCATTGGGTCTCTCATGTATCTAACGACTAGCGAGACGATATTGTTTTTGTTGTATATCTCTCCCGTTATCAGTCGAGACCAACTGAAACCCACCTCTCTGAGGCTAAAAGAATCCTCGATACATCAAGGGAACCATTAATTTAGGGATGCGGTGTCCGAAGGATTCGGTTTTGAACTAATAGCTTTTCAGAGGCACGACCACGCAGGATGCTTAGATTCACTGAAAAGTACTTCAGGAGCATTACAATTTATTGGTGATAAACTGGTGTCATGGCAATCGAAGAAGCTGGATTGTACATGTTGTCCTCAACGAAGCGAGAATATGTAGCCATGTTGGTGTGTTGTGCTCAAGTCATTTGGATGAGAACACAACTCAAAGACTATGGTTACATATTTGACAAAATCCCAATGTCTGCGACAATCGAGTGCTATTGCGATCTCTTGCAACTCAGTTCAACAATCGAAATCAAAGCACATCGATCTTCGATATCATTTCATCAAGGACCACGTGGAGCAGTGCTTGTTGAATTATACTTTGTGGGTACAGAATACCAATTGGCCGATCTTCTCACCAAAGCCTTAGCTCCCGCTAGGTTTAATGAGTTGGTCCACAGGATTGGTATGCGGTGTTTGACTCAAGAGGAACTGGATGAACTCTTAAAACATTCTTAAAACAGTCAAACACCAAAACCTCTTTTGTAAATATTTTTCAAAAACAAAATACAAAAATATAAAATCTGATAAAACAACAAAAATATTCTTCTATCTATATTTCTTTTCACATGGCAAGTACAATTCTTCCGTCAACACTCTTATCTTTCAAAATTCAGTATTTTTTCGATCAAGTGTTGAGGGGGAGAAAACAAATATTTATTCGGTTTCATAAAAACCTTGTACTTGCATGTTATCTTATCCCGGTTGTTTCTTTATTAATGGTGGACAAACTTCTGATTTACTGACATTCCCCGGACTCAATAAAATTTCATTATTTCTTAAGTCGAGGGGGAGTGTCGTCAAATTTCTTTCCAAATATCCCTCGTTTGGTAACCAAAATGGAAGTTAAGGGCATGTGATGTAAATGGTAAAGGTGGAGGAACTAATTGTGTCAAAATGTCAAAATTAATTTTTACAAAATACTCCACCTAACACATTAACTCTTCACATTTATTATTCAACCTAACTAAATCCTACGCCTAAAATTCAAGCTTCAAATCCGTGTTTTGGATCATCATTTCATAAGTGTTTTTGTGTTCTTAACATGATTATAAACAAAGGTTTTGAATCGTTTTTAAAACCAACGGTTAGATTTTAACCTAGGAACGATTTGGTGTTCTACGCATAAGCGTATGAACACATAATTAGGTTTATGTGTTTATGGTTAAAATGGTTGTGTCAAAACGTTTACTTAATCACTTTGAAACCATTTCCATCATCAAAACTCACCTAGAAACACGAATTGATTGATTTTGAAAAATTAGGGTTTATGCGTGAATTGGGTATTTTCTTGTGTGAGTGTTTCTGGTTAATTAGTTGCTTGTAAGATGTTGTTTATATGATGAATTGATTATATCCATGCTTAGAACTTGCCCAGAAACATCAAATGTAAAAGAATTGAATTGTAGGGTTTTAGTTCATACGAATTGGGTGTTTTTGATTCGCTTAGAGTTTGATGTTAAAACTTGGATAGAACAACTCAATAGGCTTCCTAGACATCCCAGATTTATTTTGGTGCAATTCCTATGGCTAGATAACTTACACATAAAAATTGAGCCTTAAGGTTTTAAGTCTTACGCGTAAAGTATGTTCTTCGCATAACTGTCTTAATAAGTTTACATGCTCAAATCTGATAGGAATTGAATGAAGATGTTAATGTTGATGTTATGATGAATTTATTTTAGGTTTTCTACGCTTGAAAATTTAGAATCAATGTTACTTGAAATCTACGCATAAGGATCACCTAACGCGTAGCATGTTATGCGTAAGAGAAATCTTACGTGTAAGGTTCTACACAAGGGACTACGCGTATCCTGTGAAGGATATGCGTAACAAGAACCTCGCGCCAAGGTTCACTCTTACGAGTAAGCCTTACGCGTAAGGTTCCATATACGCTTACGTAAGCTCCACGATAAGGCCCTCTTTTCCTACGCGTAATATTTCTTACGCGTAAGTCAAGAACCTACGCATAAGCTTATGTTTATGCGTATACCACTCCTGTTTACGCATAAGCTTGCCATTTCTACGCCTAAGCCTAGTTTTAACCTTAATTATGAATTGTTACGCGTGCAAACTTGTAAATAAATAAATCATAACGCACGAAACCAATAATGTCACTAATATGCTTAATCATTTAATGAGTTGTGAAAAATAAGTGAAAACATGGACTTTAAAACTTAAAGTTAATCAACTCACGAAACTTATCACAACGTCTTTGGACTATTGGACAAACAAGTGACTTTGGACTCGTAACAATCATCGACATATCACATTCAATAATTAAACAATAAAACCATCTGTTGACTAACGTAATGTCTTTCGATATGTTGGTTCTTTTGGCTAAATATCTTTCAGATCACGACATGGACGCTCAAATGCAGAATGTGGATGCACCAAATGTTCTCACCATTGCTGATATCTTCCCGAATGGTTATCCAATGAAGATTGGAAAGAATAACCTCAGAGTTGACTTTGAGAACTTCTTCTGCTCAGAATCTTCATGTGAAATTGTAGTGGATATTCTAAGGACTCACCCTTATCAGAACATGCTCACTAACTCTGCTTTTGTGCCGGAGGTCTACATACACCAATTCTGGCATACAATGCGACAGATCAAAGGTCAAAACGCTGTGACGGTGACGCTCAATCGCAAACAAGTTACCATCACACGAGCATATTTGAGGGCTATTCTTCTCATTCCGGTCATCGAACCTACTGAATACAATGCCACTCCAACTGAAGAGGTAGTTCTCTAGTTCATGATCGACATTGGCTATGACGAAGCTTCAGGAGTAATCACAAAGCATTCATATGTTGATCTCAAGAACATTCCCCAGCCATGGAGAACCCTCTACATTATGATCACCAAATCCGTTTCTGGACGTGATAGTGGTTATGAGCATCCCAAGCTCATGGAACTACAAATATTTTGGGCATTGGTCAACAAGAAAGACATAGAAGTTGAAGCTCTGATATGGGACGATATGATGACTTTCCTTAAAAGGCTTGGCACCAAAATCCCGTATATCGAGATATACCAAATGTTGTTCCAACGAGCTCTAGGGTATAATCGATATTCCGCGAGACTTCGATGACCCCAAACAACACTCCATGTTGAATGAGCCCACACTCGGTCGGATTTAAGGACTCTACAATAAAGAAACAAGGTGCTGATCTTTGCCGGATCACCTTATAAGCTGATGATATCAAACAACGATTATTCGTACAAAGCGATATCGGTAGCTTGATTGAAGAAGGCAAAGTAGGCTTTCTCGATGAAAAGTCTGGCTGGTACACCTACAAGGAAAACCGGAAGAGGCGGTACGAGGAAGTGTTACAATCGAGAGTCAAAGAAAGTTCCCTAAGAGGAAACCTCCACTCAAAAGGACAGTTCACTCTAAGGAAGTTGTTCCTATTCCTATTCCTATTCGAGTGCGAGCGTAAGAAAGCTAGTGGATGAAAGCTCGAGGAAACCGATCAGAGACGAAGAGGTCATCTACTCAAAGCGCAACCGATGTCACTCCAACGATAGATAAACCTCCCAGTCAAAAGTGACCAAGGCAAAGGGAAAACTCCAATATTTGAGCATGAAGAAGAAAGCTCAGATAAAGAGCCACTGGATACTGACTACAGAAAGAAGTTCAAAATCATAAGACTCCAACACGTTGCAAAAGAGTTCGAACAGCAACAAATGCGTGGCCCTGGAGGGTCAAGTGGTGGTGTCTAATCTACACCAATTCCTGATGCGGTTAATCAACCCGATAAGGGAACTGGTACCACCACTCTTGAGCAACAACAAAAGCGCCTGGAGAATTCTATTGATTATGACTTTGAGGAACACGAAAAGGAAAAGTCGAAAGAAAAGGCGATGAAGAGGCTCGCACTCAAGCTAAAGCAGATGAAGAGGCGGAATCAGTGAAGAAAAGGCTAAACTGGACAAGATGATGAAGTGAATTATGATGATTTTCTTCTCAGCGGTACCAATTCGTTCCAAGGAGGAAACTTACGAACCTCCTAAGGACCACGGAATCTCGTGTCTCTTCATCATCAGATTCGTCTTCTCACTCTTCACCTCCACCATCCAGAAGAACAACCAGATCCACATCTAAATCTGAGAAGAAACCAACCGACTCTTGGATATATCGGGCAAATACAAGGATTGTTAAAGCTGTCAAGCATGTCAGGAAGAAAGATGTGACCAATAAAAAGTTAGATATACTTGCTGACAACATCAAACATCTTCATGACGAAATAGACAAGATGTCTAATGAAAGGGAGTACGTCCAGAAGTTCATGCAATGTGATCTTCAAGGGGAAATGAACGAGATGATCAAGGGATACACTCACAAATTCCTTCTACACCGTTCGAGTGACAAGAGAAATGTTCAACAGACAACTCTATCCGAATCTGATGCATTTGGCCAAGCAAACTATAAAATCAACACCCATGACCGTGTCAACCCAATGATCCTATAGTGTTCTCCGATCTGAATTGGTTTCCGGTGGTAACTCAAATGTCTAAACGATCGCCACATTTACTTACGAAGGTAAATTGTTTGATGCATTCTTTGGAATACCAACTCAAATCGATGCGAGAAGAAGCTCAAAGGCCTAAACGACTAAGAAACGATGAAGATAAGGATAAGGATAAAGATAACGAGCCTAAACGTCCAAAGAAGTCTGGAGAACCCTCTCTGCATGCCACCACCACCCCTAAGGACTCCAACAACAAGCGATCTCTCCACGCTCTTTCATGACAAACCTCAGGACTCTGAGTTACCAACCCAGACAGAGAAAACCGGTGATCACTTCTAGTATACTGGTGGTGACGATGAGGAAGTCCCTAAGCCCCAACAACAACCCACCTCTCCAGCTTAAACAAAGAAACCATCATCCTCATCAAGGCCAAAAAAAAGACGCCTAAGGCTGACGTCGTCTCATGGCTAGACGAAGACGAAACCGAGTATGATTAGTTCATCACACTTGTCGATGCTACTCCCGCTCTAACTGATGATCCAGATATGGTAGAAGGTCGTACGTTGGAGCATACTGCAAGAAAAGTTCCGAGTAAAGAGGATGACGAAATCAGAGTTGAAACGAATCAAGAATGAAGCCTTTCAACTACTCAAAGACAGCTAGGAAAGTGCTATTGAAGTTGAATATCACCTTGAAAACATAGCACGAGCCATGTCTAACAACATTGATTGGCTCAACCCTGAAGCAAACATCGACTTCACCAAAAGAGACAAGGCTCCATACTACACCGATTGGTCTAAACCTCTACCAACGATTGGCCAACCAGATCAACCTAAGATTCCATTCCGCTACTTCTTCAATAATGATTTGGAATTTCTTCTACACGGTAGCGATGGTTCAAAGAAATACGCTACATCACTTACACTTCCGTTCCCGGTAGCCATATACTCCAACTGCATAGCCATCGAAGAAAACGCTACCCACATGTTTTCCAACAGCGTGGAACGGTATGACATTGATGCAATGTAAGGGATTCACCATTGGCGAACGGACGAATCTACTACAAAAGCTGCCAGGTTCGAAAGTCTCAACATGAAGTGTACGGTGATAAAGGGATCGTTGCTGTTAAGCATGTCACTCTTTCGTCTAAATGGGATTACACCTTCCTCAAGACTATCATGGTCAAAAGACAAGACGAAAGGGACTATGAATTCGTAGAAGCGAACTTTCGAACTTGTCTCAGCGACATTGAAGATCTGTATCTTGCCAAAGTACAGGGAAGAATGAGACAATTCTAGACTGAAATTCAACGTGAATACATCAAGTCCTTGTTCATCTTCATCAGAAGCATAGTGATCGAGACGCGTGTAGAAGATTTACAACTTGATGTTGAATCGTATCAGACTCGTGTCAACCTCACGGACCTCGGCTAGAACTTCGACATCAATCGACTTCCCGCGATACACTCTCATCGGCAAACCATTGGAATAGTTTACCGTAGTGAACTACAAGCAAGCTTTGATGGCGTGTAGAGATCTTCACAAGTTTAGGGATCACACATTGAAGAAGGTCAGGGATGGCTTGGCTTATAGGTTGAAGGTGATACATGAAGGCATTTGGTCACCAAAGCGATGGAATTCTCGGAAAGGCGGGATGTTAAGAGGATCATCACTGGATCGATGAAAGGTTGTACGAAGGGACCGGTTCGAACTCGGAAAGCTTCGTAGGTGGTCATCAAGGATTACTCTCACGGCTATCAGCATACTGTTCGCATTCTGGAAAGATTGATGGACTACACGGTACCCCTTAAACTGCGTTTCAATTTCATATTAATTTGGATGTGTGATTTTATAATGACTATGGCTTGCATGCGCATACGATGTACAACCCGTTCTTGTAATGAAAGGACCACGTGGTGCGTAGCCTGCCACAATCCTTATAAAGGAGAAAGCTTCTTACTTTTGAATAAAATCTATCAAACCTTTCAAATTTAAAAAGGTTTTGCTCAAAAGAACAAGTACTTCCCCTTATGTTTTTCAAAAACTCAACCGTTAATATCACTTGTTGAGGGGGAGTATTTGATTAAAAACTTTGTTCACAAGTTGTTCTTCGTGTAATCTTCCCACAAAACTCAAAATGGTCATATTTATTCTCAACATTTCTTCAAAAATAACATTTATATGCCATTTTTTAGGGGGAGAAAAATTATGTGATAAGAAATATGTTGTGTAACTGCAAATGAATCTTTGTCCTATAGACTTAACCAGAATTGGCAGATCTTAAATGTTAGTAACTTCGAAAATACTTGTCCGGGGCCGGGTAATAATTTCAAGCTAGTTAAGCTAGTGATGTAAGCGTGTCTCGAGGACTTGTCCGGTAGAATGTACCATTCGAGAAACTCTTGGTAGACATGAACTTTGTGGGTTTGACAACCTTTAGAGGCTTGTCCACACCTTCAAGATAGTTATTAGAGCTAGTTGTCACCTAAAAGCTGACAATGTATCTCTTTAATTACGCAACGTAACCGTCTCATGGGGGATTGTCTATCTTGAGTTGATCAATTCAAAAGTGCGAGCTCTTTCCTCATTGTCTGATTTCTTTCAAAATTCTTAAGCACATGTGGGGGAGTATTTGAAAATCCAAAACTCTTGAAGTGTTCAAACATGTTTTTCATTTACAAACACTTCGAGAGATTTTTTCATGAAATTGGTTTGATGGCAATGGAGTTATAAGGTGATTAAGGTTAGGAATAACCGTCCTATGATCCGCCAGAGCCGGAGGATCTACCCAAGGACACTACCAATAGTTAGAATTAGAAGTCCTTAGGTATGATTATAAAAATGAGAAAAATGAGAATCGGAGAAAGAAGGAGTTGAAGAATTAAAAAGAAAAGCAAAGAAAAGGGTAAAAGAAATAGCCCTCAGTTATTCAACTTAGGGCGGAACCAGGGTTCAATTCATTTGCTCTGGTTGTCAATTAATGACACCGGTATTGAAGATTAAAATCGTCATGGACCCGATGGCATGCACTAAACCTTCTTAGCCACTCAAGTTTCTCTCAGCGAAGCTTGTTTCATTCTCACAGGAACCCTACGTAAACTATCGGCTTTCTCTTAGAGATTGCTGGTATTGAAGAAGGAGACCCTCTCCCTAGTCTCCGCTCAGGAAAACCAAAACGCACTATTGAGTCTAGGGCCACGAGATTCATCAAAAGATATCTTAGGTACACTTGACATTTTATCGCTTGTCGTTCAACAATAAGAACGCAGTGATACTTTATCGTGTCCTTCACGGATCTTAGCAACTGTCGAGAACATTTATGAGAGGTTCACACATGTGATCCTCAGTGATTGAATGGAAACTCCGCCGAGGTCAACATCAAACAACCCGGCGGCCAGTCACTGATAACTCCCGTGGATTACGCAGTGTGTCTCAAATGGTCTACAATCGTGAGGTGATGCTTTGGTGTACCTCAGCGACTCATCTGAACTGTAGATGTACTTCGGTACATCGTGTTATCTCACTTGTGGGACTCCAGTTCAGGAACGGTAAAAAGTAATTCTAGTCACACATTTTAATTTGGGAGGGAAAATTTGAATGAAGATGATCCATTTTTATAGGTGCATCTAAAATGTGTGGTTTTTGTTACTTCTTATCCTTTTTATTTTAATTAATCTTGTTATTTGATCCTAACACCATAGATAAGGAAAAAATCTTCTCCTACCTTAGCAGTAAACTACAAAGTTGTAGCCTACTGAGTCGTGGATGTACCACAAAATTTTCATATTTTTTCAACTTACAATGAATTAATTAGGATTTTTTTTACTAACCAGGTGTCAAACAAACCGAATTTAAAACAACTTAATTAAATCATCATTATATGCATTCAAATCACTTAACGAAGATCATATATCAAATATCTATAAACCATCTTTCATGATAAAAACATGCACTATTTTATCACGAACATCAAATTAACACTTAAACCATGGCAAACAAGATCAAATAATGACACATAATCAAGACTTATACGTTGTAAGCACATAAAAATTGCATACAACCTAGATAATAGGTCTACCAATTTTTAAAGATCCTAAAGTTTCAATATTGTTTCTATAAAATTGCCCAAAGGGCTTATAAAAATTCAAGAACATTAATATATCATGCAACAATTGATAAAGATCCAATTTTTATGCGTTTTTTAGGTAATATTACTACACTATTAACAACTCGTGATGCCACTGTTGAAGTTTAGCATATTAACATGTTAATATAAACACAATTAGATCACAAGTACGCAGAATCAAATAGTGCACATAAATTAACCTAATTTACTTTACCTTTGTTTGTTATTCGGGTCGGATCAAGAACCAATTAAAAACCCAAATCAATCAAGAACCCTAACTGGATTTAGGTGTTGATCGATTATACAAGAACCACGAGAATCATGTTGGTTGATTCCTTTACGTTCTCACACACACGTTTTATAAGCAATTCAATTAGAATACTAGTTCTCGATCACGTAAACAACCCAATTACTTGTATTCAAGAATCAAACTGTATCCCTTGCCTTTAAGGGGGATCGATCGAAAAGAGGAAAGAAGAAAAGAAAATTGGTTTGCTTAGGTTTTTAAGTTATGAGAATAATGAAGCTTAAAGGGTTCTGATATGTGTCTAATTACACATATATTTTATACTATTTAAACCCACAAAACAACCAAAAACACACAAATGACTCACAAAATATTATAAATATCATTTAAATGTGTTTTTATGTGATTCAGGTACAAAAGATTGAAAAACAAGTGAAAAATGCGCAAAGTTCACACAATTGTCGTTTTCAGTCCCTGGAGTTACACAAATTGTCAAAACTAGTCCCTAAATGTTTAAAGAAAAGCTAACTTAAGTCTTTGGGAAACCAAAAATGTTCACAAAACATCCCTGGATGAAAGTTTACACAAAATGGCAATTTTTACCCCTCAAGTATCAAAATTGGCAAAATGGTCCCTGGGTATTCTAAACTTGGAATTTTACAAATAATACCCTTGTACTATGCATGATTGAAAATTTGGAACATATTGATAACTTTTGGGAAATTACAAAACAAGTCCCTCAAAAATCCAAATTTACATTTTAGGTCCTTTAAAGTTTTAAATATAAATAAAATACAACTTTTGGTCCTTGTGTAATTGTGTTATGGCAGGTTTGGTCCTCATATGAAGTTTGGAATTTTGGCATTCAAGGTCCTTCAAGAAATCAGAAAATACAACTTAGGTCCTTGGGCTTTTGTACTAATAATACCATCCGGACCCTTATTATTACCAAACACAAACAGCCCACCAATCAAGCCCAAAAACAAAACCCGGCCGTTTGATATCAAAACCAGTCAAACAAAGGTCAAACCCACCAAAACCGCCAATTACTGTTCATCATCCCCCCAAACCACTTAGTCACCATACCAGGGTGGTTTTCATGCCACCTCCCCCCTCCACTTGCTATACCAGCTCATAACCTACTCCCTTACACCTCTCAAACTTATCCCACATCACCAATTAATGCATCCCCACACCCTTTTCACTCCAAACCTCACCCCATCCTCTGTTTTCATCCATACAGCCCCAACTTGCCTAAAAACCTTCTCATTTGTCCCTGCCGCACATGATTCCAATAATCTTTAATTGCTCACCTTTGGCTCCAAGTTAACTTGGAGACTTTTTGGCGCCAAAATGTTTAAACGGCCAAGATCATGTCAGAGCAACCAATGGTCACAAATGGACTTGGAAAAAAAGCAAGGAAGCTGAGGAGATCAAGTTTAGTCATCTATATAAAGAAAAGGAAGCAGAATGAAGAAAATACCTTGGCCTTAAGCCATTGTCACACTATGGAATAGTCATAGTCTTTATTGTTTAATTTATTTATCATGTCATTTACAAGCTTTAATAGTGTAATGAATCTCAAATTAGTGTAATGGAACTCTGTTTTCAGTTTAATACAAGTCTCTTTTAAATTTCATGTTTTTCATAATTGTCTTTTAATTTCATGTCATTTACACTTCCTTATTGTTTGTAGTTGATTATATGGATTCTATAGGTCACATAAGCTCCTGACAAAGCTTGTTTAAGCTTTTAGAAACCTAAATCAGCTTAGTCTTTATAAAACCAAAAATCACTAAAAAATAGAGAAAATAGAAAGAAAATCAAAAATCATGTGTTCTTGGGTGAATCTGCTTGGAGCATGGCTATTATGGATTGCCATGGTATTAGAGTCCTATGGAGGGCTATAGGTTATGGTTATGTCCTTGGTTTCCAAAGTCTCAGTTGATTCACATGTAAGTCCACTTTTTACAATTTTTGCAATTTTATGCTTAAGTTATCTATCTGTTTTAATTATCATGTTTCTGTGTTTATATGTTATTAGTTAATGATATTATAGCTTAATAATAGGTTGGTATGTTTTGGATTGCTTTGTGGTTTGATTTTGCTTATTGACTGTCAATATGTCCATTTTTGATAATCATAGGCATAAGCTTGTGTGACTACTTGTGTATGCTGAAAAAGATCCATTTTGACACTTTGGATTCTCTGGATTGGATGAGATTGATATACACAGTTTTAAGCTCTCAAAAGCTCAATTATTTCTCATTTAAGGGTTGTTTGGTTTAGATGATTGATCTGTGTTATAGGCCATGTATGGTGTTTTTCTTGTTGGATTATGTGCTTACATGTCCAATATAGCTCAGTGATGGTTTCAACTAAGTGGTATAGCATGTGGAGAGTCAAATTGACACTTGATCCTCTCCACATGAGTACTATGAGGTTGTCTTGACCCACAAACCTACATATCTGTTTAAACATTGTTCATACTTGTTTATTTCATGTTCTTGTATCATAATATAGCTTATTCAGTCATTAAATTCAGATCAAAGTTGATCAAAGTCAACTTTGATCATAAACTTAAAAAGTCAAAATTTTCATATAGTCGTTTTTGAATAAACTTAGTAATTTTATTGTGCTTTTGTTATTTAATTTCAAGTTCTGTGCTTTTGGTATGTTTTAGATGTGTTGCTAATCTAGCTTATTATATTTTTGTTAATTATGATATGTCATGTTTACTAGCTTATTTATACCTGTTTTTGCCCTGTGCACAGTTTTAGGTGTCAAGTTCACAAGCTTGCAAAAGCTTGTGGATTTGGTCTTAGCTTGTGTATTTGGCCTCTTTGTGTAGCCTTTGTGGCCAATTTGTTATGTGTATGATTATTTTTTAGTTTTTAGCTTATTTAAGTAGCTTAATCCTTCCAACCTTTTTGTCCCATCTTACTCCTTCCACTGAAGCAAACAGTGGAGGTGGAGTTGTTTTCAAAAGCTAATGAAAAGTTCCTCCTTA
This sequence comes from Chrysanthemum makinoi, assembly GCA_910596185.1. Taxonomy (NCBI): domain Eukaryota; kingdom Viridiplantae; phylum Streptophyta; class Magnoliopsida; order Asterales; family Asteraceae; genus Chrysanthemum; species Chrysanthemum makinoi. The sequence continues at coordinate 43,609,431 of OU343216.1, read as the reverse complement.
AGCTTGAGCTTGTGATTTTTAGTTTCATGTTATGCTAACTAGTCATACTCAATGTTTCTGTGTTTGTTGAGCTCTCATGAGCTTATTGGATAAGATTTGAGAGCTTGTGTTTGCCCACTCACAACATACCCCTGAGCAATTCAGTGGTATTACACCATTTCCACAAGCCTCTCAGAAGCTCATTAGTGATCTAGAGCTTGTGTGTTTTAGCTTTATGTTAAGCTCATCCACCCGACTCTTTGATCCAGTACTTAAATTTCACATTACTGACTTATTAATAAGGGTGCAATGAACTTTTGTTTGTCCCATAACTGAGTATATAAGTATACTCAGTCAATTAGTAGGATTTTAATAAGCCCCTCAAAAGCTAATTTGTTATCCTCACAGATTTATCTTTAGCTTTTTGGAATCCTCACCACCGACTTGCTACTCCAATTCCTATTTTGCCATTTTGAGCTTATACTCTTAGCTTAATTTGCAATTCAAAAGGTATGCAGTGTCCTGTTTGGAATCTGTAGTGTATCACGGAATAGCTTATTAGCTTATCTCTAGCTTATAGGTGAATGCCAGATTACACTAGCTTGTTTATACTTGTCCATATTTATTGTATACATATTACTTTTCTTTTGTTTTCCTATGTGGAGCTTATACCAAGCTTTAACAAGCTTTCACTCAATCCAAGTTAAGCCAAAAGCTTAACTGACTAAACCATAAGCTCACATGGTATCATGTCCATTTTCTTGTCCATACTTGCTCATTGGACTTATGTACATCTCATTTTGCCTTTTGTTTCCTCTGTATAGCTTATTTCAAGCTTATTTGTAGCTTGAGTTCCAACAGTCAAGCCAAAAGCTTAACTGTTGGACTCATAAGCTCTTATTTTGCTTATTTCTAGGTTTGTAGCTTTTTGTCTTCATTAAACTTGTTTATAGTCAGTATATATTTTAGTTCCAGAAAGAGAAAAACCAAAAAGAATCATTTTTAAGCTAATTGATAGCTTTTCCTTAGAAGCTTATTTGCTTATTAGCTTATTTTCATTAAGCACATATAGTTTTTATATTTTTCCTAGCTTCTTTTATTTATTTTAGAATTTTGTAAAAAGTTTCAGATTTTTCTTTATTCATTTAATATTTTTAATAAATCTATGATAGTTTTTAGTAATTAATAATAGTAAATAATTAATAATAAATAGAATACTTGAATAATAAATATATTTTTAGTTTCTTAAATTATTATAATTTAGATTTTTCAGATTCTTTATTTTATTTATTTAAGTTAATTTTAGATTTTCTTATTATTTAAATCATTATAAAATACATTTAATTCATTTTTAATTTATATTAATTAATTTAATAGTGTAAAAATTTATTTTAATTTTCTAATAATTTTCTTATCTTTTTAGAATTATAAAAATATAATTTTCACATTTGTGGGAGTTGTATTGGACTGAATTCACGTTTTATTTTGTACGTTTACGTAATTTTATTTAAGCGTACGTTTTAAGTTTTTAAGCGTTCATCAATTTTAAAAATAGTGATAGCGTTTATTTAATATATTTTATCTTTTTAATTTTCTTAATTTGCATTTAAGTCGCTAAGACATGCAAATCCCTACTATAATTATAATCGTTTTGTTTTTATACGTTTACGTTTTAGTTAAACGTACGTTTGTATATCTTTTATATTTCTAGGTTTCGATTTTCACGTTTTTAATGGCGTAGGCGTGTGAGCTATTACTATTTACATTCCTAGTGTTAGTCAATCAGATTCCTATTTTCCTATACTAATATTATTTTCAACAATTCACAAGTCATTGTATTTAGGATATCACGCCTCGCCAGGACATAAACGATCCAAGGATATTTTAATCCTTGGTAAACTTGCATTCTCCTCGGCTGCCCTTTTATCATCTCATTACGGTTGACCGTTCACAAGCGGTTGATAAGTGTGACGGAGAAATAAAGAAGGTAGTTCGAGGAATCAAATTTTACGGCCGGTATTGAGGCTGCTACGTATTATGACTTGTATTTTGTATTTTGTTGAAATGCCTATCCTTGTTTGTATATTAAACCTTATCACTCAACTACCGGCCGTCGGGACATATTTATTACGATTAATCATTCACAAGTGATTAGCTAGGCGTGGTAAACGACATGAAACACGCACGGAGGTAGTGATTACTTATATTGTATCATATTTCTTTTCAATAAACAATATAAAATACAAAAACATTTTTTCTTTGCACACAACTTGCGGTTTGATGAGTCCCTCGGTTACAACATTTGGTTGTTGGTACAGTTAGATTCTTTGAGCTCTGTGACTCCGATTCGGTTCGAGGCGGTTGTAAGGAATTTTCTTTCTTTGTACATATATATATAAAAGATAAAAATACAAAATATTTTCCCTTTCTTTTATAAGTCAAAAATCAAAAGATTCTCCTACCTTATCATTTATAATTACGTGAGTGGCAATCCCACTCCAATTTCACCAATCTTTGAGTGGCAATCCACTCCACTTCCCATGAACCAATTAATTCAGGGTCGAGTCAAGCTAGTGACTTGGTTATAAAAAACAAGCCATACAATATGGTTTTCACCCATATTTCTGTTTTCCTTTCTATATCTAAGTGTGGGGTGTGCTACATGTTGTATATAGATCTAAAAAATGAATGAAAATTGTAAATATTAAAAAAAAAAAAAAAATAAATAATAATAATAATAATAATAATAATAATAAATTGTTGTGTTTCCACACTTAGCTAGTAATGTTATCTTTTTACGTTCTAAGTTTCGGCATAACAGCCGGTACTTTGAATATTGAGGACAATATTCATTTCTAATGTGGGGAAATTACGTAATTTGATCGTAAATGTACCCTTTTAGTCCCTTTTTCCCCCAAAATGGCCAAATTTAAAAAAAAAATTATGTGGAAGTACTATGTACTAAACACAACAAATGGTAATCAATCCACCATGTCTAACCCACATAAGGATTGGCTAATCCAGGAGCAAACGGCTCTTGGTAAAGATTTCTCAAATTCGTTTATATGGCTTGCAATTTGCCCAAAATTGTATGGTTCTCAACTCACCATATCCTAAAAAGTGAAGAGTTGGCTAGCCCGCAAGTTTATGGCTTGTGGTAAAGGCGGTTGAAAACCATAATTGGTAATCGACTCACCAAAGATAATATTGATAATTTATCTAAGAGTTGGCTAGTCGAAACAAGCGACTACGGTAAAGACAAATCAAATACCGTTCCGACTTATGATTTGCTCAAAATCATTTGGTTATCATTGTACCAAGATTCTTACTTGAATCAAAACAATTGGCTACTCCAGAAGTGATGGCTTTTAGTAAAGAGTTTTTCAAATCCATTAAGTTTTAAATAAAAGATTGCTAGGGACTAGCAATAGTTTAGTGTGGGGGATTTGATATGTGTCTAATTACACATATATTTTATACTATTTAAACCCACAAAACAACCAAAAACACACAAATGACTCACAAAATGTTATAAATATCATTTAAATGTGTTTTATGTGATTGAGTACAAAAGATTGAAAACAAGTGAAAAATGCGCAAAGTTCACACAATTGTCGTTTTAGGTCCACCGGAGTTACACAAATTGTCAAAACTAGTCCCTAAATGTTTAAAGAAAAGCTAACTTAAGTCTTTGGGAAACCAAAAATGTTCACAAAACATCCACGGATGAAAGTTTACACAAAATGGCAATTTTACCCCTCAGTATCAAAATTGGCAAAATGGTCCTGGGTATTCTAAACTTGGAATTTTACAAATAATACCCTTGTACTATGCATGATTGAAAATTTGGAACATATTGATAACTTTTGGGAAATTACAAAACAAGTCCCTCAAAAATCCAAATTTACATTTTAGGTCCTTTAAAGTTTTAAATATAAATAAAATACAACTTTTGGTCCTTGTGTAATTGTGTTATGGCAGGTTTGGTCCTCATATGAAGTTTGGAATTTTGGCATTCAAGGTCCTTCAAGAAATCAGAAAATACAACTTAGGTCCTTGGGCTTTTGTACTAATAATACCATCCGGACCCTTATTATTACCAAACACAAACAGCCCACCAATCAAGCCCAAAAACAAAACCCGGCCCTTTGATATCAAAACCAGTCTGTCACACCCCCAAATTACCTGTTTTGCAGCGGAATGGAATTCCTGGGGATTGAATTTCATAGCATCACAATCCGCAAGTTATATTGAACGACCTAAAGTGTCGTTTGGAAAATACATCGTTTGATTTAATAAAACAATCAGAGTTTACAAAGTAGGTCCCAAATGAAAGTCAACTTGTGCGGAAATAAGTTTGTTACAATTCAAGCGATGTTTAAATGTGAGTAAAACCCAGAGTGAGCTGGCGTCGTCACCACGACTCCATGATGTGTCCACATGCATGCCATGAAGTGAATGCCTTAGATACACGAGATAAAACATGCTAAAAGGTCAACACAAAGGTTGAGTGAAATCCATAGGTTTAAGTAATTCGTTTGAACACAATAATCGTAGTGTGAGTTAAATTGTTTCACACTCATCGTTGAAAACAAAATCGTATTTATTTCACTAAGTTCATGACACCAAAGCGTAACATCGCACCAATAAAAATTGGTAATCATCGTTTCATCGCCGCCCTAATAGGTAACTTGCCAAATTACCTGACTGGTTCAAATATAGTGCTTTCGATTTCCCTAATGGGTCAATAAGAGCGGGAGTGTTAATTCAATAGGCCTATTCACAATATTCGCTGGCCACTCGCAAGTGACTAATGGTTCATGATGTAGGGACTTCGAACATGGCAAATTCTTAGTGATAATAAAACATTAGGTTATAGCATACGATTCAAAGCATTTGTGTTCGATAAAAAATGTAGCATGTATCTCCCCAAGAGTTTGTAAAAGCTTAAAAGAGTAAAAGTGGGGCTATGAACTCACCTGTTGCAAAGTTAATGATGATGTAATGGCAAAAGTGGATACACTGAAATGTAGTGTGAATCTCGAACCGACCTATTATGAATGATGTGATATGTAATAAGTCATGATGTAATGTTATGCATGCATTTCGTATGTTATTTATACCATTTGCAGGTTTTGAAAATATTACTTATCGTCGAAAAATACTCTTTTGACGTCTTGACCCTTCAAAATCACTTTACAAGTATTTACGTCAAAATGTCATCCTACAATGGTTTTATAATGATTTATAGTGAAATTATCACTTTTCGTCGCAAAACAATGTCGTTGAAATTTCATGAAATTAATAAAAATGGCTTTGGAAAACTAGTAAAAAATGGTGTATCGTCGATCGTTAGAAACGAACTTCGCAGTTTTGGAAAGTTTGTATCGAAATCTAAAAGTTTCAGGTTCGGAGTTTTCGACATAAAGGTCTCGAACATAAAGATAATAAAGGTTAAAGATGGTGATTTTGTCTAGTTGTTGTGTAAAAAGTGAGTTTCGGCCAAGTTTAGACATCCATAAATAATTTACTACAACATTTCGTTCCAAAAAGTTCCACATCTTGGTTAAAAACAGCCCTCAACATGGGCGTTACATTATCGTAACACTTGTATCGTAAAAATAATATAGTTTTTGAGAAAATAATAGTTACGCAAGTTTATGAAAGCGTGTATATCTTAGTCGTTTCAAATCCGTTTTCTCCGTATTATACGTCCTTAGCTTCGTATCAAAGTATACTATTATATTTTTGACAAATCGAAATAATTTATGAAACTTAAGGCTCGTTTTTGACTCGAATAAATCAATAATAGTTTGCTGAAATTTTCAGAAAATATATATATCGTCGTCAAACTTGAAAAATTCATAACTTCTTCGTTATAACTCCGTTTTAATCCGTTCAAGCTGCCACGGCAGTTCGTTTTAAAGTATATTTTCTAAATATCAAGGCCAAAAATTCGTGCCTACTGTCGGATTTTCCAGAAAATCAAAATAAGGACAGACCACTTTATATACTTATCGAAAATAGTTTTTCTCGTACTAAACCTATTCAAATCCCTTCAAATCAACTCCAAAGCTAATCTAATCCTACCATACACCTTCTTAGGGTGTCATGGGTTCCTAAACATCATCAAGACCAAAGTATACCAAGGGGATAATTATAGGATGACCATATATATATATATATCTAAAAATCATGTAAAATGGTATAAACAACACAAGTCTTGCATGTTTGCTCCAAAATGAAAAGATAAATATGAGATGATAAGGAAACATGAAAAATGAAAGAAACATGCTTACTAGTTAATATGATGAGGTGCTTAGAACAAGGATTAACCCTAAACACCCTAGGTTTTATTTCAAAACCTTAAATAAGAGTGTAATCTAGATTGTTAAACACTTGAGCTTAGAAAAACTTGATGATCTCCTCAAACTCCTATGCTTGGCCGGTTTTAGAGAGAAGGAAAAACAAGAGAAGAACTTGATCTAACTTGAATTATTGTGGTGAGTGAAATGAATGAAAAGTGAGATACTTGGAGTATATATCTTTACAAGTAAATAAATTTTCTTCACCAACCAATTAATACACTACCCCTTGGTAGGCCAAGGTATGTATTACAAAACATATATTTTTTCTTTTATATTGTAGGAAATTGTTAAAAGTGTAAGCAATATGTATAGGTAATAATAACTTGCAAAGTTGTATATACATTAGTGTATTTAAGGTAGTTTTAGCTAAAAGTAATTTTTAATAGATCAAAGTAAAGTATAATGAGATCATATAAATTGTAAAAATACATTTCTTGTAAAATTTGAGTGATATAATAATTATCGTGTAGTTTTAAGAAAAAGTAATCGTAATAATATAAATTTAACGGTTTATATAGAAAATAAATTTAAAACACTAAGTAAACTCAAAATATTATTTTTATAAACTAAATGTAAGTATAAAAATATGTCGGGAAAATTTTTGGAAGTATCGGATTAATTGTTCAAAATAATAACTTACGCGATAACGTTTATTTAATATGAAATTACTGGCGTTTAATGTGAAAATGAAATATCATGAATGAACTCGTATGATGCAAACGATGCTAATGAAATGTAGACTAAACTTAGTCCATATGAAATGTACGTGACCGATATGATCATGAACCGTCGCGCTAAACCTTTAAGGTTACGCGAATTTGGGACACGTAAACCTAGTTTACGATAAATGTTGAAATAGTGAAACTTGAGAAATGACTTGAAATTGCGAAGTTGTCACATTACCATCAAAAAGGAATTCAGTCTCGATTCAATCGTTGTTAGGTCTATCAATTTTTGAGTTTGTGATGAATACCGAGTAAAAGAAGACATGGAGAAGTAAGTTACGGTTGTTGATGATTGAATATGCTACAAAAAACAGTAGTAAAGAAAAATATTCCGGATGAATCTCTCATAAGTAACACTTTGACTTGGAACATGTGAACATTTTGCTTGCACTAAGATTTATAAATAACCGCTCCCAACATAACATGATCCCTCGAAATTAGACATAGTTAGCTAGGCTATGTATAATTAAGTGAAGCGATGATATGACGTTCGGTTTAGTTGTTATAACTCGATGCTTACAAGGATTTAAACCGGTCGTTAAAATATGCGATAAAGTAAAAGAAGTAAAATTTCGTAAAGTGATATCAATCGAAAGGAAATAAAGTACGATTGATGAGAATATTTTACAACGAGTGGTTTATCAAAAGTAGTACATCTTAAGTTATAAGATTCGGATACGATGAAAGACATAACTTAATACAACATAGTACATAAGGAAAATTAAAACTTAGTTTCCAAACTTCTTAGGTGGCCCTTCGCGTTGTTGTGACCATGACGAGCTTCTCCCCCTCCTAGCATGTATGCATTCCCATGAGCACCTTCAGCTGGTTGACCTTGATTTTGAGGACATTGGTTCCGAGAAGTGTCCTTGTTCCCCACATCCTAAGCATGTGACTACGGCTTTACCTTTACAATCCCTGGCTAGATGTCCCGGTGTTTGGCATTTGTGGCACTTGGCAAGGCAAGGACCCGAGTGATGAAAATTACATCGATTACACAGTGGGTGTGTTCCAGATACCTCTACCTCTCATTGGTGCAGCGACATAAACCATTCCTCGCTTTTGCCTTCTATTTTGTTGTTGATGACGGTTAGTGTTGCGGTTTTGGTTGTTGTTGTTATAATCTCCTTGGTCGTTTTCCCATTTCCTTTTGTTGTTGATGAGTTGGTTATCGTCGTTGTTGTTATTGTTTTGGTTATTGTCGTAATCGAAGCGGTTGTTGGGGTTGTTGTTGTTGTTTCGGTTGGTGTTGGTGTACTTACCTCTCTTTACTACCTGGGCCATGAGCTTTTGAGTCACCCTAATAGCTTCCTCGATTGTTTGTGGATCAAACGACGTCACATCTCCTTGAATAACCTCGGGAAGTCCCCCGATGAAAGCCTCTAGTAACTTCTCAAGTATCGAAACCATAGGCGGGCATACACGGCCAATTCTTGGAATCTCAATGTAAGTGTCAATATCGTATCCAATAGTTACCGGTTCATAGAATTTGCCCAACTTTTCACTTCCTGACGAGGACAAAATTTCTTAGTTACCAAACCCTTGAATTGCTCCCAAGTAAGCTTGAAAGCATTCTCCATTCCAATCGGTTGAGCATAAGAATTCCACCAAGACAATGCTCCATCGAGTAATGTGCTCGTACCAAACTTGACCTTACTATCATCCGGACAGTTACAAAGCAAAACACCGACTCCAATTTTCAAACCATCGAACCATGGCAGAGCTCTCTCGGTACCTCTAAACTTAGTGGGTTCACCACTTTTGAAATCCTTGTAAGAACAGTTCTTAACCCCAGATCCTCCTACATTTCCTTAGCGCAAAGAAGCTAAGGGCTTCCAAGCCGACAGGCTCGGCCTTGGCTAAAGAAATTAATCGCTTCCTTTTCGACTCTTAGAGCATTAGCTATGCTATCATTCACCAACTTTTTGAATTGCGGTCATTTCCGTGTGGCTTCGTGCCATAATTCTTCAAACAAGAGGAAATGTGAGATGTAGCAAAATCCCATGTTAAAAATATGCGCTCTAACGAGAGGTGATAAGAAATGATACGTTTGAGGTTATCTTTCAAAATGATCAACGGTTTCCGAAAAGATGGGTTATGAGGTGTTGTAAATGTTTCAAATGTATGGTGGTTTAGTGACTTAATGTGTGAATAAAGTGTAACTCGACATGTTAGTGGTGAAACAAAGGAGTGAGAGTGACTTCGCCCTATTTAAAGGTTTATCTCGGCATTCGTCGTTATCGATGATGAATCAGCTGATATAAAAATTGTGATAGGGAATGACAAGGAATTATCCACGTTAGAGTATGAGGAAATGATAATGGGATGGGAATTTAAAGGCATCCATGTGACAATCGATGTGAAATGAAAGTAAATAACTCGGAAAATGTACGTATAAATCGCATGTAAAGTGAACATGCACTTATGATGAAATGATGAGATGCTATGATAATGTAGTTATAGTCTAGGGTCAATGATGCGACCTAGTTCTCTATAATCAAGCTCATGCCAATCTGTCACACCCCAAATTACCTGTTTTACAAATGAATGGAATTCACGGGATTAATGTCATAGCATCACAATCACGCGATTATATTGAGCGACTAAAGTGTCGTTTGGAAAATACATCGTTTGATTTAATAAAAACAATCAGAGTTTACAAAGTAGGTCCCAAATGAAAGTCAACTTAGCGGAATAAGTTTGTTACAATTCAAACGATGTTTAAATGTGAGTAAAACCAGTGAGACGGCCGTCACCACGACTCCATGATGTGTCCAAATGCATGCCATGAAGATAATGCCTTAGATACCTGAGATAAAACATGCTAAAAGGTCAACACAAAGGTTGAGTGAAATCCATAGGTTTAAGTAATTCGTTTGAACACAATAATCGTAGTGTGAGTTAAATTGTTTCACACTCATCGTTGAAAACAAAATCGTATTTATTTCACTAAGTTCATGACACCAAAGCGTAACATCGCACCAATAAAATTTGGTAATCATCGTTTATCGTACGCCCTAATAGGTAAACTTGCCAATTTACCTTAATGATTCAAATATAGTGCGCTTTCGATTTCTTAACCGAATGGGTCAATAGGAAGCGGAGTGTTAATTCGAATAGGCCTATTCACAATATTGGCTCACTGCGCAAGTGACTAATGGTGCATGATGTAGGGACTTTGAACATGGCAAATACTTAGTGACAATAAAACATTCGGATATAGCATGTAGTTCAAAGCATTTGTGTTCGGTTAAAAATGTAGCATGTATCTCCCCCAAGAGTTTGTAAAACAATTAAAAGAGTAAAAGTGGGGCTATGAACTCACCTGTTGCAAAGTTAATGATGATGTAATGGCAAAAGTGGATACAGGAAATGTAGTGTGAATCAAACCTGGCCGACCTATTATGAATGATGTGATATGTAATAAGTCATGATGTAATGTTATGCATGCATTTCGTATGTTATTTATACCATTTGCGGGTTTTGAAAATATTACTTATCGTCGAAAAATACTCGTTTGACGTCTTGACCCTTCAAAATCACTTTACAAGTATTTACGTCAAAATGTCATCCTACAATGGTTTTATAATGATTTATTATGAAATTATCACTTTCGTCGCGAAAACAATGTCGCCGGAAATTTCATGAAATTAATAAAAATGGCTTTGGAAAACTAGTCGTAAAATGGTGTACGTCGATCGTTAGAAAACGAACTAAAGTTTTGGAAAGTTTGTATCGAAATCTAAAAGTTTCAGTTCAGAGTTTTCGACATAAAGGTCTCGAACATAAAGATAATAAGGGTTAAAGATGGTGATTTTGTCTAATTGTTGTGTAAAAGTGAGTTTGGCCAAGTTTAGACATCCATAAATAATTTACTACAATATTTCGTTCCAAAAAGTTCCACATCTTGGTTAAAAACAGCCCTCAACATGGACGTTACTGTATCGTAACACTTGTATCGTAAAATAATATAGTTTTTTGAGAAAATAATAGTTACTGCAAGTTTATGAGCGAAAATGTATATCTTAGTCGTTTCAAATCCGTTTTCTACATTATTATCGTCCTTAGCTTGTATCAAAGTATACTATTATATTTTTGACAAATCGAAATAATTTATGAAGCTTAAGGCTCGTTTTTGACTCGAATAAATCAATAATAGTTTGCTGAAATTTTCAGAAAATATATATATCGTCGTCAAACTTGAAAAATTCATAACTTCTTCGTTATAGCTCCTTTTTAATCCGTTCAATGACCCACGATTCGTTTTAAAGTATATTTTCAAATATCAAGGCCAAAATTCGTGCCTACTGTCGGATTTTCCAGAAAATCAAAATAAGGACAGACCACTTTATATACTTGTCGAAAATAGTTTTCTCGTACTAAACCTATTCCAATCCCTTCAAATCAACTCCAAAACTAATCTAATCCTACCATACACCTTCTTAGGGTGTCATGGGTTCCTAGACATCATCAAGACCAAAGTATACCAAGGGAATAATTATAGGATGACCTTATACATATATATATATATCTAAAAATCATGTAAAATGGTATAAACAACACAAGTCTTGCATGTTTGCTCCAAAAATGAAAAGATAAATATGAGATGATAAGGAAACTTGAAAAATGAAAGAAACATGCTTACAAGTGATATGATGAGGTGATTAGAACAAGGATTAACCTAAACACCCTAGGTTTTTATTTCAAAACCTTAAATAAGAGTGTAATCTAGATTGTTAAACACTTGAGCTTAGAAAAACTTGATGATCTCCTCAAACTCCTATGCTTGGCCGGTTTTAGAGAGAAGGAAAAACAAGAGAAGAACTTGATCTAACTTGAATTATTGTGGTGAGTGAAATGAATGAAAAGTGAGATACTTGGAGTATATATCTTTACAAGTAAATAAATTTTCTTCACCAACCAATTAATACACTACCCCCTTGGTCGGCCAAGGGGTATGTATTACAAAACATATATTTTTTTCTTTTTATTTTGTAGGAAATTGTTAAAAGTGTAAGCAATATGTATAGGTAATAATAACTTGCAAAGTTGTATATACATTAGTGTATTTAAGGTAGTTTTAGCTAAAAGTAATTTTTAATAGATCAAAGTAAAGTATAATGAGATCATAAAAATTGTAAAATACATTTCTTGTAAAATTTGAGTGATATAATAATTATCGTGTAGTTTTTAAGAAAAGTGTCGTAATAATATAAATTTAACGGTTTATATACAAAATAAATTTAAAACACTAAGTAAACTCAAAATATTATTTTTATAAACTAAATGTAAGTATAAAAATATGTCGGAAAATTTTTGGAAGTATCGGATTAAATGTTCAAAATAATAACTACTAGCGATACGTTTATTTAATATAAAATTACGCGTTTAATGTGAAATGAAATATCATGAATGAACTCGTATGATGCAAACGATGCTAATGAAATGTAGACTAAACTTAGTCCATATGAAATGTACGTGATGATATGATCATGAATTCGCCGCTAAACCTTTAAGGTTACGCGAATTTGGGACACGTAAACCTAGTTTACGATAAATGTTGAAATTGTGAAACTTGAGAAATGACTTGAAATTGCGAGTTGTCACACGATCTAAGTCACGATCTCACGCAAATAAAAAGTAATCTTAGGTGTTTCCGTTTCGTTGGATGGCATATAACTTAAATTAAAGGGTAATAATTTTGATGTCAAATCATATATGTACAAAGATGTCATGCATTCATCTTCGTAACATAGGTTTTATTAAAACATTTATATCTTGTTTTAATGTATAAGATTTTCATCATCAAACTTTAATTGAGGTATTGGATTCACCGATCAAAATTTAGTGTTAATTATCATCCATTATACCGTACTTTTGCAAAGTGTAAACACAGTGTTTGAATTAATTACCAAAAATGCGCATGGAATTAAAACTAATTATTGCCTAAGATGAGCTTGCACATTTTATGGCTTACTAAGTAGCTCCATTGAACTTCTGATGGGGAGGACCAGGTAAGCGCAAAAGCATAACCTTAGACATCCTTTCGATTATTATTTGTGTGCCTTCTTTATTAACCCCTTTATAGTTCATTCTCATGGGTGAGCCGTTCAGACCATATGTACCAAAGTCACCAATCACTTTTTAGGTCTCTTGAAGGAAAATTGCTGTAATAGCACTTATTTGAACCAAAAGTGCGAATATCTGAAAATGGCCAAAGTCAAAGTCGAGACACTTTCAAAGTCTGCTGAATGACAAGGTGGCGTCGTCACAGCTTATACGCGACGTCCGAGGATTTTTGGCGGGGCCAGTCAAAACTCTTATTTTCAAGTGGCGACCAAGTTATAAAGAGTAGGCCATGCCTTTCGGGCGGCCTAGATTCATCAGGGCCAGTGTCGAGAAGCTAAGAGGAGGGCGGCGTCCACAAGCCTGAGTGGCCTTGCGTCGCAAGTCTAACGTGGCGAATATGCGATCTCTAGATGTCTTGGGACCGGTACATGAGACAAATATGCGATCTCTAGTTTCAATCTTGGGGTAGGAATGTTGGAATTATATAACATGACAATCAATAAATAATCACAAAACATCAAAGTATACATGCGGAAGCGTATAGGATTTATTAACAAATAATTAATTAATAAGAAGAAGAATATCGTGCCTTACTTGATTCTAGCCGAACAAGAATCAAATCCACAAACTAGCAATGGAAGAACCCCTAATTTGATTTAATTAGGATTATGTAGAATTACCCACTTACCTTTTGTAATTCAATCCAAGAATACTAACAATAATGTGTTAGTACCACTTTCTTGTACACCGCATACTAAAGCGAATTAAAGTAATGCTAGTTTTGATTAAACCAAATAACTTGAGTTGGAAAAGTATGGATCAACACCACAAAGAGTGTGGCCGATCTGTTTGAGCAAAGAAAAACACACAAAACAAGTTTTAGGTTTAGCTAATGAATACAAGAGATGATTTACAAACACCCTTGGTTTTGTATATATACTCAAGCAAACTTGATGAACAAGTTTGAGTTGTAATTAAGGTTGGGTTGGGGTTCCTTGGCGATCGGTGGTATACATCCCCAAGGGATTCGGAACCTTCAGTTATTTACAACTTAGTCCTTTTCAAACACATTTAGCGTTAGTCCATTACACTAATTACTTAGCGTCGGTTATGTTATTTCGTTTAATTAATAAATAAATACAACATTTATATTTAATTATTTAACTTTAATTATCATACGTAAAGTGTGTACAATCCGTGGTCTCAAGTTCGATCCTAACTCCTAATTTATATCCATAAAACCAACGACTCGGCGGGTATATCTTAATAGAGTGATCATATCGGTTAGCGTCTACAACGCCGATGCCTCTAGTACAACTTCGAGTAAGGCTCACCGGAAAACCTTTTAATGATTTCGTATTATTATCCTTTGTTTCTAATGCCACGTTAAATAAAGATATGGAATTAAGTCATTCTTTATAAAACTATTATGTTTCTCGTTATAAGTGATTGACCAAGATTACCAAATCTTCTAAACATATTTAGGGAGATTTTAGATGCGGCACTTCAAACATCTTGTCAACCCTACTAGGGGGCCAGTGATATTAAACTCAAATAAATTTGAAGGAACAAATTCTATCTTTACTCTGAGACTAACCCACAAACTTTGTAACATTTAGAAAACAAGCCATTATGGCTACCCGATTCATTATAGCGTTAAGTTGCTAGAATGCACTACATTCATGACACTTATTTTGTATCTCAAGTCGAGGATAACTATTCATAATTTACTTATAACAATATCCACAAAGTAAATTCTGTAGTTGGGATAAATCCTATATTCAATTCATTGAATATCATCTGAAAGTGGTATGCATTCTCATCAATATACTTTCAAGTATATTCTACCACATCTCGATTTATCTAGTTTAATGATACTCCCATATCATTAATCAACAGGACATTTAGAATAACTTAAGTTATTCCACCGTTAATATGCAAATATGGGACAACAATATTATAAATGAAAATAAACATAATCCAAACTTCATTTCATCAAAATAATAAATGTTTTACAATATCCTTTATCGAATACTAATCACGGTTATGCATGAAACTATTAGCTAAGCGAAGTCCAATTCCATTGGCAAGTCAATAAGCTTGTCTTTGCTAAAGCGGTAAGAAGGTCGACTAAGTTATCATCTGTGTGAACTTTCAATATATTGTTTCACCTTCAGGACTTGTTCCCAACATAGTGATACTTAGTAGAAAATGTCGGTTTGCCCTTCATGACTCGAGTTCATTGCTTAAATATGATTGCGGCGAGAATTGTCATATACATATCAATAGCGATTCAATTAAGGCATAACACCAAGCCTTGAAATGAATTTCCTAATCAAACATGACCTCCATTAGGCTTAGGAAGCAGCTATGTATTAAACTTCGTCATGACATACATAATCATACTCGCTTCTTGCTCTTCGAGTATTGCTCCTCCATTGATGACAAAGACATAACCCGTAGACCCATTATCATCTTTATCACCTTTGCCGGGGCATCACGGTAACTTGTAACACCCAAGCTCGTATGCGGATTTCCACCGTACACTTAAAAACATATCTTTAAATTTTAGATACTTTAGAATATGTTAGGCCAGTCGATGAAGTTCACCTATACCTTGATGATCGGTGGTCATGTTCGGCGGCGAATTTACATCGCTCCTTGTGCATCTCACAACATACATAATAGATCCTACTTCGAGAAGCATAAGGAACTTTTGCATCGCGTGCCACCTCGTGAGTGTTGAAACACATATCGCTACATAAGCCATGCTTTACTTCCATCGGCAAATATCCTTTCTTGGAATTTTGCATATTGAATCTCTTCAATATTTTATCAATGTAAGTGCTTTGACTTAAACCAATTAACCGCTTTGACCTATCTCGATAGATCTTGATTCCCGAGAATGTATGCGACTTCTCTAAATCCTTCTTGGAAAACACTTCCCGAAGATATGCCTTAACATTTTTCAAACTTGGAATGTCTTTTCCCATAATCAATATGTCATCGACATAAAGGATAAGGAAAATTACATCACTCCTACTAACTTTGTGATATACATGGCTCATCAAGATTTTGAATAAATCCATACCTTTTGATTTCTTCATCAAACCTCTTATTCCATTGCCTTGATGCTTGCTTCAATCCATAAATAGATCTTTGAAGTTTGCATATATGGTTTGGAAATGTGGATTCACGAACCTACGGTTTATTCATATAGATGTCTTCATCTAATGACCATTTAAGCGGTTTGACATCCATTTGCCATATCTCATAGTCATAGTATCTTTGTTATAGCTATGAGAATTCTAATAGCTCTAATGTCTAAAGCTCTGAGGAGAAAAGGTCTCCTCGTAATCAATGCCATAAGTTTGAGTAAAACCTTGTATGACTAGACGAGCTTTATAGGCGTGTATATTGCCATCCATGTGGAGTCTTAATTTTATAGAGCCACTTACTTCCAACCACCTTGGCATTTGGAGGTAAAGTCGACCTCTTCCAGACTTTTTTCTTTCATGGATTGCATTTCCCCATTCATTGAAACTTGCTATTTGTCCTATCGGGACTTGCCATGACACTTTATAACTAGTAGGCTCTCCAAGATCTCTAACATAGTTTCCTCCCCTTCTACGTTAAGACATAGGAGTTGGTGCATGTAGTCCTTGAGATCTGACGGGAATCACACAACCGGTGGAGGACCCAGTTCTCGGAGTTCTCGCCGGGCCGTTAGTATTTTTAGAAGGTAATGCATCTTCTTGATCATCTACCGGATCATAACTCTCCCCGAATTCTTGAGATACGAGATCACTTTCAAGAAAATCTCCATACCGCAATAACTTTATTTTTGGTTGGATAGTAGAAGTAGTAACCCATAGTTTCCTTAGGGTATCCTACTGATACACTTCTGATCTTTGTTGAGTTTATCTGGGAGTCACGTCTAACATAAGCCTGCAACCACGGACCTTTAAATAAGACGGTTAGGAGCTTTACCATGCCATATTTCATATGGTGTCTTATCAACCTTCTTTGTGGTAACCATATTTAGAATGTGAGCGGTGATTCTAAAGCATAATCCCAAAGGATAAAGGTAAGAGTGGTAAAATTAAACATAGATCGTATCATGTCAAAAAATGTATGATTTCTTCTCTCAGATACACCATTTTGTTGTGGGTACATGGAGGTGAGATTACTGGACAATTCCATTCTCTGCTAAGTAATCTTTAAACTCTTGGCTTAGATAATCCTTTCCTCTATCGGATCGAAGAGCTTTAATCTTCTTTCCCAATTGAGTTCTACTTGGCTTTGAAAACCTTAAATGTTTCAAACACCTCATGTTTATGTTTAAGTAAATAAACATAATGCATAATTTGAAATCATCGATAAAGGTTAAAGTAGCTATCACCTCTCTTTGACACACATGTCTAAGTGGTCCACACATCAAGGTATGAATAGACCAAGTAGATCGAGCCTCTTTCCATTTTGCTGAAAAGGTTTCTTTGTCATCTTCGGGATATGCATTGATCGCATTTATCAAATGACTCATTGATTTTTTGCAAAAAGCCTTCATTTGCGGCTTATGCATCGACCTTACCTATATGAGCAAGTCTACAATGCCAAATATAAGAAGAATTCAAGTCCAACTTTATCTTCTTATTGATGCTAAACATCGAATTATTATATTTGTTAGACTCATTTCCAATCACATCAATTTCAAATACACCATTCACATGCCATTAAAATAAAATACACCATTTAAAAAGCGAAATTCCATTCGTGAAATAGTATAGGTAAAACCATCATCAACAAAGCTGAAAAGGAAAGCAACACCTAATTATAGAAGGTGCGTAATGACAATTGTTGATATGATGCTAAGCACGAAGGCAATACTAAACTAAGCGTTCCTATGGCTTCCTTGTTTGCATATGCGCCATTTCCCACGTCTTGAATATTGCTCCTCATAGGCTAGCTTCCTCTCCACTCTAAACCCCTGTAGTGTATTACAAATGTGAATACCACATTGATAACGCTCAGATTGTGCATGTTTTTAGTAGCGTTATGTGTGCTTTTATATATGTTATTTGGTTATATTTGCACGATTATAGTACTTAAACGCATCAAAAGATGTTTGTCTAGTATTTATAACCAAATTACAAAGGAAGCGGAAAGGAAAGTAAAGAAATGTCGGCAAATAGAAGATTCGTTTGATGAAGCTTAAATCAAGTATCTCAAGGACCTTTGAAGACCAGAGTGATGGAAGAACCAAGTTCTACAAGATAGAGAAAATATCAAGTTTCCGGTATCTCGAGGAGATCCACGGATCGGTTGCTCATGCAGGATGTTTGGAATATGACAGCGAAATTATGACCTCCACTAACCGTTAAGTGCGTAACCCGGCAAAGCGGTTGGCCACTTTAGAACCAACGGGTCGGTTAATGCGTATTGATCCGGTTGGAAGGCTGCGGTAAAATTGCATGTAGCACTTATTTGGACGAAAAGCGCGAATATCTGAAGAAAATGGCCAAAGTCAAGTCGAGACACTCAAGGCTGGCTGAATGACAAGGTGGCGTCACGGCTTATCTGTGAAGCGCCGTCAGGATTTTGTGGGGGACAGTCAAAACTCTTATTTTCAAGTGAAAGCGTCAAGTTATAAAAGAGTAGGCCATGCAACTCGGGCGGCCTAGATTCAATCGGGGTCAGAGCTAAGAGGGGCGTCACAAGCCTAAGGTGGCCAGCAGTCGCAAGGCCAAAGTGGCCAGAGAAACCAATGGCCAGCGATCAGGCCCGTCACAAACATAAGGTGGCCGTCGCATATGTAATCTTATATATAGAATCCAATTTTAGTATTTGTTGTGTAGTCTTTTGGAGTAAAACCTAGGACCGAACCAAGGTTGTCTTATACAGTATTTAGGGTTCAAACCCTATCTTACATCAAGATAAGTTCTTTACTTCATTAATACAATTATGTCTTTGATTATTTGTGTGTATGCTTGCATGTTCTCCATGGTCGGCTAATTTATTTGTGTGTTTGCTTAGGGAATATGAAACTTAATTATTGAATATTGATTGGTTGTCTCTTATCTTAGTTGATTAATGATCTAGTAGTACGATAGGTCATTCGTTTGTGTACCAATGCTTGATTAAATCTTTGTGAACCTTAGAATATAACTCCTTGAGTAGTTGTAAGCTAAACCATCTAAAGAGTGCCTTAGAGTAGAGTTTATATCCTAGTGGGTTTTGTAAGCGAGACCCATGGTAAGTTCAAAAGTTAGGGGCCTTATACCCACAACTTTAGACACCTGCGCAACTAAGAATAAGGGCGTGACAATTCAACCACCAATAGGAGATAATTAAGGAGTAGTAAAACCTAAGTAAGCACATCTTTAAACATCATCGAGCACACAATAATTGACTATAGACTACATACACCTTAGATTAGATAAGTAGACAAGTAGAGTAATCGGTAGAAATACCAACCCCCAAATCCAAACCCCTAGATTCGTACCTTTCCATTTCCTAAAAAACATAAAAAAAGATAAAAAATAATCTTCTTCAACCCCAACCTTAGCGTAGTAACTTCTAACTAGCATTCCTATTCCCCAGAGAGAGCGATATCAATACCGTGGCTTACCCTAATTACTACACTACAGCGATTAGGTTATTTGCCTAGGGTGTTATAAAACTTTCTCGAAGAAAGGAAGTTCCTTTGACCCCGAGCGCCGCGTGTAGCGTTATCAAGTTTTTAAAGCTGGCGGGGGATAGAATAGCTAGTTAGTAGTCCACCTCGTTTAGGTTTCTTTGCTTGATTCCTATCAGTAAATTTTTCTCATTTTTAGCTTTCTCTTAGTCTATCCCATAGCGTGACCTTTGTTAAGTAAACCCCATCACTTTTCATCATGGAAGGTGATAACCACCCACCATTCATCAATCCACCACCAAATGACCCATAGAGCCGTACTCTTGGTGAATACTGAACCAAGCCACCTAGGCTATGGGAACACCATTGAGCTTCAGGCCAAGCCTTCAAGCTTCTACGGCCAACGTCCGGCACCATGGGTTGGTGCAAAGCGGATGTGCATTCCATGGACTTAAGCTCAGAGATCCAATCGGCACATCTAAGGGATTTCCTCAAAATTGTCAATTCCATGCGACCTTGATGCTACTTTCGGGGGAGACCATAATTATAACGTCTCTTCCGATTCTCTTTAAAGAAAACAGAAGCCCCTGATAAATGGCTTTCTCATCTCCCCGCGGGATCTATTTCAAGTTGGGGAGATCTTTTCACACCGATTTTCTTGCTAAGTTTTGCTGCCTAGCCCAAGTCAACCACTTGACCATCATTCCTTCAACTCTCTTATGACCAAATCATTGATGAAATCAAAAATCCTAGTGAGTTGCATAGGATATGAAGCGTAAATGAAGAGGATAGTGCTTATTTTAATCTTTACCCCACTAAGGAAGAGGTTGCTTACCATCGATACATGTCGATAATCCCGTCACCTATCATTAGGATTGTATGCCCAAAGGTTAGGAGAGGAAATCCTTGGAACCTAAAATCCCTTGTATATGATCGGATATAGAATTATCGACCATGCTTGCATTGATATGGAATCTCCCATTAATGTGATGTCATCTGCTATCTATAATGACATTATGAATGGCGACTTGATATTAGGAGACCACAAGAGTATCGGTGGGTTGCAACTTTTGGGAAGAGTCAGGATGTGCATGTCTTTATAGGAAATTTCACCTATCTAGTTGATTTTGTAGTCCTAGAAGATATAGGATGCGTCATTGACTATAGCTTATCCCAAGTAGTGCTAGGGAAACCGTTTGTTGAAACATCTAAAATGAGCAATAACAAGCATGATGGAGCGGTTAGTTTTAAAAAAGGAAGGCCAGGTAAGAGAATCACTTATAGGATGCCTTGGAAAACAAATGAATATGGCCATTTACCCATTTTTGAACGAGACAACATCAAAGCTTTTGAGGACAAAAAGCAAGGCGATGTTGAAAAAGGTTATAAATTTATGTGGGAAAGAAGGAGGCTTTATTATAAGGATTGCTTGACCCTCGGGCCTAGATATAGAGTCGATGAAAATTTTGTCAATATGATAGAATTCTCATTGAGGAATGCAAGCGAGATAACGTGAGAACACATTCTGAGTCTAGCTACAAGACTCTTAAATAAAGAAAAGCGCTTCGTGGGAGGCAACCCATGCTTAATTGTTTTCTTGTTAGTGTCATATATCTTTTATTAATTGTTTATTCTCATGTTTAAATTTGTAAAAATGCTTTATTTTGTTTTTAACCTCGTCTTAATTGCATATAAAGGTATTTTACATAAAGGATAAGTGTAGGGAGGATTACACACGTTTTCAAAAGAAACGTAAACATGAGAATTGCAATTAATTAAAAAATATATATGTGTGTTTGTTTGAGTCAAATGCTTGTATCGAGTCATAATGGATGTTTTGTAGAAATTTTTCCTGATTCTAAAGATGTAAATTTTTCGAATTTTTTCGAGAAAATCGCAGACCAGTTTTTGTCAGGATAACTGGCAGCTTGGAGGATTGCAACTGTGGCGTCGGAAGAGTAAAACAACAGATTACTTTTTCGTTTTCGAGCTACTTATAAATTTTTAGAATTTTCAGTCTTAATTTTCCGAAAATTCTGTAAACATCCATTCCACAAGCATTATATCCTAGTTTAGTAAAGTCTTATATATATTATTACCGCCGATTTTTGCTTGAGGTTTCTTTGTTTTCTTCAAATTAATGGGGTTTCATTTATCAAGAAGAAGAAACAAAAGATTGGAAGGAGCTTTTCGCACATTCTTCTGGAAAGGATTTAACCACTACTTCACACACGGATCCTCGAGAAGACTGTCAGTACTAGTTTCTTTCGTTTTTTTTCATTACCTTCCATTATCATAACTTTGATACTTTTGGGGAACATTGGGGACAATGTTCAGTTTAAATGTAGGGAGGGAAAACAAAACGGGAACTTTGAAACTATGCTTATCCTTGAGTATTTGCTTTTTCCAATTGTATTTGTGTAATAAACCATGAGAAATGTCGGTTAGGGTAATTTTGGCACCAAATTTTTAATTTTCATGACATATAGGAGTGGGCCATTAGTCTTAACAAAAGCGTCTCACGGATAGGAAGTTGCATGACTAGCACAAAAACCCTTTACCACCTAAATTCCACCCAAAATGTGAGGATCGCCCTTAGATTAGTAGGAATTAAAAGCATTCATCTTTAATGCTTAGAGTGTGAACGGTAGTATATTAGATTCTAGAACTTGTTTTGTGATGCATTCCGATCGCTAGTAAGACTACACTTGTGTAGTTAGGAATAACTAAATGATAAGAGGCATTAGGATAACCCTTGTTTGATACAGTAATATAATTACTTCTTCCACATCGGTTGAGTAATTCCCCCACACCTTAGCGTTGTACTCATCTTTAGTACACGATACTAGTTAACCCCCGAGCCTATCCTTTTTAGCGGTTCGTGATGTTTCGGTTTTCGGAATATCAATGAAGAGCATTGTTACCACCCCCAAATATACACCCAAATCGCCTTAGCCTACCATGTATGCACTCACTTTTAGTGCATTATTGTTATCACCCTAAACCCTTAGTTCAATTATCTGGTTGCTTGCATGAGTTGCTAAGTCGAGTCATATCCTTTGTACACAGTTTTGGGACGATTGGGACTCATGGGAAAAAGTTAAAGTTTATAAAATGATTGAAAGGGAACGTTAGTTTCCCTCATTTGCGTAATAACATACCCCAAGTGTTTTGATCTTTTCAATTCAGGTCAAATTAGTGTTAGAGTAATAAAAACTCAAGTGTAGGGATATGCCTATAAATCCCTATCATTTTGATGTTACCATAGAGGATGGTAAAGTAAAAGTGTATGAAAAAAAACGGAAGAAAAGAAAAGAAAAAAAAAGAGAATAGAGTGAAAAAAAAGGCTACCATCCTACATCTATCCTTTAAATTTATGTTTGTTTGTTTTAGTTAGCTAGAGTTTAGATGTGAGTCTTGGCTTAGCAATGCCATTCTTAGTATGCTTGTAACATAGAGGTTTTTGACTTGCACCACTAAATAGCCTATCCCACCAAACCCTTTGTTTCCCTACCGTAAGCCTAACATTACAACCCTTTAAAGACCTCTTTGATTGTCTTTCCTAGGTGCTTCCTTAAGCGATGGAGGTTTGATCTAGTCTCAAGCCTATGGTAATCTATATACTAGGACGGTTAATGAGTGTTTATCTTCCATTTCCAACTTGTTATATTTCATATACACCCGAGAGATGTGAGTATCAAACACCCCATGTGAGGTGCTAGTATGTAATTTCCGTGCTTGTTATGACTTTTTGGGGGCTTATAGTATTTGTAATTGTTTTTAAACCAATGCTTCATGACCCCCAACTTATAAATTAATTGGCTAAAAGCACATTTGTTTGAGGACAAGCAAATACCAAGTGTAGAGATATTTGATAAGGTTTTAAAATGTACCTTTTTGAAGGGTCATTTAAGCCCTTATTTGATCACTTTGTATCCGTTATTACTTAATATCGTTCCTTTTCACTTTTTAGGTCTCTTGAAGGCAAATTGCTGTAATGGCATTTATTTGGATGAAAAGTGATATCGAAAATGGCCAAAGTCAGAATCGAGACACTCAAAAACTGCTAAATGACAAGGTGGCGGCGTCACGGCTTATCTGTAACGCCGTCAGGGATTTTGTGACGGGACCGAATCAAAACTCTTATTTTCAGAGTGGTAGCGTCAAGTTATAAAGAGTAGGCCGTCGCGGCTCGAGGCGACCTAGATTTGATCCGGTGAGCGCTGGGACTGGGAAGGCGGCGTCACAGAATTTAAGGTGGCGCGGTCGCAAGTCTAACGTGGCCAAGACAAAACCCTAATGGCCAGCGTCCGAGCCCAGTCACAAAACATAAGGTGGCCTTGCGTCATGTATGTAATCTTATATATATAGAATCGAATTTTTCATTATTTGTGTAGTCTTTTGGAGTAAAACCTAGAACCGAACCAAGGTACATCTTATGCAGATTATTTTAGGGTTCAAACCCTATCTTACATCAAGATAAGTTCTTTACTTCATTAATACAATTATGTCTTTGATTATTTGTGTGTATGCTTGCATGTTCTCCATGTCCGGCTAATTTACTTGTGTGTTTTTGCTTAGGGAATATGAAACTTAATTATTGAATATTGATTGGTTGTCTCTTATCTTAGTTGATTAATGATCTAGTAATGCGATAGGTCATTAGTTGTGTACTTAATGCTTGATTAAATCTTTGTGAACCTTAGAATATAACTCCTTGAGTAGTTGTAGGCTAAACCATCCAAAGAGTGCCTTAGAGTAAGAGTTTATTATCCCTAGTGGGTTTTGTAGACGAGACCCTTTTGGTAAGTTCAAAGAGTTAGGGAGAAACGCATACCCTACAACTTTAGACACTGCTTAACTAAGAATAAGGGCGTGACAATTCAACCACAATAGGAGATAATTAAGGAGTAGTAAAACCTAAGTAAACACATCTTTAAACAATCATGCGAGCACACAATAATTAGACATAGACTACATACACCTTAGATTAGATAATTTGACAAGTAGAGTAATGGTGAAATACCAACCCCCAATCAAACCCGAGATTAGTACCTTTCCAATTCAAAAATATAAAAGATAAAAAATAATCTTCAACCCCAACCTTAAGCGTAGTAACTCCTCACTAGCATTCCTATTCCACAGAGAAACGATATCAATACGTGGCTTACCACAATTACTACACTACAGCGATTAGGTTCCTTTGCCTAGGGTGTTATAAAACTTGCTCAAAGAAAAGGAAGTTCCTTTGACCCCGAACGACGCGTGTAGCGTTATGACCCTTCCTTACTCCTTGGAGGCCAAGTTCAGCAATTAATACCCTAGGCTTTGGAACTAGTATAAATAGATGCCATTTGTGAGCATAGGAACCTGCCTCAAATACAAATCTCTCTACTCATCAAACAAAGCTTTAAGCTGTCAAAATTCGTCCTTAGAAGTTCAGGGAAGTTTGGTGTTAGGAATAAGAAATTCCAAGTATTAAAGAGTCGGTCACCTCAAGTATATGTAATCGTTAGAGAGCTCGTAGTCATAGTTATTTTATGTTAAGTAGTATTTAGTTTAGTAACACCGTGGAGGACGGACTGGTCTTTACCCTTTGTATGCGATCCACGGCCCGTAGGTGGCGTTTGTTTGTAAGATACTATAAATACCCTCTACCTCCCAAGGTAGAGGGTTGGAGCTTCATACCATTTTTCTTTGTTTCACATAGTTCCAACTCTCTTCCTTTCTCTCACTAGAACTTTCTCTCTCTAAACACTTTTGCACGCCTACTTTGATTATGGTTTAAGTGATTGTGAAATCCTATATCTTACAATTGGTATCAAGATCCATGGTTTGATCATTTATCTTTCATGCTCTTTGTTTTGGTGGATTTCATAAGGTTTTGGGGGTATTAAGGGTTTAGGAGAGTTTGATTCATTTGGACAAATTCTAGTGTTAAAGTTTGAATTTTGCTTGTAATTTTGTGTTTAGGATCATCATATGTGTTTATGTTTTGAATTGGAAGGCTTAAATCATTGTGGTTTGGTTGTTTTTTATTGATAAAGTGGTTATTTTTGAAGTTTGTATGAAGCGAGTTGAGTCTCGGATAGTTTGTTCTTTAAAGCGAGTTGCTTTGTTATTGGATGCGAGTTGGTACATGCGACTTGGGTATTTACGAGTTGATTTTTATGCGACTTGGGTTCTAAGCGAGTTGTTTCTTTAATCGACTTGAGATAAGCGACTGCGGTTGTAAAGCTGCGAGTTAATTTAAACGTTGCGGCGAGTGGGTTGATTCATTAAAGCGAGTTGATGGTGTTGCGAGGAGTTGATGCTAATGCGACTTGGCTATTTTGAGTTGATTGCTTAGCGAGTTGATAATTAGGCGAGTTGTGTAGTTAGCTACTTGTTCATTTTAGGCTTGTTACTTCTTCGTGATACATTCTTACGGTTGTTCTTTTGGTTTAGTAAAATCCCGTGAAAGAATCAATTTCTTGGTTTAATCAAAGAATAGTAAAATCCGTAGAACTTGTCATCATACGCGTTTACTATTCGTTTGGGGATCCGGATTCAGGATACTAGATCCACCCATGCTTGACAGGCGGCCTATGACTCTTGGGCTCAACGAATCAGATTGTACTGTCTTGGAAAGGAAAATGGGTCAACATTCTCAAATCGATTGATGAAGGACCGTATAGAGTTGAGACTACTAGAGACATAATTGATACTGCTGAAGATGGAACAATGATCTATGGAATAGACAGACCAAAGACATATGATGAGCTCAATGATAAAGGAAGATTCGATGTGGATATCGGGGCTTCTAACATCTTATTGCAAGGTCTTCCAAAAGACATCTACAAGCTTATCAATCACAACAATGAAGCAAAGGCTGTATGGGATAATGTCAAGATGCTTCTTTCGGTTCGAATTAACCATGGAAGACAGAGAATCACAACTCTATGATGAATTTGAGCACTTCAAGATGAAACATGATGAGAGTGTCTATGAGTATTACGTGAGATTCCACAAGCTTGTTGATGACATGAGGAACATCAGAATGACTATGCCAAACATTCAGTTGAACTCAAAGTTTGTGAACAACATGAATCCCGAATGGCACAAGTTTGTCACCTCTGTGAAGCTAACCAAAGGATTGAAGAATACAAACTATGAGCAACTCTATGCCTTCCTTCTTCAGAATGAGAGACATACCATGTTTGAAAAAAGGATTCTTGAACAATTCAAAACAA
The DNA here is from genome assembly GCA_910596185.1 of Chrysanthemum makinoi. Lineage (NCBI taxonomy): Eukaryota > Viridiplantae > Streptophyta > Magnoliopsida > Asterales > Asteraceae > Chrysanthemum > Chrysanthemum makinoi. The sequence continues at coordinate 43,582,424 of OU343216.1, read as the reverse complement.
ATCCAGGAGAGACAAGCTCATAAATGATTCTACAGCTTTCTACTCAAATGTTGGAATTACCACCAAAGCTTCACAAGTATACCCATGGGATGGTAATCACAAACTCATTCCCGATCCATGTTCAAACAGCGAATGCGTCTTGTCTTGGGTCATTCATTAATCAACTAGCTCTCATGGTTAAACAAAACTTGACCCTCACCTCATACTAGATCTTACACCAACAATGAAATCAGAACGCATCCAATCTTCACAATCATTCTTTGTCGAGAGTGGGGAAAGTTATGGTGCAACCAGTTCAAGAAAGTATGTGATCAGGAAAAGGGGGTGAAGTTGGTGGAGGCTATGGAAATCGAATCGGGAAGGAATGGAAATCAGGACAAGCAAAGCCGATCAAATGTTACAACTGTGGTGGTGAGGGGACACATTGCTGGCGCACATCTCCAAAGCGTCCACGAATCAGAATACTTTGGGATAAGATGTTGCTTGAGTGCAAGCTCGGGACAATGGTGCGCTTTGGATGAAGAGGATTTGTTGTTTCTTGAAGGCAATGCCAAGACCTATGATGCAGATGTGGATGGCGGCCAATTGGAGATAGGTCACAATCATCGAGAATGCCTTTCAAGTAGCTGTGTGATGCATCGACTCTGATGTTGATGATGATGACCTACTTGCACAAACAATTTTCATGGCTAGCATTTCTCCAATGGTTTCTCCCAAGGTCTCATCTTCACCACAAGCTGGACCATCCAAAGACAAACTCATCTCAGAGGTATTAAAACTATATGATGAAGATGTGCAAAAGATGCATGACAAAGTACAATCAACTGAAACTATTGAGTCAAATATTGAAAATATGGGTAATATCAATGTTGTCCCATATGATCAATATGTGAAACAAAGTGAAAGTGAAGTTGTGCCAAGTGATGCATCTTCGGATCAATGATGACTATGTTTTGATGAATACCTGCATGTGCCCACTGATGATTCGTTATCTCTGAACTTAATGCCTATAAAGAACGAGTTGCCATTTATGAACAACGTGCTAAGTTTGAGTTAACCACTCGTGGCGAGGAGTTGGATAACCAAATTCGTACAATTATTAGAAAAAGTAATTTTAGAGAAGAAGTGTTAAAACAAGAGTTAAATTCCTTACAAGAAAAGCTTTCAAAAGCTGCTAAGCAAAAACAAGAACTTCAAGAAAATGTTAAAGTGCTTAAGCAAGAATTTCATGCTAAGGAATCAAAACTTTTGAATGATTTTTCTAATCTAAAACTTTGAAGAACAAGCTTGAAAATAAGTTGTACGTACAAGGGAATACCATTCATTTGCTCACATGGTCACTAAGCATAGAGTTTTAAGCGATAAGCATAGTGTTCCCATTATAGATAAACCCAATCCAGGAGTTGTAAGTTAGCTAAGGCTGCCAAAATGTAATTTATGATGGCAATGAAATTCTTAAACCTAGACGAAACCTAGTTATTTGAGTGCTCAGAGGAAGATAGAAATTAGATGATGCATCTAGGGTGAAAATGAATAAGAAGCTAGAAGATCCTGAATGCAAAAGAATAACATCACGATCAAACCCCATGATTACAAGAAGGAAAACTGGATCTCCTTAACAAATTTAAGCCTCAAACGTTGTTAACACCGAACAAGTTTTGGAAAAAGTTTAGATAAGCAAAAGCGATGAAAATCTTGTTGACAAACCCTCCCTTAGGAAAATGCTGCAGCAGTGTGTATCCTCCAAATACACCAATGCATTTAGTTCCTAGAACTATTGCCACTAACAGCAAGACCTTAATCAGTCAATATGTTATTCTTCAACTATTTGTCGATTTTGAGAAAACTTGGAAGAAAAGGATCACACCATTTGGGATAAGAAGAGGGGTTTTGAGCAAACAAAAGAATGCTATCTAACTGAGGTCATGCCTTTCTTTAAACTACTAAAGATCATTTTGAGAGTCTTAAAAGGGGATAAGGATATTAAAGGAATGGAAAAGGAATTTGATGCAATGATAGTTGAGGTTAGTGACTATGAGAGAGCATTAAAATATAATGAGATTGAGAGGAAGAACTTGCATACCTTGAATGAGAATCTTATTTCTGAATGTATTGTTCAAGATGTGTTTTACTTTCTAATTGCTCCATTAATGCTTCTCAATTTCATGAATTATCACTTTATCAAAAGTCTCCCATGATCGTGTCATTGAGCTTGAAAAGATTAATTCGAAACTTAATGAGAAAATTGATCGGGATGATCACGATAATTTGGTAAAAGCATCTTTCTAAACTAGAAGTTGAACATTTTGATTTACAACTAAAATATCAACATCTAAAAGAAAATGTTAAAACCTCAAATATCAAGACATCCTTGGATGCTCCTGAATTTGATGCGGTTTTTGAAATTAGCAAGCGTGATGAACAGATTCGCTCATTGTAACACGATCAAAAGTTGAAAGCCCAATCTCTCAATTAAGGGTGAAAAGAACAATGTATTTGGATCCCAAATGCCTCCTCCTTTAGATTCTCGGTACTCTCAAACTTTTCATCTTCAAAACTTAGTTAATGCCTTACAAAAGGAAAACGAGAGTTTTCTAGAAGAAAATGAAAAAGTTAAGCGACACTTTAAAGAGTTATATGATTCAATGAAAGTCACTCGTGACCAAAACAACGAAAAATAACGTCTTTACGAAAAGAAATTGAGAATCTGGAAGTGGAAAATGGGGAAGCTACACTTGTTTTTAATAAGAATGTTGTTTCAAAGTCACCCTTAGGCTGCAAATACACTGTGACGGTTAAATATATTCCTCCTCATCTTAGGAATAATGAAACTGCGTTTCATGACTATTGTGCTCACCTTAAGGATAGTCTAGAATGTCTCAGTGAGATTGTTGAAGAGGATTTCATTAATAAACCTCTTGATATAGAAATTAGGTTTGCTTGCCTCCAGGCCAAACGATCTCAAGAGCTGCTAGAATGTGTAATTGCAACATGTCTTAAATCCTTAGGTGCAAAGGCAAAATTGTGATGCCTTGTTCTATGCCTAGTGCCAAGCATGAAATCCGTTCTATGCCCAATATTATGAATGTCAACCTAATGCCTTCAGTAGTTGATTCGGATATGTTAGTGCTAAGAAAGTGAATTTTAGTGTGCACCAAATAGCAAATCACATCTTAAGAAAGTAAACACTAATGTGCCTTCTAGTAGTTGAGATCCTTGCATCAAGTTGGGGAATGCAAAATTAGATCAACCAACTAATGTTCCCATTCCTCTCTGGGGAGTAATCGGTGACATTAAAGCGGCGGTCAAAGTCTCAAGACAATACAAGGAATGATAGGACCTTGCAAGCTAAGAATGTGCATTGGAAGAGAGTAGAAGACCAATCTAGGAACTTTAAGTTTGAGTTGAATAAAACGAATCGTGTTGATACTAGTATTAGCCATAGAAGTCTTTATTAATTAATTCGATACTATTTGCAAACCTTGTAATGATGTCTGCTTGATTACATTTGCTAATCATGAATGTGGTGTGAATGCTTTGTCTAATCTTTGTCAAATGCCATTAAAATTGTTAATGCTAATATCGTGCAAAGAAGGCAAAAGGCAAAAGCGAAAAAGTTAGAAAGCGATTGGAAACCCACGGGAAGAACATTTATAAAGATAGGTTATTATTGGATACCTTTTGGCCATAAGAATAATCAGTTTTGCCCTCAATCGGCTAAGACTATGCCCACTAGAAAATGGATGCCTCTTGGTAGAACTATTCCCTTAAGAAGTGAACATACTTTGAATAGGTCAAATCTGAGACACCGACTTTGCATCTATTCCCAATGATTCCATTGCTTCTACTTCGATATGGATGTTTCTATTCGATGTGGGTGTTCCAATTCTTTGTTACTAACCAAGTGGAACCCATTCTTGCATGGGGATCCCAATTATCCGATTATCCATTCTATGCGTGTTCAAGCGGATCGTTCAAATCGTTCTGGTACTGGACTCAGGCTGTTCCAAGCATATGGCTGGAGGCGGTCGCGGCTCATGAACCGTGAGCAAATTCATCGGAGACGATTAGATTGGGAATGATCATTTCGGTGCAATTATGGGTTATGGAGATTATGTTGTTGGTAAAAGTGTTATCTCGAGGGTATATTATGTGGAAGGTCTTGGTCATAACCTGTTCTCTGTTGGTCAATTCTGATTACGATCTAGAAGTAGCCTTTAAAAACATACTTGTTTTGTTAGAGAACTTGATGGTAAGGAACTTTTAAGAGGTTCACGTGGTTCAAATCTATACACCATCTCTATCGAAGATATGATGAAGTCTTCTCCAATTTGCTTGTTGTCAAAGGCTTCTAAAACAAAGTCATGGTTATGGCATCGTCGTCTCAATCACTTGAACTTCGGCACCATCAATGATCTCTCCAGAAGGACTTAGTTGTAGGTCTACCTAGACTTAAGTATGAAAAGGATCATCTTTGTTCGACATGCCAATTGGGAAAAAGCAAGAAGTATGCCCACAAACCCAAACCTACAAACTCAGTCCACGAAGTTCTTCACATTCACATGGACTTATGTGGACCCATGAAAGTGCAGAATATCTTTGGGAAGAAATATGTGTTAGTTGTGGTTGATGATTTCTCTAGATTCACATGGGTAAAGTTCTTAAAGACAAAGGATGAAACTCTGGATATCATCATCAAACTCATCAAACAGTGCGGGTTCATCTTAACAAAGCGGTCAAATCATCGAGACAGACAATGGAACTGAGTTTGTTAACAAACAACTTGGTGAGTTTTATGAAAGTATTGGAATCAGTCATCAAAGAAGTGTTCCTCGAACTCCTCAACCGAACGGTGTAGTTGAAAGACGAAATCGAACTCTTGTGGAAGCCGCAAGGACTATGCTGATTTACTCAAAAGTTCCAATGTTTCTCTAGGGTGAAGCCATCGCTTGCTGCATGCTACACCCAAAATCGAACCCTGATTCACACTGCTCATGGAAAAACTCCATATGAACTTGTCCAAGAGAAAACCTAATCTTTCATTCCTTTGTGTGTTCGGTGCTTTATGTTATCCAACTAATGATGGTCAAGATTTAGGCTTAGAGCAAGCGGACATTGGAGTTTTGTAGGCTATGCACCTAACAGAAAAGGTTCGAATCTACAACAAGAGAACCGAAATATCATGGAAACAATTCCGTCACGTTTGATGGTGACGGTCAAATGGCTCTGGACAATCGATTCGGGACCGCACTTCAAAGCAGTCCCATTGGTTCATCTCTTGTACCAAACTCTTCTCAGCAACTCCATATGTACCTCCATCAGAAGATGATTTAAAGAAATTGTTTGATCCTATGTTTGATGAACATTATGAGCCAAGTACTAATGATATGGAATCCAACAGAGAGGACTTCTATATCACATGAATGAAGTCAATCCTTCATCTCAATATCATTAAGTCAAAAGCGCTGCTGCTGATCCTTGATCTCATCAACAAATCATCAATCTTCAATGTACATCATGGAAGGCTATTTTGGCATCAATGATGAAGTTAATCCCTTTGCTACTCACGAAGATGCTCCATTTGAAAACATATTTGCTCCTGAATCATCATCAGAACCATCTTCTTTAGGAGACATCGACTCTGCTACTTGGTTCCTCAACAACTACCACATGAACACCTCGGAAAATGGACTCACGATCATCCATTAGACAACATCATTGGAAATCCCTCTCGTCCATATCAGAAACAACTTGCAACCGATGCCTTATGGTGCTTCTTCAACTCCATTACTCTCAAGATCGAACCAAAGATGTTAAAACGCCATGAATGAAGATATTTGGTTCAATGCCATGCAAGAAGAAATTCATGAGTTTGATCGTCTTGATATATGGGAATTAGTACACGCTCAGTTGTGCTATGATCATTGCTCCAAAATGGATCTTCAAAGTGAAACTTGATGAGCATGGTGATGTGTTAAAGAACAAGGCTCGATTGGTTGCTAAAGGATAACGTCAAGAGGAGGGCATAGACTTTGAAGAATCATTTGCTCCTGTGGCTCGAATCGAGGCAATCGGAATATTCTTGGCTAATGCTGCAAGTAAGAACATGGTAGTCTATCAGATGGATGTAAAGACGGCACTGACGGAGATCTTAAAGAAGTCGTCTACGTCGATAACTGAAGGCTTTGTGAATCCAGAGCATCCTACTCACGTTTATCGTTTGAAGAAGGCTCTTTATGGTTTAAAGCAAGCTCCAAGGGCATGGTATGATACGCTATCAAATTTTCTTCTATCTACAGAAACTGACAAAGGAGCGATTGATCAACATTGTTCACGAGGAAGTCGAGGCAAACATTTAATTCACGTTCAAATTTATGTTGATGATATTATCTTTGCCTCGGCTGACCCCAATGAATGTGATCCGTTTTCAAATGAAATGGGTTCTAAATTTCAAATGTCAATGATGGGACAAATGTCATTTTCTTGGGATTACAAATTTCACAAAGTCCCGGAGGCATTTTATAAATCAATCTAAATATGCAAATGAGATTTTAAAGAAATTTGGATTTTGATTCTAGTGACCACATTGACACTATGATTGGCGTACTAAACTGATGAGGACCACTCAGGGATCATGGTAGACCAAACGAAATATCGTAGCATGATCGGATCCACGATGTACCTCCAGCGATAGGCACGATATTACATTGCGTTTGTATGCATGTGTGCTAGATACCAGGCTAAGCCTACCAAAAAGCACCTTGAAGCGGTTAAGCGGGTCTTTCGGTATCTCCAAGGAACCATCAATATGGGACTTTGGTACCGAGAAGGACACGGTATGTCACTAACGATATCACGGTCACGGATCATGAGGGTGTCAAGATACTCGTCGAAATACGATGGAGGTGCTTCGAGTTTTGGGTGATAAGCTTGTGAGCTGGTCTTCAAAGAAACAAATGAGTACTTCTATTTCCTCTTGAGAGGCTGAATACATAGCCATGTCATCTTGTTGTGCTCAAATCCTATGGATGAGATCTCAATTATCTGACTATGGCTTTGTGTTCAACAAAATCCCTTGTCTTTGTGATAATAAAAGTGCTATTGCTCTCTCATGCAACAACGTTCAACACTCAAGAGCAAAGCATATCGACATTCGACATCATTTCATCGGGAAACAAGTGGAAAAAGGTGTGGTGGAACTCTATTTTGTGAGGTGAATACGGTTAGCGAGACATCTTCACCAAAGCTCTTCCAAGAGCGTTTTGAGTTTATTCTTCCCGCGACTTGGCGAAAAGCCTTCAACGAAACACTCAAGCGTCTTGAGGAGGAAGACGAGGAGTAAAGGTCTATCTTCATCTATCTCTTGTATATATTTTTTCAAAAAGCAAAATACAAAATTATAAAACCTTCAAAAATCAAATAGAAAATCATAAAACTTTCAAAAATCCTAAAATAGAAAATCTTGAAAATTTCAAAAATATTGTCATCTTGTCATGTCTTTTTCTTCTTTTCGATATCATCTACGGACTTTGTGTTGATATTCAAAAGAATGTCCGCGGGTCTTTAGATGTTGTCGAATGTACATAAAATTTTTTAACAAAAAATAATTTGAGAAAGAGAAAAAAATGGTTTATTGTCATTTTGACATTAACCCGTGTTAAAAGAAAGACGAGCCATGCTTTATCTTGTTTTTCAAATCTCATGCTCTCGATTCTATAAAAATTCTCTTATCCAATGAAAACTAATTGCTTTGAAAAATTTCGGGCTCAATTTTGAAAATCATTTGTACTAAGCGGTTGTTAAAATATCTATCTCTCAATCAACAACTTATATCATTGATTGAGGGGGAGAATGATTTTAATTAAAAGTGTATTTTTTCAAACAATGGTTTGTTTTCAAAAGATATTCAAGCATGTTTAAATCTTTGGAGTGTAAAGTCTCAAAATTGATCCTTATCGGTTAAAACGTTTTCATAATCAAGTCACAATTCTCCTTAAAAAGCTTTCAAAATCAATTTAAATCTCGAGATCACAATTCTCAAATGATTTGATAATTGTGATCGGGGGAGAATGTGATTTAAATGGATTTAACTGATAATAATTGATAAATGGTTTTATAAGGATGTACAAGCTATCCTCCCGCATGTGACAAGCGATTTCAAATTTTCATGCACATGTTGAGGCATCTACTTTAAACCTCAAATTATTGAAGCGTGATCAAATTATCTAAGTCATGAGGTTCCTCTCAATATGTGCAAAACTCTTTTCAAACTTAAACATATTGAGGCAAAATTTTGAAAACCTCATCCTTCCTCAAAATGCTTTATCTACTCAAATTGATTAGGAAGTGATGATGATATCTTTTAGAAAATGGTAATCAAAGAAGTTAATTCTTCCTCTTGCCTCCATGTGCTAAAACGATTTCAAATACATTATGCACATGTTGAGAGGGAGCTCTTGTTCTAAAAATATCAAAAACAATTCAAGTACAAAATGCTTTGATAATATATCACAAGTATCTGAATTGATTTTCAAATGGTTTTCAATTGGTTCCAATTGCGGATGAACAATACCAAATAGACCGACCAACTTTACTTTATGTATGGTGATATAAGGATGATAAGGTTTGGTTGTGTTCCCATGATCCTTGAGCAGGAGGATCTACCAGGACAATCCACTAGATAGTGTAGAGTCCTTAGGTATGATGTAAAAAGGAGAAAAGTGAGATATGGGAAGAGTCTTGGTGGTGAGGCTGAGCTAATCTGGAATAAACCCAACAAGGTTCTAGTTATGAAGTCTCGGTAAGCATTGAAGGGTTGAAGAATGAAAAAGAATTGAATGAGAAAAGGGTGAAAACAAATAGCCCTCCTTATATTCAACCTTAGAGCGAGTTCGGTTCATATATAGGTGGTTACTAAGGTAACGGTATTGAAGACAAGGCGTCATGGACCCGATGGCCTTGCTTTGCACTAAACTTCCCAAACCACTCAAGTTCCTCTTAAAAGGGCTTGTTTCATTCTCACGGGAACCTATATAATCTATCGACTTTCTCTTAGAGATTGTTGATATTGAAGAAGGAGACCCTCTCCCAAGTCTCGGCATAGATCCAAATATGCACAAATTGAGTCTAGAGCCACGAGATCATCAATTAATCTCTTTAGGACACTTATTTCTTGAAGACTCACTATTTCACACAATGTGGTATGTGAGATTATATCTATAGTCCTCGCACTATCCTTGTGGTATTGCCAAGACTTGATTGTGTCATATGGACCTCATCGGTGGAGCGATTCAAAATTGAATCAATCAGGTCCAAGAAATGGATTGGCGGATACCTTTGAAAAACCGGTTGTTGTGTTTAAAAACTCTTTTCTCTAAGCACATTGACTGTGTACAATTATTTCAAATCAAAAGGTGTTTATGATTGATAAATGATTTTCACTAAAACCGTTGTATTGCAAAACAATTTCTATTGAGCGATACGATTGTTTTCAAATCTCTTTTCATCAATCGGTGAATCTCTATTCATTTGGTTCACTCCTCCGTGTTGTCTTCTTTGAGGCGTTCGGTTTGAAGCGGCTAGAAGCATTTGCGAAACCATGTCAAGGAATTCTTGAATTATACGATCACGAGCGGTACTTATGCTTGATCAGCGAGAGAGCGTGGGCGTGTACCTCAATTCAGCGAAAGTGATCAAAGACACTTTAGTGGCTTTGCTTATTGCTTCTTTGTATCGAGTACGCCCGGCGTTTGCGGTGATCGAGAATGGGCGGTCAATCCATGGCATGCTCACACAATACATTCATTTCTAAAGAAATCATGATAAGTGCATCAAGACTTCGATATTTTCACTCATGCTTACGCTTACTTCTTTTGCCAATATCATGAATCAACAAAAGCTTCATTTACTACGATGAAGAAATCATGATCGAGAATGTGAGCATGTCGGTCCAAATGTCACAACATCACATAATAGGAGCAAAAACACAAAGACCTTGATAGATCTTTAAATACTTTCGGAGATCGTTAGTGTTGCCTATGTAATCACAAGCAAACTAATAGAAGATCTTTACAACTAGTATTTTGTAGCGGAAATAGAATACGAGTTACAATAACTAAGAACTCTTTGATCCTCTATGGATCTTTTGATTATAGAAACTCTATGTTTTAGGATGTGTTTACAAGACTTGAAAGAGACTCTTTAAAACTTATCTATTACAAAACTATAATGGTTTCTTTATATAGGCAAGAAACCACACCCAATGGCGTTGACAATTTACGCTCCTAATACTAACATAGACTAAGCATGCATCTAGACAAGCATGCAACTAATCAGATTGTTTTGTTCATCACTTGTTTATTATGTTAAGCTCACATATCTGACGCCAACCTATCTTTTAATACGGTGACTTTTCTCTTTTAAGGCTTGCTTATCTCCCTCATTAATACGTACTTTTCAGCCAGACAACACAATATCGCTTTAGCATTTCTGGCTCGAGTATAACCGGCAGAATCCATTCTTCTTGGCGAGAATCCCTTGTGGTCTTGGCGGGAATCGACTTCTTGGCTAAATCCGCCGGCGAGAATCATGGATTTACCTTAATTCCCAACAATCCTCCCCTAAAGCGGAATTTGACTAGGTTAAGTTCCAGTTTCCTTGATAGATCGATAATAATCTTTGTTTGAGGATTGTATTCAAAAGATCGACAACAAAGGAAAGCAGGAACATCTCTATGATGGTGAGCGTGAGGCGGAATCTTTGCTGTGACATATAAGCACCATGTACATCAAAACATATAAGTTTGGACTATTCTCATCACTTCCGGTGTGTTAACTCTGTGAGAGGTGAATCATTGAAATTAATGGGTTTGATGTCTCTTTACCAATAGCCATTACTACTGGAGTAACCACATGTTTAGGTTAAGTAAAACTATGGTACATTGATAACCATCGATTTATTGGCAACCCGGCAACCATATAAACGGATTGATGTGTGTCTTTACACGGAGCCGTTTGCTCAGGACTAGTCAATTCTTAGTATTGGTGAATTGAGCACCAAATATGGAGTCAGTTGCCTTTACCACATGCCATATACATATGGGCTAGCCAATTCTTGGATTCCAAAAAGGAATAGACCATGGTGAATTGATGACCATACAACCCTCAGCAGTTAAGCATGGGTGGTTGCATACCCTGTGATTTTGAGCAAACCATTCAGGTATCAACAGTTTGATGTGTCTTTACAAAATTTGTACCCTTTGGACTAGCAACTCTTTGACATACACAAGGTACATCCAGGTGAGGTTAAAGACCAAGATGGACAAGAAACAAAAGCTTTTTTTTTTTTTTTTTTTTTTAACTAAGAACTATTTATAAAGAAAATGATTGATAATAAGTTGAAAAGGGAAATTAAAACTTAATTTTTATTAAATAAACGCTATCACTATTTTTAAAATGATGTTTTTGTGAGTTTTCTTTTTATGAAAGACTTTAAAAAAATTTGACATAAATAGACAAATAACATAAATAAAGCAAACTAAATAAACAAAACAAAGTTGTGCAGAGAGTACCAAGGGTCTTGATATGGATGAAGAATAAGCCTATTGCAGTTGTTGGAGTTGAGTTTTGATCAATCCCACGTGTTAAAGCAGTACATCTTTCATTTCCACGGGATGCTGGGGAATTTCCAATTTTGACCAGCATCTTTCCATAAGTCTTTGGGGCAAGTGATACTTCCTTTCAGAAAACATCAGGAACAGTGATTCCACCCTTAGTCTCAGCACATGCACTGCGAGGAAGGATAGAATCTCGGGATGTAAGCTTCCACCGATGTGAGTTTTCCCAAATGGAAGATGCTTTGCTATTTGGAATGTGGGATTTGAACAGAACTTGAAGATCTCCTGGTAAGATCATCCCAGAACCTTGTGGTTCCTTGTTGCAATAATAGGTGTTAACTGGTGACAAAGAAAGCAAGTACGCCTATCTACCAGGTGTAGAATTTCCTTTAGAAAGGTGAATCCTATTGAAGTGGAGTCTCTTGAGAAGAAGGACATTCATCTGATCATCCTTTAATGTCCACACTAACGCCTCATCTGAATGTCCATCAGGAAAATCAGCAGACGACCCTTCTATAATGAAAGTTGAGTCATCAGCTTCAAGATCCAAAGAAGATCTCTTGGCCATTCTCTTCTTCCTTCTCCCCGGTTGATAGATTTCCCTAGAGGGAGCATTTTCATCTTGTGCATTTGTGGTAGGACTTGAACCGGTAGATTGAGATTTGGTTGAAGCGCGAAGTGCATTCATCCTGTGGAATATCTTTATAGCCTTCTTTGTTTTAGTTTCTGTGAGATCAGCTTCCTTTTCTTCAGAATCTTCCGGTGTGACAACAGGTGCCACTGAGGGAGAGGGGTTGTAGCTTTAGGTGCCAGGAGAAATGGAAGATGGTTCAGAATTGACCCTTGATAGTAGAGGAAGCAACTTGAAGTTGCTTGTGGGAATGACGAAGAGGATTCCTTGGTTGGAGCATCATGTTGAGTCTTTTGGCTTTTGGAGCATCTTCATTCTCTGAAAGTCCTTTTAAGTTGGTAGAAGGAGTGAGGATGATGATCGCCCTTCATGATTTGATTATATTTGCGATATAGGACATGATCAGGGAAAGCCTTGACTTGTTTCATTGTTAACCCAGAGTTGTACACTGAGCATTGGTTCTTCACCATCCTTCTCATTTCATCTTTAGTAGGGGGTTTGGCTTTGGCCTTCTGAGCTTGGATGGCCCTCTTTTGAGCAATTGCTTCTTGCCTCCTTTGTTTCCTGAGCCATCATTAGCTCTACATAAGTGTCACTTGAAAATCACCTCTAGGATGCTTTGAGCTAGAGAAGGTCTTGAAGTGACTGAGTTAGAATATCCAGTGTTAGAGACATCGAGTCCTCAGTTCATCAAGTTCTTTTCTTCTCTCAGGAGTTAAATATGAAAATTCCTCTGTGTCAAGTGTTTAGCCAATCTTGCGCACTTTCCTTTGACTTCTCAAACTCATCCAATCTACTTGCTTGACCAGTCTTTCCTCTCACTCACGGTCAGGACCAAGCTCATCTTCATGATGACATTTTTCTTTTATTATTAGGCTTCTTGCACACTCTTCTTCATTAAATCAATGACAGGTACCTCGAAGTAGTACCTAGGTTAACATGTTGATCTGATCATCCATTAGGTGGTCATAGTAGCATGTCAGACAGTCTGCGAGGGAAAGGTCTGTTGGTTCTTGGACGGATCTTGTTTGATTAGGATCTGAATACATCCCATAAGGTACATCAGCAGATGCATCCTTGTCTACCCCAGGTTCCTTTGAAGCTTCAGAAGAAACCTTATGAGAATAAGATCTCTTCCTTCTTTTGTAGAGGACAGGCTCCTTCTTCTTTGAGGAAGTGGCGGCTAATGACAAAGGATCATTGAGAGAAACATCAGCCAACATGTCCAGAGACTCAAAATGGGGATCTTCTTGTTCTTCATCAGAGGAAACCACAAGTTTCCTTTTGGAGGCCCCTTTTAGTTTGTGCTCTAAGATCTTGACTGATTTCCTAGTTCTTCAATCTTAACCCCAGAGAAGACTTGGTCTCGCACAAGCTCCTTTTTCGGACTCTTAACCTCTCAGCATACCTTTGACAAGAGCATACAGATGAGAGTGTAATGGGGTCCTCAGCTCCACCAGCAGATTGCTCTGTGGTAAGTGGAGCCTCATTGGACCTTCAGATAACTTTGGTCATGCTCAATGTAGGGAAGATCTTCATCGAGAGGATTCCTCACAGGGCTTGGTGTGGGTGGTCTATTGATTTCCGACTCATCATGAGTAGCTAGAGTGGGTGGAGGACTGGGACATGGTGGTTGGTGCGGAGCAACATGAGTTGCTTCAACAGTTGAAGATGGGCCCTCATCAAGGTGAACCAATGGATTACCATCAGTAGCAACGGTGAGGAAGGAACTATAGCCACATTCTCTCATCGGCTTCATTACCTTGGGGCAACATGGCTGCTAGCAAGGGATGATGTTCCCCCTGAAAGTGGGTTCTCATTGTAGCAAACAATTTAGCAGTTAAAGTGCTTATGGGATAGAAAGATTGGGCTTGGGTATTAGTGTCTAATATCATTTGAAGAAACCTTGGGTACATTAAAAACTTTCCCTTTGTCTTTTGAATATTTTCAACCAAGTTTTCAAAGATATACTTAGAAAAATTGAAAGTTACCCTGTGATAGACATACAATACCATAGCCGGTCGAGTGGAGAACTGATCCCATCCTCCAGTCTTGTTGCTCATGCATTGGAGCAGTGTGTGAACCAAGAACCTCCATTTTGGACAGAGTTCCTTCTTTAGCCACATATCTGTTCTTGTTCCTCGATACCCATAGCCCTTACCCATTAAGCACATCTTCTGATTCGAATGAAATGCTCCTTCAGCATCTTCAGGTGAAGCTTCCTCTGATCAGCTCCTGGTCACAATGTACTCTCTTTCATCAATCACAGCCCTAATCTCGTCTCGCTCCTCTTCTCGTGAGTTTCCCCAAAATTGAGTGATCAGGAGACCATATATCTCATTTGGAGAATGAGATAGAGCATAGCAAATCTTTGACCTTTTCAGGAATTTCACCATAGGTTCGTACAGTTCATAGCCGCTTGTTTCGAAATGCGACTTTGTTGTGATCATGTTTGAATTCAAGAGCCATGAGGAAAATGAGTGTTTAGGATTATGATTTTGAAGTGGTGAGTGTTTGTGAAAGTGGAATGAAGGAGAATTGGTTTGTTAAGCGGTAATGGTGGGTGAAGTGTTTTTGCCCAAATTATAGTCAAGGAAAAATGGACCGTTTGTTTGACCTTTGACGTGTATAGCATCTTTGTCCCACCAAAATAACACTCTTGGCAGAAACATATGATCAATCTGCTGAAGTTATACCTTCAGAGGCATCAAGATTAGAGTATCTTCGGTAAGTTTCTAGAATTACTGTGCCACCCACTTGCATTAAACTCATTAAACATTGAATCCGTCTATAAATTGATCCCAATGTAACTCATCTCTTCATCAAGATCCGAATAATTACCACAACCCTAGATGCAAAATAAACCCAATTAGCGAATTGCTCCATGAATACCAAACCTGAGATCATAGATCTCACTTCCTCATCTTCATCATCATCATCAAGTGGTGAATCAAGCCCATGGTACCATTACTTCCCTCAACCCTATACGACCAAAATAAATCGCCACTTTCTTCCTTCTTCAGAAGATGGCGGTGTAGTGAATCAAGTGAATCTGCTGATGATTCTGATGACTCCTATAAGGAGGGAACGACTTACTCCCAACCTCCAGCATCTTGGTCTCCACAAAGACCTCGTGCAAGGAATCCTCCGCTCCCCAGATAGAGAGTGGTTCTTGGTCTCTCAACTACGCCATCTTTTGGTGCATGAACACACATCGTCATTATAAGAAGAGGCTTAAGGAGGTGGATCGGATTGCATTTTGGTTGAAATGAGTAGATGAAGCACAGGACACGTTAGTTCTCGTCATCTGCGTGGTCATCGTCATCATCAATCGTTTGCATCAATCCATCCTCGCATTTTGGTCCTTAGCATCTTCGTGAGTTGGTCATGCATATCCAAGCCCGATTAAAGCGGAATGGGTGGTTCTGTAAAGAACCTCTGAAACAAAGCCGACATCTAATGCATATCCAACATTCACTTAGATTTGAATGAGGTATACACTAGTTTAGGCTTATCTTAAGTGTACAACTTCATTATCTTGTAGATGCATAGTAGTAGGTTGGCTGTATGTAAGCTGAAAGTGTGCTGTTTCTTGAATGAATGAACAATTTGACTTCAATTTCTTTACTTGATTGGAATCAATTGTATGCTTCATATCATTGATTCGGAAAAACACAACATTCTTTTAATTTGTTTTGACCATATACTTATGAACCACTCTTGATGAATTTGAACGGATCAGGGAAAATACAAACGCAATCCGGATAATGACGGACAAAATGCGATAGGAGCAGTACACCAAGAGACACAACAACATACACAACAACAAAACAAACAAACTAGAGAAATATTAGTAGTGAGTGTTAGAATACGAACTAATGAACAAAATAAATGCACTAATATACAAAAATAATCACGAGTTTGCACAAAATCCTCCCCGGGCATATGCCTCCCACAGGTCTCCTCAAACTATGCAGTCAAGGGGTTTAACATTCCAATATTGACCACGAGGTGTTGAAACCTTGGTGTCAACGCTTTTGTTAACAAGTCACATACATTATCATCAGTATGGATTTTAGCCACTTTTATCAAATGTTTTACATAAGCATCTCTTATAAAGTGGTGCCTGATTTCAATGTGTTCGTTCGATTTGTGGCGGATTTTTGACTATGCAGATGGTACTTTGATTATCTATATGGATTGTAGTGTTCATAAAGTTGTACCCATAGTCCAGCGATTGGTTCGAATCAAAGGACTTGTCCACGACAATTTCGCGGCAGACAACGTATCTGCCGGTGGTTAAGGTGGCCACGATGGTTGTTTCTTGCATTGCCGAAATCAACCTCTTACCAGAAATTGGCACCCCAGGTTGTGGATCTTCTATCAGATTTGCACCGACATAATCACGTCCTTTGTATGCTTCCAACTTGAAAGGAGATTCTTTTGGGTACCAAAGGCCTAAAAGAGGTTGGCCTTTGATGTACTTAAGAATTCTTCTTGACGATGAATGGGAAGCGAGTGGTGACGATGTCGAGAACAAACACTCACGGCAAATGTAATGTCAGTCTTGAAGGTTGTCAAATACATCAATGAACCAATCATGGACTGTCGGATGAACATTCAGGTAGAATCGGTTCATTATTTGCTTTAGGCTTTGGGCTTCATAAGGTGTTGATCCTAACACCTTCATACCAAACTTTTCAAAATGTCCCTCACATATTTATCTTGATGATAAAGATGCCATCACATTCTGCGAACACGGAGACCAAAAAAGTGTAAGCTCTCCATTAGCACTCATTTGAAATTCACCCTTCATGGTTCCTCGAATTCCACCCGCACCAAGCTTTGTTTGTGGAACCAAAAAATAGATCACATACGCTTGCACCAAAATGATGTCCGAGTAAATTCTTCTTGAGAACCGAGTTTATCAATAGCACCTCTTCTATAGCCATGCTTGTGAGAACGGCGAGCCGGCGTACCAAGCTCTAGGTGCATGATGTAAGCCATAAAGAGCTTTAACCACCTTGTAGACATGATTTGGGTGATGGTCTTCAATCCTTGGGTTAGTGACATAGACCTCCTCTTCAATCTCACCATCTGAAAGATGACATCATTTGATACACCATGAAACCCATGTATGAAGCAATGCCAAGAAAATCGAATTGCTTCAACTGGACAGCGAGTGCAAACACTTCATCATAATCAATCCCTTCTGTATGCGAAGCCTTGAGCTACCAACCCGTGCTTTGTTTTGATCACAACCCTAGCGTCTCTCTTATTCTTCAAACCCATTTTGTCCCGATGGCATATTTGCCATCAGTGGAACCAAAATCCAGTTGTGATTGTGGAATTGTTGCATTTCTTCTTGCATTGCTTCATCCAGCTTGGATGGTTGAGAGCTTGAGAAACACTAGTTGGTTCCAGAGAGAAAACAAGCAGCGGAAATGTCTTGAGGTGCGTGTGATTGTCGTTCTTTGGTTGGAGACATAAGAGAAAAGCAATCTGCTGGCCGAGGGGCGGTGATAGCCCTTCTAGTTCTAACAGGTGCTAGAAGATCACCTATAATGTTGGATTGAGGATGAGCTATGTTGATCCGCTGAGTAGTAGTGGGGTTACTTCAATGGATGAATCAAGATAGTGATGGTTGGTTCAAATCGGCATCATAAGAGGGTGAGGTGAAAATGCCAGCTTTGGGTTGATAATTTCCAAGATCGAAGGTTTGGAAAGCGTGTATAGGGTTCACAAAGTCCGAAGATACTTGAGAGCAGCATAGCCAGCCGGATGGGAAAGGTAGGTGTGTGAGAATCAACTTGGCGAAACATGGTTTCTAGATTCCTTCATTATTAACCTCCATTCGGTTTCTCTGCTTCAAGCAGGCGCAAATTCTTGATCTGGAGCCTAGCAAGGTCCTCGACATAATGAGTCATCTTCATCACTCGAGTCGGCGGTATCCTTGGAGGTGGTACCTGTAATATTGTTAGGGGAGAAAGAAGGTACAAGTATGGGTTGCTCATCATCTTCAAACTCATTTTCGAGCCATCATCTAGGGGACCGCATTGTTAGTTGGAGACACTTGAGGACGCATTTTGGTTAGCGGATATGCGTGGTAACGGATAACAGTTAAGTAGTCAAGATCAAAGGACCATGAATAACCTTGTCCTTGAACATTAGGCTGTCTTCCAAAATCTCGAGGTTCAACGTCTCTTCTATTTTCTTGGCTTGCAAGTTGTACACCACATGCCTTACTATGAGCTGAATAGCCCACAATATAACCATCATCAGCCTTCTCATCAAACTTTCCCGATGGATCACTTGTGTTCAGAATGGTCACTTGACAACCAAAAGGTTTTAGGTAGTGAATGACGGGAACTTTCCCAAAGAGAAGTTCATATGGGGTTATATGGGTTTTGAGTTGTGGTCTGAAATGGACACCGTTTAGCACATAGCAAGCGGTGCCAACACTTCGTCGAGCAATTGGGCGATTTAAGTCTGCAAGCATGGATCTTGCGGCCTCAATTAAGGTCCTATTCTTTCTTTCGGCTACCCCTTTGTTGTGGGGTTCTTGGATTCTATAGTCCTCTTTATGCCTTTGGACCCTCGAGTTCTAAAACGGCATTTTTAAACTCTGTCCCATTATCACACAGAATACTTTGACCTTTTTGTTCAATGATTTTCAACAAGAGTGATGAATTCATCGGCACTTGAGATGTTTCATCTTTTGTTACGAAAAGAAAACCCAACAAAATCTGCTATAGCCATCGATTGATCACCAAAATACTTATGATCAATGCCCGACTTGAGTTGGACCAAACAGATCCATAATGAAGCAAGCGAAGAGGTTCAATGATGATGCTCATAGCATTGATAGCTTTGTAGAGGCTCTGTGTTGTTTTGCCTTTATTGCAAGCGGCCAATTATGATCATTGGTAAAAACTTTTGTGGGAAGACCTTGGACAAGACTCATTTTAGAGAGTTTGTTAATGGTCTTGTAATTCACATGCGCCATCCTCCTATGCCATTTTGTGGATTCATCAAGTGATGCTTTAGCCACCAAACAAGTGAGGTCACCACACCAGTTTGAACTTCATTAAAGATTGAATGTGTATAAATTGTGGGTTAGAGGGACTTTCAGCGGAGTGAAGTTTCTTCTGGGAGTTTGAAGTCTTTAGACGACACAAGACATTCTTTCTCTGTGAAGAGGACTTTGTTCTTGGTGTCCGCAATTTGTGAAGCTTGAGAGAACAAGTTGAAATCTTTGAAGTTCCTTAACATAGTACACATTTTCAAAATCTAGATGGGTG
>OU343216.1:43418323-43562778 GCA_910596185.1 Chrysanthemum makinoi | reverse complement strand
TAACAACTTTGTATGAGGCTACATGTTGCTTTCCACGACTGCGAGGGCAACACAGGTTATGATCATTAGTAAAAGACTTTGGAAGGAAGACCTTAAACAAGTCCAAGTTTTGAGAGCTGGTTTATGGTCTTGAAGTTGACATGGGCCATCCTCCTATGCCATTTGGTAGACTCATCCAAAGATGCTTTAGCCACATAACAAGTTAAGTCACCTACGGTTTAACATCGGTTAAGTTGAATGTATAAAGATTGTGATTTGAGGAACTTTAAGTGAGTGAAGTTTCTTACAGGAGTTTGAAGTCTTTAGATAGCACAATACATTCATTCTCTGTGAAGAGTACTTTGTTCTTGGTGTCCAGATTTGTGAGGCCGAGAACAAATTGAAGTGTTGGAGTTCCTTGACATAGTATACATTCTCAAAGTCCAGTTAGGGTGTTTGATGGTCCCTTTCCGGTAATTCTTCCATCACTTCCTCCAAAGGTTACATTGCCTCCTCCTTCGATTGATACAAAGTTATGCATCATATCCTGTTTCCTGACATACTTCTTGAACAACCACTATCAACAATGCCAACATATTTATGCTTAAGAGGATGATTCTACAACAACAAAACAATATACAAAATATTAGTACACTATAGAGGCTCAAGTCATTAGCCGACTTGAACGCCTTGTGGATCATATGAGTTATGCCATGCGGATGTATAAGATCCACTATTGTTCTTGGGTTTCCATTGAAATTTAGGTCCCTTTTTATTCCAAGAACAACTGGAGGACTTGGCAGTGTCGGTACCACCCATCGGTCATAGAGTCACATATCGGTGAATGACCATTCTTAAAATATGAACTTGTTGGTTGAACATATGGTCTTGCAACTGGTCTTCTCCAAGGCGAAGGAGTATTAGTATAAGTTGCTTGTGGAACATAAGGTGGTATTGCATTAACATTAGTCCACATTGGTCTAGATGTCCTAGAATCACCACACCTACCCATCCTTTGCTCATGATAATCACAATCCTTAATTAAATGAAATTTACTTCTACACATAAAACATTTCTTACATTTTAGAAGATTATTCAAACCAAAAGATGTTCTATTACAAGCAGAAGTATTCAAACCAAAACCATTAAAAGAATTGTTTTTACTTGATATTATGCAAAGAATTAAAAGCAAGTCTTGAGAGGCAACTGTCTTGGAAGAGGATTCCTTGGCAGCAACTCTGACATGCTTATAGGTAGTCTTGGGTGCGGCGAGGGTGAAGACTTGGGAAGGTCAGGACTTGTCATTTGAATCACACTGTAGACCCTTGCTCGGAGGACTTGTCCTTTGTTAACACAAGAGACAAAGTCATTAGAAAGAATATCGAGTGTCTGTAAAAGTCATTTGACTTTTTGCCATATAAATGGTGTGATCCATCAAAGTCAACGATGGGAAGGTCAACAGTGCATAGGTATTCCTCTAATAGATCCACGTCTGACGCATGTAGGTCACCTTCTTTGACATAATTAGCTAAACCTCTTTGGTGTAGAATCGCCCATCATGCCTAGCTTCTAATCCTACATACTTTTTAAAACCTAAACCTATCCCAATTTAGGAGCTTGACTACCATATAGATGACTAGCTAACTTGTCACCAGAAACTAGCCATTCTTTATGCCTAGCTACTTGAGTATCCAACTTATCTTGCACTTCTTGTTTTCTAGCTCTACTTTAGCTCTTTCTTTCTCAGAATATTTTAACTCATTTTTAGCACGTTCAAGATCCCTTTCTAACACACTTATTTTCTCATCA
The DNA here is from genome assembly GCA_910596185.1 of Chrysanthemum makinoi. NCBI lineage: Eukaryota > Viridiplantae > Streptophyta > Magnoliopsida > Asterales > Asteraceae > Chrysanthemum > Chrysanthemum makinoi. The sequence goes on along the minus strand of OU343216.1, from coordinate 43,560,990 downwards.
TAAGCTATTTGATTCTTCCGAAACCAAACCTTTTGTCTTTCTAGTGTTTTAAAGCTGTTTATAAGCTTCAACTTCTACAAAGCATTCATTATATTTAGGTTTCAAAATATCATAAGCTTCTTTGAGTTCATTATAGCGCTCACTACAACCAAACAAAGCAGTTTGTACCGAGAGATGCCCATCAAGGCAATGCGATCATGCCTATCCTCTGAGTACAACTTGCAATCAAACCAACATTATCAATACTTGGGACCATCATTTTCCTGCTCATGTTGCTTCAGTCCACATTCTGTCGAGTGACCAAAGCTGGCGATCCTTTGAAGTTCCGGCCTCCCTCGATTACGATAAGTAGAGTATCTCGTCTCATCACCAGCTTTCCTATCTTTGCACTCTCTGGAGAAGTGACCCATCTATTGACATGTGAAGCACTTGACCTTCCTTTTGTTAAACCTCTTTGGATCTCTTCCTTGGAAGCCAACCTTCCCCGACCTTGCGCTCAAACCTCTTGATATCCATGGACGGCGATAGCCACGCCACTTCACTTCATCTCTTCCATCTCCGATGGATCCACGATCTAAATCCTCATAGGCAAGCTCTGCGGGGATCATAATCGACAAAGAAGGATCCGGCACATCTTCCATTATACCTCTAGATGAGAACTTGATGGAGTGGTAGTGTAAGATGATGATGAGTAAGTTGGACTTGAACCATGACTCATCTTTGGGGTAGAGGCTCCACGAATCTTGTGATTCTAGGTAGATGATGATCTAAAAGGACTTCTTACATCATGTTCAAGAGCTTTAAGTTTGTATACAACTCATCAAAAGTAAGCATATCGGGCCACCTTTAGCTTTTAAAGCAATGCTTACTTGTAGCCGGGATGGAGGTAAAGACCTCAGAACTTAGAATTGCAATCATCATTATCGGCTTTGCTTTGATTTAACGACTTAAAATCTTGTGAACTTGTCATAGCCCTTATGAATTCTTCCTCTTGAGATTTGAAAATCTTGAAACTGTTGTCTCAACATGGACTTTCTCATTCTCCTAGACTCCTCATTTCCACCGAACTTTGCCTTAATTGCTAACCATATATCCTTAGCATCTTGCATGAAGTGAAAATCTCAAGTCCTCGGGAATAGCTTGAAGAAGAATGGTTTTTAACCTTGGTATCTCTCTGAACCGCCAGATAACTCTTCAAGCTTTGGGAGGGACATAAGTCATCTTTCCACCGGCATCTCGGTAGTTTTCTTCAAACTGTTTCCCTTCATTACAATCTCCCATAGATTCCAATCAATGTTGGAAATCAGGTTCGCATCTTCATCATGCCCAAAGATCATACTCCTCCCTTTTCAGGTAAGGAAACTTAGCATTGCTATTCGAGAGACTTAGATGTTGAAGATGGGTGGAGTTTTGGTTGTTGGTGATTTCAACATCAACGTCGATCCGAGCATGGTGAGTTTTGTTTTGGTTGTATGGATGTTTAGAAAAACACGTCCTTAGTATGTAGAGATTCTCACGAGGCTCGATTACCACTTGTTGAAAAACTAGCGGACCTTGATAGATCTTGAGCTTCGTAGATCGTTAGTATTGCTTGTGTAATCACAAACAAACTAAAAGAAAATCTCTACAACTTGTATTCTTTAGCGGAATATAAACACAAGTATAAAACAGAGATAACTAAGAACTCTTTGATCCTCTATGGATCGTTATATTAATAATTTGTAAACGTCTAATACATAATTCATTCTATTGTGTTCCTTTTATAGACAATGAACCCTAACTTCTTCTCAAGAAATAAAACTAAATAAGATATACACAATCACTTCCTAATAAAGCTCATGCAACTATATCCGCCGAAACAAAATAATAACTATATAACTTCAGCAGAACTATGTCTTCGGCAGAATCTATACACTTCGGCAGAATCCATTCAGCATAATCTTCAGCATAATTCGTACTTCACATAATTCCCAACAAGAAGAAATTGAAAAGATGAAAAAGCAGTCTGCAAGCACGGAGAAGCCAAAAATAAAGCGGATAGAGTTAATACAACCAACGCCAAGCCAACAACTTCTACCCTTTGTCATTACAAGTGAAATCCCAGTATGTAATACTAGTAGTACTTTCTTTGGACCACATGCAAAGCCATTACATGGTGAAAAGGAGTATCCACATGATCATTATATGCCCGCTGTTGAAATTGATACTCCTACTTGATGATGAAGACATGGATGATTTCTTCAATCTTTGATTTAACTAATTTGGAACATGTCATTCATGAAAGTCACTTTACCTCAACAAGAATACACAAGATTCATCCCAAGGAACAAATACTTGGAAACTTGAATACTCCAGTTCAAACAAGCAAAGTTAAGAACAACGAACCCTTTCCGAACATGGGTTCTTTGCAAGATCACTTCACAAAAGCAGGTCATAAGATCTACAAAATTGCTGTTGCTTGTTTTCTTCTCAAAGGCCTAAGAGAGTTGAAGAAGCATTATCTGAAGAAGGATGGGTAGAATCAATTCAAGAGGAGCTTCTTCAGTTCAAACTTCAAGAGGTTTGGACATTGGTTGATCTTCCAAATGGTAAAAGGGCAATTGGGACAAAATGGGTGTTCAAAACAAAAGATGATGAAAGAGGTATTGTTGTGAGAAACAAGTCAAGGTTGGTTGCTCAAGGATACACACAAACTGAAGGATTGGATTATGATGAAGTGTGCTCCAGGTTGCAAGTTGAGGCTATTAGATTATTTTCAAACATGCTTCATTCAAAAACTTTGTTGTCAGATGGATGTTAAGTGCATTTTGTATGGCACAATGATGAGGGGAGGTTTATGTTAGTCAACCTCGGTTTTGAATCCCCGATCATCGACAAGGTCTACGAGGTGAGAGGAAGGCTATGTATGGTTTGCATCAAGCTCCTAGGGCATGGTATGAGTGCACATCCACTTACTTGATGGACAATGAGTTTTAAAGAGGGGCGATAGAAAAAACTTTGTTCATTAGGAGCACAAAGATGATATTTTATTGGTTCAGATTTATGTAGATGACATCATCTTTGGCTCAACCAATAAAGAGCTATGCAAAGATTTTGAGAAGCTTATGCATGATAAGTTTCAGATGAGTTCTATGGTAGAACTCACTTTCTTTTTGGGACTCAGGTTCAACAAAGGGTGATGGTATCTTCATTAGTCAAGACAAGTATGTAGCGGATGTTTTGAAAGTTTGGGTTTCGGGATGTGAAAGTGCTAGTACACCAATGGAGACTTCGAAAACCATTGCTACCGATGATGGAAGTACAGAGTTGATCGAGAAGTTGTACGTGTCCATGATTGGATCTTTGATGTATCTCTTGCATCTAGGCAGATATTATGTTCTCAGTATGTGTGTGTGCAAGATTCCAAGTCACACCCAATACCTCACTGTCACACCCCCAAATTACCTGTTTTGCAGCGGAATGGAATTCCTGGGGATTGACTGTCATAGCATCACAGTTGCAGATATATTGAACGACCTAAAGTGTCGTTTGGAAAACACATCGTTTGATTTAATAAAACAATCAGAGTTTACAAAGTGTAGGTCCCAAATGAAAGTTACTATACACGGAAAATAAGTTTAGTACAAGTCAAACGATGTTTTTAAATTGTATCAATCCCATGAGGCAGCGTCGTCACCATGACTCTATGATATGTCCACATGCATGCCATGAAGTATGCCTTAGATACCTGAGATAAAACATGCTTAAAAAGGTCAACACAAAGGTTGAGTGAAATCCATAGGTTTAAGTAATTCGTTTGAACACAATCATCATAGTGTGAGTTAAATGGTTCACACTCATCGTTGAAAACAAAATGCATTATTTTCACTAAGTTCATGACACCAAAGCGTAACATCGCACCAATAAAAATTGGAAATCATCGTTTCATCGCCACAATAGGTAACTTGCCATTACCTTACTTGGTTCAAATATAGTGCGCTCGATTTCCCTAACTGGGTCAATAAAATGAGTGTTAATTCAATAGGCTATTCACAATATTCGCTCACTTTCAAGTGACTAATGGTGCATGATGTAGGGACTTCGAACATGGCAAATACTTAGTGACAATAAAACATTCGGTTATAGCATACAGTTCAAAGCATTTGTGTTCGATTAAAATGTAGCATGTATCTCCCCCAAGAGTTTGTAAAACAGTTAAAAGAGTAAAAGTGGGGCTACGAACTCACTTGTTGCAATGATTACGATGACAAAAGTGGATACACTGAAATATAGCGTGAATCTCGAAAATGACCTATTATGGATGATATGATATGTAATGAGTTGCAATGTAATGTTATGCATGCATTTCGTATGTTATTTATACCATTTGCGAGTTTTGAAAATAATACTTATCGTCGAAAAATACTCGTTTGACGTCCTGACCAATCAAAAATCACTTTACAAGTATTTACGTCAAAATGTCATCCTACAATGGTTTTATAATGATTTATAGTGAAATTATCACTTTTAGGTAAAACAATAATCGTCGGAAAATTCATGAAAGTGACAAAATGGCTTGAAAAACTAGTCGTTAAAATAGTGTACGTCGAACGTTAGAGAACGAATTCGACGGTTTTGGAAAGTTTGTATCAAAATCTAGAAGTTTCAGTTCAGGAGTTTTCGGCATAAAGGTCTCGAACATAAAGATAATAAGGGTTAAATATGGTGATTTTGGCTAAAATATTGTGTAAAAATGAGTTTCGGCCAATTTTAAACATCCATAAATAATTTACTACAACTCCGCTATACAAACGGTTGGTTGTTTTGAAAAATATGCACGATGATCTAAATTTTATTAGAAGACATTTCGTTACAAAAAGTTTCACATCATGGTTAAAAACAGCCTCCAACATGGTCGTTTCAGCTACCGTAACACTTGTCTCGTAAAATAATATAGTTTTTCAAAAATAATAGTTCGGCAATTTTATGAAAACGTGCATATCTTTGTCGTTTCAAATCCGTTTTTCATTATAATACGTCCTTAGCTTCGTATCAATGTATATTAATATATTTTTGATAAGTCGAAATAATTTGTAAAGCTTAAGGCTCGTTTTTTTTACTCGAATAAAGTAAAAATAGTATGCTGAAATTTTGAGAAAATATATATTTGTCGTCAACTTGAAAAATTCATAACTTCTTCGTTATAACTCCGTTTTAATCCGTTCAAGCGGCCACGGATTCGTTTTTAAGTATATTTTCTAAATATCAAGGCCAAAATTTCGTGCCTACTGTCGGATTTTCCAGAAAATCAAAACAAGGACAGAACCCATTTTATACTTATCGAAAATAGTTTTTCTCGTACTAAACCTATTCCAATCCTTTCAAATCAACTCCAATAAATCTAATCCTACCATACACCTTCTTAGGGTGTCATGGGTTCCTAAACATCACCAAGACTAACATATACCAAGGGGATAATTATAGGATGACCTTATATATATAAAACTCTAAAATCAAGGTAAAAATGGTATAAATGAACACAAGTCTTGCATGTTAGCTCCAAATATGAAGAAATAAATATGAAATGAAAGTGAAAGATATAAAATGAAAGAAATATGCTTACAAGCTACTATGATGAGGTGCAAAGAACAAAGGCTTAACCTAAACACCCTAGGTTTTTATTTCAAAACCTTAATAAGAGTGTGATCTAGATTGTAAATACTTGAGCTTGAGAAAATTTTTTGTTGATCCCTTGTAACACCTATTATGGCGGTTTTGAGAGAGAGAACAAAACCAAGAGAGAAACTTCTAACACTTGTTGAATATGTGAGAATGAATAATTGAAATGAATGAGGTTTGAAATTATGTTAGTGTATATATCTAAACATTCAAAGAAAACCATGCCCTCATTAATTGTTACCTCCCCAGCAATTAATGGGGAGGGAATGATAAAATATATCTTTTTTTTTTAACTTGTGTATTATTGTTACAAAGTGTAAGTAAATGTACAAGTAAAAGTAACTTTATAGAATTGTAGATACATTAATGTGTTTAAGGTAATTTTAGGTAAAAGAAATTTTTAATAAATCAAAGTAGAGTATAATGATATCATAAAAATTGAAAAAATACATTCCTTGTAAAATTTGAGTGATATAATAATTTATCGTGTAGTTTTAAAGAAGCGTCGTAATAATATAAATTTAATGATTTATATACCAAATAAATTTGAAGCACTAAGTAAACTCAAAATATAGTTTTTATAAACTAAATGTAAGTATAAAATATGTCGGGATCATTTTTAGAAGTAACGGATTAAATATCCAAAATAATAACTCATAGCGCGTTTATTTAATATAAAATTTATGCGTTTAATGTGAAATGTAAAGTCATGAATGAACTAACATGATGCAAATGGTGTTAATGAAATGTAGACTAAACTTAGTCCATATGAAATGTTCGTGATGATATGATCATGAATTCGCCGTTAAACCATAAAGGTTAATTTGGAACACGTAAACCTAGTTTGATAAATGTTGAAATTGTAAGGCATGAATTTTTGAGAAATGACCGAAATGCGAGGTTGTCACATTCGCCCATCCAAAAGGAATTCATCCACGAATTCAGTTCGTGTTAGTCTATCGAATCTTTGAGTTTGTGATGAATATCGAGGAGAGAAGACATGGAGAAGTGTCGTTACGGTTATCGATGATTGAGAGTGTATAAAACATCGTAGTAAAGAAAATATCGGGTGAATCTCTCATGAACACTTGACTTGGGAATATGTGAACATTTTGCTTGCACTAAGATTTATAATTCTTTGCTCCAACATAACATGATCCCTCCAGAATTAGACATAGTTAGCTAAGCTATGTATAATTAAGGAACGATGATGTGACGTTCGGTTTAGTTGTTATAACTCTCGATGCTTACAAGGATTTATACCGTGTCGTTAAAATGGTCGATAAAGTAAAAAGAAGTAAAATTCTCGAAAGTAATAACAAATCGAAAAGAAAATAAGTACGATAGATGAGAATATTTTTACAACGAGTGGTTTAGCAAAAGTAGCACATCTTAAGTCGTAAGATCCGAATATGATGGAAGACATAAACTTAGTACAACATAATACATAAAGAAAATTAAGACTGTTAGTTTCCAAACTTCTTCAGTCTTCCGCGTTGTTGTGACCATGACGAGCTTCTCCTCCTCCTAACATGTATGCATTCCCATGAGCACCTTCCACTGGTTGACCTTGGTTTTGAGGACATTGATTCCGATAGTGTCCTTGTTCCCATCAGAAAGCATGTGACTCTGCTTTACCTTTACAATCCCGGCTAGATGTCCGGTGTTTGGCATTTGTGGCACTTGCGGGGCAAGGACCAGTGATGAAAATTACATCGATTACATAGTGGGTGTGTTCCAGCATATCCTCTACCTCTCATTGGTGCAGCGACATAAACCATTCCTTCTTGCCTTCTTTTTGTTGTTGATGACGGTTAGTGTTGCGGTTTTGGTTGTTGTTGTTATAATCTCCTTAGGTTTCCCATTTCCTTTTGTTGTTGTTGAGTTGGTTATCGTCGTTGTTGTTGTTGTTTTGGTTATTGTTGTAGTTGGTGCGGTTGTTGGAGTTGTTGTTGTTTTGGTTGGTGTTGGTGTACCTCTCTTCACTTGCACGGGCCATGAGCTTTTTAGTCACCCTAATAGCTTCCTCGATTGTTTGTGGATCAAACGAAGTCACATTTCCTTGAATAACCTCGGAAGTCCCAGATAAAAGCCTCTAGTAACTTCTCGTTATCCGAAACCATAGACGGGCATAACGCGGCCAATTCTTGGAATCTCCGAATGTAAGTGTCAATATCATACCCAATTGTTACTAGTTCATAGAATTCTGTCTCCAACTTTTTCACTTCCGATGCGGACAAAATTTCTTAGTTACCAAACCCTTGAATTGCTCCCAAGTAAGCTTGAAAGCATTCTCTATTCCCATCGGTTGAGCATATGAGTTCCACCATGACAATGCTCCATCGAGTATGTACTTGTAGCAAACTTGACCTTACTATCATCCGGTCAATTACCACAGCAAAAACAGGACTCAATTTCTCGAACCATCGCACCATGGCGGTGGCTCCTTCATCCCTTTAAACTTGGTGGGATCTCCACTTTTGAAATCCTTGTAAAACGACTCTTGACTCCGGACCCTCTGTATTTCCTGCGGCAGGCAGCAAGCCTAGCGGCTGACTTCCCTCTCAATTCTAGCGGCTTGCATTAGCAGCGGCCTCAGCGTAGCAGCTGACCACGTTTCCCTTTCAATCCTTAGTGCCTCTGCTACACTATCCCTTACCAACTTTTGAATAGCCGCTTGAGTCATTTTAGGTGTGGCTTTCTTCGGTGCCATATCTTCTTCAAAACAAGAGGAAATGTAGAGGAGCGTAGCAAAATCCGATGTCAAAATAAATGCTCCAAAGAGGTGTGATAAGAAATGATAAGTTTGAGGTTATTTTTAAAATGATCGCGGTTTCGAAAAAGATGGGTTATGAGGTCGTAAATGTTTCAAATGTATGGTGGTTTAGTGCCTTAATGTGTTAATGCGTGTAACTTCGACATGTTAGTGGTGCAACAAAGGAGTGAGAGTGACTTATCCTATTTAAAGGTTTATCTCGGCATTCGACGTTATCGGTGATGAATCAGCTGATATAAAAATTGCGATAGGGAATGACAAGGAATTCTCGACATTGGAGTATGAAGAAAAAATAATGGAATGGGCATTTAAAGGCATCCATGTGACAATCGATGTGAAATGAAAGTGAATAACTCGAAAATATGCATTATAAATCGCATGCAAAGTGAACATGCACTTATGATGAAATGATGAGATGCTATGATGATGTAGTTATAGTCTAGGGTCAATGATGCAACCTAGTTCAATATAACCGAAGCTCTCGATGCCAATCATCACACCCCAAATTACACTTTTGCGGTGGAATGGAATTCCTGGGGATTGACTGTCATAGCATCACAGTTGCAGATATATTGAATGACCTAAAGTGTCGTTTGGAAAACACATCGTTTGATTTAATAAAAAAATCAGAGTTTACAAAGTGTAGGTCCCAAATGAAAGTTACTATACACGGAAAATAAGTTTAGTACAAGTCAAACGATGTTTTTAAATTGTATCAATCCCATGTGAGACGCGTCGTCACCGCGACTCTATGATATGTCCACATGCATGCCATGAAGTTAATGCCTTAGATACCGAGAGATAAAACATGATTAAAAGGTCAACACAAAGGTTGAGTGAAATCCATAGGTTTAATTAATTAGTTTGAACACAATCATCGTAGTGTGAGTTAAATGGTTCACACTCATCGTCGAAAACAAAATCGTATTTATTTCACTAAGTTCATGACACCCAAGCGTAACATCGCACCAATAAAAATTGGTAATCATCGTTTCATCGCCGCCCTAATAGGTAACTTGCCAAATTACCTTAATGATTCAAATATAGTGCGTTCGATTTCCCCTAACTGGGTCAATAAGAACGTGAGTGTTAATTCCAATAGGCCTATTCACAATATTCAGGCTCACTCGCAAGTGACTAATGGTGCATGATGTAGGGACTTCGAACATGGCAAATACTTAGTGACAATAAAACATTCGGTTATAGCATACAGTTCAAAGCATTTGTGTTCGATTAAAAAGGTAGCATGTATCTCCCCGAGTTTGTAAAACGCAGTTAAAAGAGTAAAAGTGGGGCTATGAACTCACCTGTTGCAATGATTACGATGACAAAAGTGGATACACTGAAATATAGCGTGAATCTCGAAAATGACCTATTATGGATGATATGATATGTAATGAGTTGCAATGTAATGTTATGCATGCATTTGGTATGTTATTTATACCATTTGCGAGTTTTGAAAATATTACTTATCGTCGAAAAATACTCGTTTGACGTCCTGACCAATCAAAAATCACTTTACAAGTATTTACGTCAAAATGTCATCCTACAATGGTTTTATAATGATTTATTGTGAAATTATCACTTTTCGTCGTAAAACAATGTCGTCGGAAAATTCATGAAAGTGACAAAATGGCTTCGAAAAACTAGTCGTAAAATAGTTAATGCGTCGAACGTTAGAGAACGAACTCGTCGGTTTTGAAAAGTTTGTATCAAAATCTAGAAGTTTCAGTTCAAGAGTTTTCGGCATAAAGGTCTCGAACATAAAGATAATAAGGGTTAAATATGGTGATTTTGGCTAGAATATTGTGTAAAAATGAGTTTCGGCCAATTTTAAACATCCATAAATAATTTACTACAACTCCGCTATACAAACGGTTGGTTGTTTTGAAAAATATGCACGATGATCTAAATTTTATTAGAAGACATTTCGTTACAAAAAGTTTCACATCATGGTTAAAAACAGCCTCCAACATGGTCGTTTCAGCTACCGTAACACTTGTCTCGTAAAATAATATAGTTTTTCAGAAAATAATAGTTACGGCAATTTTATGAAAACGTGCATATCTTTGTCGTTTCAAATCCGTTTTCTACGTATAATACGTCCTTAGCTTCGTATCAATGTATATTAATATATTTTTGATAAGTCGAAATAATTTGTAAAGCTTAAGGCTCGTTTTTGACTCGAATAAAGTAAAAATAGTATGCTGAAATTTTCTGAAAAATATATATTTCGTCGTCAACTTGAAAAATTCATAACTTCTTCGTTATAACTCCGTTTTAATCCGTTCAAGCGGCCACGGATTCGTTTTTAAGTATATTTTCTAAATATCAAGGCCAAAATTTCGTGCCTACTGTCGGATTTTCCAGAAAATCAAAACAAGGACAGAACCCATTTTATACTTATCGAAAATAGTTTTTTTCGTACTAAACCTATTCCAATCCCTTCAAATCAACTCCAAAGCTAATCTAATCCTACCATACACCTTCTTAGGGTGTCATGGGTTCCTAAACATCACCAAGACCAACATATACCAAGGGGATAATTATAGGATGACCTTATATATATAAAACTCTAAAATCAAGGTAAAAATGGTATAAATGAACACAAGTCTTGCATGTTAGCTCCAAATATGAAGAAATAAATATGAAATGAAAGTGAAAGATATAAAATGAAAGAAATATGCTTACAAGCTACTATGATGAGGTGCAAAGAACAAAGGCTTAACCTAAACACCCTAGGTTTTTATTTCAAAACCTTAATAAGAGTGTGATCTAGATTGTATATACTTGAGCTTGAGAAAAATTTTTGTTGATCCCTTGTAACACCTATTATGGCCGGTTTTTGAGAGAGAACAAAACCAAGAGAGAAACTTCTAACACTTGTTGAATATGTGAGAATGAATAATTGAAATGAATGAGGTTTGAAATTATGTTAGTGTATATATCTAAACATTCAAAGAAAACCATGCCCTCATTAATTGTTACCTCCCCCTTGGTCGGCCAAGGGGGGAGGAATTTGATAAAATATCTTTTTTTTTTTAACTTGTGTATTATTGTTACAAAGTGTAAGTAAATGTACAAGTAAAAGTAACTTTATAGAATTGTAGATACATTAATGTGTTTAAGGTAATTTTAGGTAAAAGAAATTTTTAATAAATCAAAGTAGAGTATAATGATATCATAAAAATTGAAAAAATACATTCCTTGTAAAATTTGAGTGATATAATAATTTATCGTGTAGTTTTTAAGAAAAACGTCGTAATAATATAAATTTAATGATTTATATACCAAATAAATTTGAAGCACTAAGTAAACTCAAAATATAGTTTTTATAAACTAAATGTAAGTATAAAATATGTCGGGATCATTTTTAGAAGTAACGGTTAAATATTCAAAATAATAACTCACGCGATAACGTTTATTTAATATAAAATTATGCGTTTAATGTGAAATGTAAAGTCATGAATGAACTAACATGATGCAAATGGTGTTAATGAAATGTAGACTAAACTTAGTCCATATGAAATGTTCGTGATGATATGATCATGAATTCGCAGCTAAACCATTAAGGTTACGCGAATTTGAAACTCGCAAACCTAGTTTACGATAAATGTTGAAATTGTAAGGCATGAATTGTTTGAGAAATGACACGAAATTGCAGTTGTCACATTCGCCCATCAAAAGGAATTGATCCACGAATTCAGGTTAGTGTTAGTCTATCGAATCTTTGAGTTTGTGATGAATATCGAGGAGAGAAGACATGGAGAAGTGTCGTTACGGTTATCGATGATTGAGAGTGTATAAAACATCGTAGTAAAGAAAATATCGGGTGAATCTCTCATGAGCAACACTTTGACTTGGGAATATGTGAACATTTTGCTTGCACTAAGATTTATAATTAACTGCTCCCAACATAACATGATCCCTCCAGAATTAGACATAGTTAGCTAAGCTATGTATAATTAAGGAACGATGATGTGACGTTCGGTTTAGTTGTTATAACTCTCGATGCTTACAAGGATTTATACCGTGTCGTTAAAATGGTCGGTAAAGTAGAAAGAAGTAAAATTCTCGAAAGTAATAACAAATCGAAAAGAAAATAAGTACGATAGATGAGAATATTTTTACAACGAGTGGTTTAGCAAAAGTAGCACATCTTAAGTCGTAAGATCCGAATATGATGGAAGACATAAACTTAGTACAACATAATACATAAAAGAAATTAAGACATTGTTAGTTTCCAAACTTCTTAGGTCTTCAGCGTTGTTGTGACCATGACGAGCTTCTCCTCCTCCTAACATGTATGCATTCCCATGAGCACCTTCAACTGGTTGACCTTGGTTTTGAGGACATTGATTCCGATAGTGTCCTTGTTCCCCACATCCGAAGCATGTGACTACGGTTTTACCTTTACAATCCCGGCTAGATGTCGGTGTTTGGCATTTGTGGCACTTGGCGGGCAAGGAGTGATGAAAATTACATCGATTACATAGTGGGTGTGTTCCAGCATATCCTCTACCTCTCATTGGTGCAGCGACATAAACCATTCCCGCTTCTTGCCTTCTATTTTGTTGTTGATGACGGTTAGTGTTGCGGTTTTGGTTGTTGTTGTTATAATCTCCTTGGTCGTTTTCCCATTTCCTTTTGTTGTTGTTGAGTTGGTTATCGTCGTTGTTGTTGTTGTTTTGGTTATTGTTGTAGTTGGTGCGGTTGTTGGAGTTGTTGTTGTTTTGGTTGGTGTTGGTGTACTTACCTCTCTTCACTACCTGGGCCATGAGCTTTTTAGTCACCCTAATAGCTTCCTCGATTGTTTGTGGATCAAACGAAGTCACATCTCCTTGAATAACCTCGGAAGTCCCGATAAAAGCCTCTAGTAACTTCGTTATCGAAACCATAGAGCGGGCATAAGCGGCCAATTCTTGGAATCTTCGAATGTAAGTGTCAATATCATACCCAATAGTTACTAGTTCATAGAATTCCGTCTCCAACTTTTTCACTTCGTGCGAGGACAAAATTTCTTAGTTACCAAACCCTTGAATTGCTCCCAAGTAAGCTTGAAAGCATTCTCCATTCCCATCGGTTGAGCATATGAGTTCCACCACGACAATGCTCCATCGAGTAGTGTACTTGTAGCAAACTTGACCTTACTATCATCCGGTCAATTACACAGCAAAAACACGGACTCCAATTTCTCGAACCATCGCACCATGGCAGTGGCTCCTTCAGTCCCTTTAAACTTGGTGGGATCTCCACTCTTGAAATCCTTGTAAAACGACTCTTGACTCGGACCCTCTTGCATTTCCTGCGGCGGCGACAAGCCTAGCGGCCAGCTTCCCTCTCAATTCTAGCGGCTTGGCATGTAGCGGCCTCAACGATAGCGGCGAGCCACCGTTTCCCTTTCAATCCTTAGTGCCTCTGCTACACTATCCCTTACCAACTTTTGAATAGCCGCTTGAGTCATTTTAGGTGTGGCTTTCTTCGGTGCCATATCTTCTTCAAAACAAGAGGAAATGTGAGACGTAGCAAAATCCGATGTCAAAATAAATGCTCCAAAGAGGTGTGATAAGAAATGATAAGTTTGAGGTTATTTTTAAAATGATCGACGGTTTCCGAAAAGATGGGTTATGAGGTGCTGTAAATGTTTCAAATGTATGGTGGTTTAGTGCCTTAATGTGTTAATAACGTGTAACTCGACATGTTAGTGGTGCAACAAAGGAGTGAGAGTGACTTCGCCCTATTTAAAGGTTTATCTCGGCATTCGACGTTATCGGTGATGAATCAGCTGATATAAAAATTGCGATAGGGAATGACAAGGAATTCTCGACATTGGAGTATGAAGAAAAATAATGGAATGGGCATTTAAAGGCATCCATGTGACAATCGATGTGAAATGAAAGTGAATAACTCGAAAAATGTACGTATAAATCGCATGCAAAGTGAACATGCACTTATGATGAAATGATGAGATGCTATGATGATGTAGTTATAGTCTAGGGTCAATGATGCAACCTAGTTCTCTATAACCGAAGCTCTGATACGAATCTATCACACCCCAATTACTGTTTTGCGGAATGGAATTCCTGGGGATTGACTGTCATAGCATCACAGTTGCAGATATATTGAATGACCTAAAGTGTCGTTTGGAAAACACATCGTTTGATTTAATAAAAAAATCAGAGTTTACAAAGTGTAGGTCCCAAATGAAAGTTACTATACACGGAAAATAAGTTTAGTACAAGTCAAACGATGTTTTTAAATTGTATCAATCCCATGTGAGACGCGTCGTCACCGCGACTCTATGATATGTCCACATGCATGCCATGAAGTATGCCTTAGATACCTGAGATAAAACATGATTAAAAAGGTCAACACAAAGGTTGAGTGAAATCCATAGGTTTAAGTAATTCGTTTGAACACAATCATCGTAGTGTGAGTTAAATGGTTCACACTCATCGTTGAAAACAAAATCGTATTTATTTCACTAAGTTCATGACACCAAAGCGTAACATCGCACCAATAAAAATTGGTAATCATCGTTTCATCGCCGCCCTAATAGGTAACTTGCCAAATTACCTTACCGGTTCAAATATAGTGCTTCGATTTCCCTAACGGGTCAATAAGGCGGAGTGTTAATTCAATAGGCCTATTCACAATATTCCGCTCACTGCAAGTGACTAATGGTGCATGATGTAGGGACTTCGAACATGGCAAATACTTAGTGACAATAAAACATTCGGTTATAGCATACAGTTCAAAGCATTTGTGTTCGATTAAAAATGTAGCATGTATCTCCCCCAAGAGTTTGTAAAGCAGTTAAAAGAGTAAAAGTGGGGCTATGAACTCACCATTTGCAATGATTACGATGACAAAAGTGGATACATTGAAATATAGCGTGAATCTCGAAAATGACCTATTATGGATGATATGATATGTAATGAGTTGCAATGTAATGTTATGCATGCATTTCGTATGTTATTTATACCATTTGCGAGTTTTGAAAATATTACTTATCGTCGAAAAATACTCGTTTGACGTCCTGACCAATCAAAAATCACTTTACAAGTATTTACGTCAAAATGTCATCCTACAATGGTTTTATAATGATTTATTGTGAAATTATCACTTTTCGTCGTAAAACAATGTCGTCGGAAAATTCATGAAAGTGACAAAATGGCTTCGAAAAACTAGTCGTAAAATAGTGTACGTCGAACGTTAGAGAACGAACTCGACGGTTTTGGAAAGTTTGTATCAAAATCTAGAAGTTTCAGTTCAGGAGTTTTCGGCATAAAGGTCTCGAACATAAAGATAATAAGGGTTAAATATGGTGATTTTGGCTAAAATATTGTGTAAAAATGAGTTTCGGCCAATTTTAAACATCCATAAATAATTTACTACAACTCCGCTATACAAACGGTTGGTTGTTTTGAAAAATATGCACGATGATCTAAATTTTATTAGAAGACATTTCGTTACAAAAAGTTTCACATCATGGTTAAAAACAGCCTCCAACATGGTCGTTTCACTACGTAACACTTGTCTCGTAAAATAATATAGTTTTTCAGAAAATAATAGTTACGGCAAGTTTATGAAAAAGTGCATATCTTTGTCGTTTCAAATCCGTTTTCTATGTATAATCGTCCTTAGCTTGTATCAATGTATATTAATATATTTTTGATAAGTCGAAATAATTTGTAAAGCTTAAGGCTCGTTTTTGACTCGAATAAAGTAAAAATTAGTATGCTGAAATTTTCTGAAAAATATATATTTAAATTCGTCAACTTGAAAAATTCATAACTTCTTCGTTATAACTCCGTTTTAATCCGTTCAAGCGGCCACGGATTCGTTTTTAAGTATATTTTCTAAATATCAAGGCCAAAATTTCGTGCCTACTGTCGGATTTTCCAGAAAATCAAAACAAGGACAGAACCCATTTTATACTTATCGAAAATAGTTTTTCTCGTACTAAACCTATTCCAATCCCTTCAAATCAACTCCAAAGCTAATCTAATCCTACCATACACCTTCTTAGGGTGTCATGGGTTCCTAAACATCACCAAGACCAACATATACCAAGGGGATAATTATAGGATGACCTTATATATATAAAACTCTAAAATCAAGGTAAAAATGGTATAAATGAACACAAGTCTTGCATGTTAGCTCCAAATATGAAGAAATAAATATGAAATGAAAGTGAAAGATATAAAATGAAAGAAATATGCTTACAAGCTACTATGATGAGGTGCAAAGAACAAAGGCTTAACCTAAACACCCTAGGTTTTTATTTCAAAACCTTAATAAGAGTGTGATCTAGATTGTATATACTTGAGCTTGAGAAAAATTTTTGTTGATCCCTTGTAACACCTATTATGGCCGGTTTTTGAGAGAGAACAAAACCAAGAGAGAAACTTCTAACACTTGTTGAATATGTGAGAATGAATAATTGAAATGAATGAGGTTTGAAATTATGTTAGTGTATATATCTAAACATTCAAAGAAAACCATGCCCTCATTAATTGTTACCTCCCCCTTGGTCGGCCAAGGGGGGAGGAATTTGATAAAATATCTTTTTTTTTTAACTTGTGTATTATTGTTACAAAGTGTAAGTAAATGTACAAGTAAAAGTAACTTTATAGAATTGTAGATACATTAATGTGTTTAAGGTAATTTTAGGTAAAAGAAATTTTTAATAAATCAAAGTAGAGTATAATGATATCATAAAAATTGAAAAAATACATTCCTTGTAAAATTTGAGTGATATAATAATTTATCGTGTAGTTTTTAAGAAAAACGTCGTAATAATATAAATTTAATGATTTATATACCAAATAAATTTGAAGCACTAAGTAAACTCAAAATATAGTTTTTATAAACTAAATGTAAGTATAAAATATGTCGGGATCATTTTTAGAAGTAACGGATTAAATATTCAAAATAATAACTCACGCGATAACGTTTATTTAATATAAAATTTACGCGTTTAATGTGAAATGTAAAGTCATGAATGAACTAACATGATGCAAATGGTGTTAATGAAATGTAGACTAAACTTAGTCCATATGAAATGTTCGTGATGATATGATCATGAATTCGCCGCTAAACCATAAAGGTTACGCGAATTTGGAACACGTAAACCTAGTTTACGATAAATGTTGAAATTGTAAGGCATGAATTGTTTCGAGAAATGACCTGAAATTGCGAGTTGTCACACTCACACATGAATGCTGTAAAGAGGATCTTTAGGTATCTTAAAGGTCATCCTAAATTGGGCCTTTGGTACTCAAAGGATTCTCCTTTTGATTTGGTGGCTTACACAGATAGTGACTATCTTGGTGCTAGTTTGGATAGGAAGTCTACAACGGAGGATGTCAGTTTTGGGAAGCAGACTTATTTTTCATGGCAGTGTAAAAAGCAAACTATTGTGGCAAATTCTACAACCTGAAGTTTGAATATGTGGTTCTTTGCTAGTTGCGTGGTCAAGTTCTATGGATTGAGAATCAATTCTTTGGATTTTGGGTACAATTTTATGCATACTAAGATTTACATTGATAATAACAGTTCAATATGCATCATTAAAAATCTGTTTACATTCTAGAACTAAACATATTGAGATAAGACATCATTTTATTAGAGATTGTAATGAGAAAAGGTTGATTCAAATGGTAAAAATCCATATTGATTTCAATGTTCTCGATCTTCTCACCAAAGCTTTTGATGTGGGGAGGTTTTAGTACCTTGTTGTTAGTATTGGAATGATTAATCTCTAAATTCTCAAATTGTTTTGTATCAGTTTGTATAAGTATTGACTGTTACTTGTTATTATGTAATCTTAGTTTTGCTATTCTTGTTTCTAACCACTGATAGTTTGGTTCTAACCACTGATAGTTTGGTTCAAACCACTGCTTGTTGTTCTGTGTTTCCACTAACCATTTTGCAGATACAAGAAAGATCATTATGGAAGTTAAAGAAGTACTGAAGTTCATTGTTCATTCATTCAACAAAAGCAGTTTATAGCTTACGACACAATTCAACTTCAAGTGCAAATTAAAAGACTACTTCTATACATGATTTCCTACTACTATCCTTGCTCACATAGTTCCTTCCAGTTGCTGGATATGAATTTGTGATATGCATGACCAGTACGACGAAGAAGCTAAGGATCAAAATGGGAAGGATGGATTGATGAAAACGAACCTGGTGCTGGAAGACCAAGAACCACCTCTCTGTTGTTTGGGAGTGGTGGGTTTCTTGCTCGTGGTCTTTTTTGGGGTTGGGATGATGAAGGTTGGGGGTTTGAAGTTCTCTTCTTTGAAGTCATCGAGTCCTCAGATGCCTCACTTGGATCCACCACACTATCATCTTCTGATGATGGAAGAAATGTGGATTTTCTTGGTCTTGGTTCTTGTGGAGGAAGGTAAAAGCGCCATGGGTTAGTATCTTCACTTGACGATGATGAGGATGAGGAGGATGTTAGATCAACAACCTCTGGTTTATTCCAACTAGGGTTCCACATGGTGATTGAGGTTGATTGTGGATTTTGGAGAAATTAGGGTTTGATGTTAATTGGTGTGTGCGTTATGTGAGATTTGGGTTTCTTTATATAAGCAATGTTATGGGTTATGGAAGTAAATGAGGGGCAGGTTAAATG
Organism: Chrysanthemum makinoi; assembly: GCA_910596185.1. Lineage (NCBI taxonomy): Eukaryota > Viridiplantae > Streptophyta > Magnoliopsida > Asterales > Asteraceae > Chrysanthemum > Chrysanthemum makinoi. Next base: position 43,541,905 of record OU343216.1, on the reverse strand, counting down.
TGGTTGAGGAGTTAATGAGATTCTTGGGCGTTGGACTAATATTAATCCAAAACGTTAACCATATTGACTTACATTTCTAACGCTGCGGATAGGTCATTTGGATCCCCCGATGGCTTTTTCTAACCACTGATAACCATAACCTTCTTCTCTGTGTTTGTTTTGTGTTTTTGTCTTGAAGGTGTGAAGGATTTGTGTACATAGGAGCTGGTGTGTTAGCTGCTTGTGCTTGTTTTAAAAAATAAATAAATAAATAAATAAAAATAAATAAATAAATTCTGTGTAATCCTTCATATTTTTGTGAGATCTCTTTACTAATGACACAAATTTGCTTGCTATAACTTTTGGAGGTTTGGTTGAAGTGCTACTATGTATCCACGGATGGTTTGTTTCTAAACGCGGATAGCTGTTCTGCAACCGCGGATAGCATTTTGATTAGTGGTGGATACTACAGGGGCTGCTTGGTAACTTTTGCAAAAGTATATTATTTCCCCCAAATCACCGATGGATCATTTATTTGATCTTCAAAACACTTCAATTGGCGCTCACTCTAACCCTAATCACTTATCTTTGCATAATTCACAAATCCCACATCATAACCATCATTCATCACAATGGCTGAAAAGTATTCCACTACACATAACCTTGTTGCTATTCTCACCAAGAATGATCGATCTAAAGGGTTTCATCAAATGATTGATTTCCTTGTTCACAGTTCTATTCACTATGCCTTAACTGTCACACCAACCATTTTTAAAGCCTACATACATCAGTTCTGGAAGAATGCTAAGCTTGAAAAGGTTGATGGAGTCGAAATGCTTAGCACTGTTGTGGATGACCATGCTATTTCTGTTAATGAGGAGCTCATCAGGGAGGTTTTAAAGTTTGATGATGCTGATGGTGTTGATAATCTTTCAGATGTTGAGATTGTTGCTGGTTTGGAAAGGTTAGGTTATACACACAGAGGTGATAAGGTACAATATTTTAAGAGTTTGTTTTCCAAACAATGGAAGTTTCTTATTCATATCTTATTGATGTGTATGAGTAATAAGACCACAGGGTTTAATGACTTTCCTTCCAAAATTGCTACTGCCATTATTTGTTTGTCTGATGGAAGAAAGTTCAATTGGTCTAAGATGATATATGAGGGGCTAGTACAAAACATTAGGAAGAAGGGTAAATACTATTTATATCCTAGGTTTGTTCAACTGATTGTGGAAAGTCAAATAGAGGAGCCTGTTGAGCATACTCAGGAGTATGAAGTACATCATATGCTTCCTAAAGTTTTTGCCCATATGAAGAATCAGCCACAAAATGTACAAATTATTGATGTTCCTTTATTTCCTCATATGCTTACTTTGCCTACTAATCTTGAGTTTGATGAGGATTCTGAATCTCAACCTATAGTCACTGCACCAAGCTGAAACCACTTTGTTGTTGCATCTCAACACCTCGATAGTACACACATGATAGTGTATCTCAACCCACTTCTAGTCAAACTCAAACCACTGATACACCTATTGTGTTCACTAGGAGATGAAGGGCACCGAGCTACCTCGGCTAGTGCTAGTGGTGTTGCTAATGAGGTTGTCACAGGTGGTGAAGGTGACATGATTGGAAGGGCTTCCAATCTTGATTCATGCTTTAATGCTGGTCAGGATAGTGGAAATATAAATAAGACCCAACCTTTGGCAACTCCTAATGTGGAGAGTTCCTTGGAACTTAACACAGTGGAGAATCCCTAGCCACTTGGCTAATACAGGTGCATAGTTGTTCGGGCTCGATGCGATGCTATGTTTACTATATCCAAGGATTCACCTCTCGGGCGATTAACAGCTCGAAGTGATGAGGATCGTTTGGAACGACCATGAATTGACGGATTCGAGTTTGTACATGATGACCTTTCAATGAACCACCTCTCGGACCAGTTCACACAGGTCGAAGTGGGGAGGATATTCTTGAATGCTTAAATGAATTGACGACTAAATGTATCAAGATGGAGGAGACAATCTCGAATCTAAAGGAGTTGGCTGTGTTTTATGGAAAGGATATTCGGAGATTGAAGCAAAGAGTGATGGTTTTGGAAAAAGTAAGACGACCAGGAGTTTCTGTTTTGAAAGCTATGAGAAGAAAGAAAAAGAAGGTGGACTCCTCTCCCGCTCTGAATATGGAGGATGTATCCAAACAGGGGAGGAGTGAAGGCATAAGTTCAGGGGAGGCTGCTAATGGAACTATGGAAGAAAATAGTGGAGATCAAGACTTTTTAGTATATGATAAAGATGGGAATGAGGCAGTTCTTGAAAAGGTGAAGAATGTTGTAGAAGAAGTAGTGCAGGACACAAACACGATGGTATATGCGAAACCACGGTTAGTACTCTTGTAACCACTGCCTGAGTTTGTGATATGGCAATTATACCCACTACTATAATACCAACTGCTATCATAACCACTTCCACTGTTGTCACAACTCTTTCTGTATCACCACCTAAGTCTAAAGAAGTTGAGAAAGAAGCTGCTAGTACATTGATAAATCTAAGCAAAACTTCATCTATTTCTACACCTATCATTGCACCTGTTTTATCTGTTCAATCTACTGCAACTAAACCCAAATCCAAAGGAAAAAGTTTAGTTATTGGTGAACCTTTGAAGAAGAAAGTGATTCAATATGATATTGGAAAAGGTAAAGGGGTTGCGTACAGAGCTGAAGTTTAAATCTAAAGGAGAACAAGAAGCTTATGATGCAGAGTATGCAAAGAACATAGTAGCTGAAGAAGAAACAGCTTTAGAGAAAAGAAAAGCAAGCTGAAGAGGAAGCTAGTCAGAGATGGTTAGCTATATGGTATGAATCACAAAACTTTCTTGAAGCTTCTCAACAAATACATGATGAATATACTGCACAAGAATGTAATTTGTTGGATGATAAGGAAAAAGCTAGGCTTTTGGGTGAATGGGCAAGGAAGGTCAGTAAAGGAAGGAAACAAGTTATAAGAAAGAAACCTCCTTCAATGGCACAGTTGAGGAATGTACTAATGAAAATTATTAAGAATTCATGCATTCACATTTTTGAAAATCTTAGTAGATGTTCATTTGAAAGAATTCTTGAGATTTATGAAAGATGTATGAAGATTAATCATGATGATTTCTGTCCAATGAATTCTAAGAAGGAAGAAGAGTGGATTAAGAAGGATGATGAGTGGATTCAAAGTAAAAGAAAGAGAAAATCTGAGGTTCAAGAAACATCTGATTCTAAAAGATTGAAATTAGTTGAAGATGGTAATCAAATTGTTTCTTATGAGTTTAAGCTTAAAGTTGGAAATGAAGGAGTTTGGAAGATTCAAAGACTCAACAATGAAGTTTATGTGTATAATAACTTTTCACAGATGCTTCAGTACTTTGAAAGAGATGATTTGATGAATCTTTGGATACTTTACAAGAATAAGTTTGGTGAAGTACATCCTAATGATTATCATGAGAGAGTGGTCTATTATAATTTGAAGATTTTATTTGAACCAACTCATGATGAACCTGAGTGGAAAGGACTCTACAATGGTACAGTAACAAGATGGTTTTTATATCAAACTTGTGGAGTTCATGTTTTAACTGTTTCTGGAAAGATTATTCATATGCTTGTAGAAGGTGATTATCCTCAGTTGAATAAGTATCCGGGAATTATTGCTCAGATGTTGAAACCTGGTATTATCAAGATGCTGTTACCCTATGATGGTCAAGCTTATGATTTGTTGAAGAAATATGAGACAATTCTTAAATTTCATAAGTGTTTGGCTACATCCTCCAATTCAGATGTTTTGAGCTTAAAGGAAACTTGAGAATTCTGTTGGAATGTATCAAGTTTAGGAGAGGATTGTTGGGTTTTTGGTTCCTTGAATCATGAATTACTTTAAGTACTGGAACCACGGACAGGTTTGATATAACCACGGACAGAAGAATGTAACCGCTGATGAAGACAACCACGGCTAGTAGTAGTGTGTAACCACGGACAATATATTGTAACCACTGCTAGTGTCTTGTATAGTCGGTTTAGTTTATTGTATTAGATAAATATGGAAAAGATATTTATCTTGTAGGTTACGTATTGTATTATGTAAAGGACCCCTTAGTCTATAAAAGGAGGTCCTAGGTTAGATTAGATATACATAAGTTTTATATCTAAGGTCGATACACTTCAAGGTTGCAAAACCCTAATACTGTAAGAGTATTCGTATTAATAAATAATATTGAGGTGTTGAATGTTAACTGTTCTTCTTCTTAAGATTAAGTGTTAAATTCCGCGTAATACTTAATAAGCTTTTATTCTAAGTCAGTTTCTATATTAGATCGTTTGCTCAACTGGGATCAACAAGAATGAGACAAAATAAATACAAGAATGAAACAAAGGGACTTAAAGTGAAAGAGATGAAACTGACAAAAAGATGGAAGGACTTGCTTGCAAAAGAAGATTTATTATTTAGTCCTTCGTAGTATTTTGTAAACCCTAATCCTCTAGTACATAAAGAGGACATGGGTTGTAGGTTTTAATAATTAGGTCTTCCATAATGTAGTCATTAAAGGTGTGTGTGTGTGTAACCTAGACGTGTTCCTATAAACGTCTAGGGTTAGAATTTGTTTGGTTTAGCCTCAAGGATCTTTGATCCCTGTTACAAGTTTAGTGTAACCGTATTATTCCGATCAAATAATAATTGAGGCTTGGAGTGATTATAATGAAAAACCTTGTGTCAATAACTATGATTTGTTTTAATTCCGTTGCGTGTACATGTTCTTTATCATTGTTATTGTTAACCCTAGAGGCTCAAAACGATCTCAAGGAGTCTATCAAACTCCACACACTCCCAAGTGATACTATAAAGAACCCAAAAGTGAATTGGATTTCGTCGACTTCATGTTCTTGTTCACCATGGGAGAGTGCACATCCATGTCCCTCACACCCAACGGTTCACTCGGTAAATGCTATCAAAAAGGGTTCCAAGCCATCAAAAATGAGGTACCAAGGCCCTGCACCATTGGTAGAACCTACTCTTGAGAAACCCATCAACCAAGAACCCAAACCTAGTCTAGAGGAGGAGTACAAGGAACCCCATCAAGAAAAACCGGTTCTTGAAGTCTTAGCTTATGCACCTTATTATAATGCTTTAAAAGAAAAATATGAGTTAGAACTTAAACTTGGAAAACATGGGTCCGATTTTGTGCGAAATAATCTACCTAAAAAGTTAGACGATCCCGGGCTATTTAATCTTCCATGTAGGCTTGGAATTTCCAAACCTCTCGATGCTCTAGCCGACTTAGGATCATGCATCAATCTTGTTCCGTTGTCCCTCCATAGAAGCCTTAACTTAGGTAAGATAGAACCAACGGAAACCATCTTAGGTCTAGCGGACGGTAGTATTGCATATCCGGTGGGGATAATTAAAGACATGGTAGTACACGTAGGAGAGTTGACTCTTTTGGCCGACTTTCATGTGCTAGACATGAATAAGGACTCGACATGCCCATTACTAGTAGGAAGAGGATTCTTAGCGATCGCTAGTGCTATCATTGATTGTAAAATGTCCAAGATAGTGGTAGGAGAGGGAAGTCCTAGGTCAATCTACGATGTCAAAAAGCATACATACTACAAAGAAGAGGAAATCCCACATGAGATTAGGTTGGATAGAACGCCCTCTAGATATGGACCTTGGATAGATAACCTCATAGGTCCCCAACGACCTTTCTACTTAGATGAAGCCTTTGATAGTAAAGCAACTTTCAATGAAAAAGAGATGGCTAGGGGCATGGAAGTAAACCCATTCGAGGACGCCTTAGTATTTAGGAAGATGACCGAATTTCTAGGAAGATTGCCCATCAACCTTGTCATGAATAAGTGGAAAATTGAGAGCGATAAGCCTAAACATAAATGGGATTGGAATAGACCACCTAATGATGGTAATGGAGAGTGGCACATTAGAATTACGATCTATGATCCCGATGGAGAGAAGTTTGAAAAGGCATATCGAACCAAACGTACTACTAGGAACTTAAATGATAAGTTTGATCCTTATGACATTGTTAAGGATAGGCTTACTTATATCGGTACGTAGGGGCACGACTACGAGTCTAGCTACAAGACTCTCAAATAAAGAAAAGCGCTTCGTGGGAGGCAACCCATGCTTAATTGTTTGCTTGTTAGTGTCATATATCTTTTAGTGATTGTTTATTCTCATGTTTAAATTTGTAAAAATGCTTTATTTTGTTTTTAACCTCGTCTTAATTGCATATAAAGGTATTTTACATAAAGGATAAGTGTAGGGAGGATTACACACGTTTTCAAAAGAAACGTAAACATGAGAATAGCAATTCATTAAAAGATATATATGTGTGTTTGTTCAAGTCAAATGCTTGTATCGAGTCATAATGGATGTTTTGCGAAATTGGTTTCAGACTCTAAAGATGTAAATTTTTGAATTTTTCCAGAAAATCGCAGACCGGTTTTGTCGGATAACCTTGACGGCGTTAGGGTAGCAACGACGACGTCGGGGAAGGAGTAAAAACAACAGATTACTTTTTTATCGTTTTCTGAGCTACTTATAAAATTTTGGAATTTTCCAGGTCTTAATTTTCCAAAAATTCTGTAAACATCAATTCCACAAGCATTATATCCTAGTTTAGTAGAGACTTATATATATTATTACCGCCGATTTTACGCGAAGGTTTCGTTTGTTTTCTTTGAATGTGCAGGTTTTATTTATCAAGAAGAAGAAACAAAAGATTGGAAGGAGCTTATCACGAATACGTTTTTCTTGGAAAGGATTTAACCACCACTTTACACGGATCCTACCGAGCTAATCAGGGGAGTACTAGTTTCTTTCTTTTTTAATTACCTTCCATTATCATAACTTTGATACTTTCGGGGAACATTGGGGACAATGTTCAGTTTAAGTGTAGGGAGGGAAAATAAAACGGGAAATTTGAAACTATGCTTATCCTTGATTATTTGCTTTGTCCAATTGCAATTGCGTAATAAACCATGAGAAAATGTCGGTTAAGGTAATTTTAGCACCAAATTTTTAATTTTTCATAACATATAGGAGTGGGCCATTAGTCTTAACAAAAGCGTCTCATGGATAGGAAGTTATATGACTAGCACAAAAACCCTTTACCACCTAAATTCCACCCAAAATGTGAGGATCACCCTTAGATTAGTAGGAATTAAAGCATTCATCTTTAATGCTTAGAGTGTGAACCGGTAGTATATTAGATTCTAGAACTTGTTTTGTGATGCATCCCGAGATCGCTAGTAAGACTACACTTGTGTAGTTAGGAATAACTAAATGATAAGAGGCATTAGGATAACCCTTGTTTGATACCCGTAATATAATTACTTCTTACACATCGGTTGAGTAATTCCCCCATACCTTTGCGTTGTACTCATATTTAGTACACGATACCCCTAGTTAACCCCTCAGAGCCTATCCTTTTCGCGGTTCTCTTGATTTTTCGGTTTTCCGGAATATCAATGAAGAGCATTGTTTACACCCCACCCCCAAATATACACCCAAATCGCCTTAGCCTACCATGTATGCACTCACTTTTAGTGCATTATTGTTATCACCCCAAACCCTTAGTTCAATTATCTAGTTGCTTGCATGAGTTGCTAAGTCGAGTCATATCCTTTGTATACAGTTTTGGGACGATTGGGACTCATGGGAAAAAGTTAAAGTTTAAATGATTAGAAGGGAACGTTAAATTCCCTTATTTGCGTAATAACATACCCCAAGTGTTTTGATCTTTTCAATTCGGGTCAAATTAGTGTTAGAGTAATAAAAACTCAAGTGTAGGGATGTGCCTATAAATCCCTATCATTTTGATGTTACAGTAGAGGATGGTAGAGTAAAAGTGTATAAAAAAAATCGAAAAAAAAAATTAGAAAAAGAGAAAAGAAAAAAAAATAGAGTAAAAAAAAATACGGGCTACCATCCTACATCTATCTTTAAATTTATGTTCGTTTGTTTCAGTTATCTAGAGTTTAGAGTGTCGAGTCTTGGCTTAGCAACGCCATTCTTCGTATGCTTGTAACATAAAGATTTTTGACATGCCACCACTAAATAGCCTATCCCACCAAACCCTTTGTTTCCCTACCGTAAGCCTAACATTACAACCCTTTAAAGACCTCTTTGATAGTCTTTCCTAGGTGCTTACGCCAAAGCGATGGAGGTTTGATCTAGTCTCAAGCCTATGGTAATCTATATACTAGGACCGGTTAATGAGTGTTTATCTTCCATTTCCAACTTGTTATATTTCATATACACCCGAGAGAGATGTGAGTATCCAAACACCCCTTGTGAGGTGCTAGTATGTAATTTTCGTGCTTGTTACGACTTTTTGGGCTTATATGTGTTGTCGACATTTTAAACCAATGCTTCATGACCCTAACTTATAAATTAATTGGCTAAAAGCACATTTTCTTGAGGACAAGCAAATACCAAGTGTAGGGATATTTGATAAGGTTTTAAAATGTACATTTTTGAGGGGTCATTTAAGCCCTTATTTGATCACTTTTGTATCCGTTATTACTTAATATCGTTCCTTTTCACTTTTAGGTCTCTTGAAGGTAAATTGCTGTAATGGCACTTATTTGGACGAAAAGGCGGATATCTGAAGAAAATGGCCAAAGTCAAGAAATCAAGACACTCAAGCTGCTGAAACACAAGGTGACGGCGTCACTGCTTAACTGCGACGCCGTCGGAGCATTTTGTGACGGGACAAAAGTCAAATTTCTTATTTTCAAGTGACGGTGTCAAGCTTTAAAAGAGTAGGCCGTCGCAACTCAGACGGCCTAGATTTGATCCCGACGGCGTCATAAGCTGAAGAGGACGGCGTCACAAGCACAAGGTGACGCCGTCGCAAGACTAACGTGGCCAAGACGAAAACCTAATAACGGCGACCCGACGGCGTCACAAATCATAAGGTGACGCCGTCGCACATGTAATCTTATATATAGAATCCGAATTTTTCAGTATTGGGGAGTAGTCTTTTTGGAGTAAAAACCTAAACCGAACCAAGGCTGTCTTGTACAGTATTTTAGGGTTCCAAACCCTATCTTACATCAAGATAAGTGTTTTACTTCATTAATACAATTATGTCTTTGATTATTTGTGTGTATGCTTGCATGTTCTCCATGTCCGGCTAATTTACTTGTGTGTTTGCTTAGGGATTATGAAACTTAATTATTGAATATTGATTGGTTGTCTCTTATCTTAATTGTTAATGATCTAGTAATGCGATAGGTCATTCGTTGTGTAGTTAATGCTTGATTAATCTTTGTGAACCTTAGACTATGACACCTAGAGTAGTTGTAGGCTAAATCATACAAAGAGTGCCTTAGAGTTAGAGTGTATAAATCCTAGAGATTTTGTAGACGAGACCCTTTGGTAAGTTCAAAGAGTTAGGGATAAACGCATACCCTACGACTTTAGACACACAACGCGATTAAGAATAAGGACGTGACAATTCAACCATCAATATGAGATAATTAAGGAATAATAAAACCTAAGTAAACACATTTTTAAACTATCATACGAGCACACAATAATTAGACATAGACTACCATCACCTTAGATTAGATAATTAGATAAGTAGAGTAATCGGTAGAAATACCAAACCCCCAAATTCAAACCCCGAGATTCGTACCTTTCCATTTCCTAAAAACATAAAAAGATAAAAAATAATCTTCCTCAACCCCAACCTTAGCGTAGTAACTTCTCACTAGCATTCCTATTCCCCTAGAGAACGATATCAATACCCGTGGCTTACCCTAATACTACACTACAACGATTAGGTTCACTTCCTAGGGTGTTATAAAACTTGCTCGAAGAAAAGGAAGTTCCCTTGACCCCGAACGACGCGTGTAGCGTTATCAGCAAACATATTCACAATGAAGATGGAAAGCCTTCTGGAGCCAACATCAAACAAGCTCCTGGTGGGTGGCATGTGAGATCTATCCAATAGATCAACCATGTGACAACTGAAGAGAAACAATGGGGCGAGTCATAATTATGATTCAATCCTGGTTCAGGTTATGGATTGACGGATACCTTTGAAAAACCGGTCGTCGTGCTTAAAAATCTTTTCTCTAGCACATCGACTGTGTATTAATGTTTCAAAAATTAAAAGGTGTTTATGATTGATAATTGATTTTTCTTAAAAACTTCGCTGTATTGCAAAAACACTTTATTGAGCGATTACGATTTTTTTTCAAATCATTTTTCATCAATCAGTGAATCTCAAATTCGCTGGTTCACTCACTCAGTGTTGTCTTCTTTGAGACGTTCCGGTTTGAGAACGGCTAGAAACATTTGCGAAACCTGTCAAGGAGATTCTTAGGAATCCTACGATAACAGGCGGTACCTATCGCGATCAACGGGGAACCGTGGGCCATGTACCTCAATTCAACGAAAGTGATCAAAGACACTTTCGTGCGCTTTATTGCTGACTGTTGTATGCAGGTACTCCCGATGTTTGCAGCTGATCAGAATGGAGACGTCAATCCATAGCCGCATGCTCACACATCACATTCATCTCAAAAGAAATCATGATTAGTGGATCAATGACTCTGATATTCTCATTCCATGCTTCTGCTACGCTGCTGCCAATATCATGAATCAACGAAAGCTTCCGCTACTCTGATGTGAAGAAATCATGATCCAGAATGTGAGCATGTCGGTCCATAATGTCACAACATCACATAATACCAACACCACAAAGGATGATTCAGAGATTTATGGTAGCTGATGATCCAAAAGCTGGCTCAAAACTCATTATTACGTGGATCAGTTAAAGACCTCCACTAAAATTATCCAAACATGCGAAACATGAAGAATCAAAGACTACAAGCTACTGAGCAAAGTACTTAATCAAGAATCCAAGAACAATCTAATGTAATATCTGTTTGTATTCATTGTAATTTGAGGTGACCTCCCTTAGGGGAAGATTGTTAGGATTTAGTAAATCCAAGTATTAAAGTGTCGGTCACCTCAAGTATATGTAATCGTTAGAACGCTCGTAGTCGTAGATTATTTAATGTTAAGTAGTATTTAGTTGTGTAACACCATGGAGGACGGACGGGTCTTTACCCACTGTATGCCTGATCCACAGCCCGTAGGTGGCGATTTGTGTAAGACTATAAATACTCTCTACCTCCCAAGGTAGAGATTTGGAGCTCATAATAAGATTTTCACTTTCTCTCACTAAGTTCCCAAACCTCTAACTATTTCTCTCTCTAAAACATCATTGTGTACGCCTCTTGTGATCATGGTTTAATGTGATTGTGAAATCCAATATGTTACAATCTTTCCTACCTCCATTTCCTATGGCGAACACTTTGGCTGTCTCGTGCCGTTTGTTGCCATTCCCTTTAACAACTTCATTCCTCTTCCTCTTATCACTCCTATCATTCTTACTCTTGTCTCCTACTTCTAGCACATAAGAGTCCATGAAACGCTCAGCCACAGCAATTGCCTCATGCAATCTAACTGGCTTGGCAGCGATGACATCATTTCGAGTAGCTAAAGACAATCCATCAGTATACCTCTCAATCTTAAGTTCTTCGGTGCGAACCATTTCAGGGCAAAGCAATGATAACTCTTGGAAACGACGAGTATAAGTCGCCATGTCGGTACCCTTAACCTTATGGTTCCAGAACTCACTCTCTAACTTCTTAACTTCATTCCTAGGACAGTAAGTCTTAATCAGGAGAGTCTTAAACTGAGTCCAAGTCATACTATAAGCTACATCAATTCCTACTGATTTGTGATAGTTGTTCCACCAGGTCAACGCCTCATCCTTCAAGGTGAATGTTGCATACTTAACCTTATAATCCTCACCACAGTTACTCACAGCAAACACAGATTCAGTTTTCTCCAACCACCTAGTCAGGTAAACTACTCCCTCAGTTCCTCCAAACTCAATGGGACCACAGAATCGGAACTCTTTGTAGGTACAACCTCGAGTTCGATTCAGCATTGGGGTTCCACTAGAAGTATTAGAGAGGTTAGTCCCAGCTAGCAGTTCAGCGACACGCTGCGACACTAGCTGGTCAATGTGGGTTGGGTTCACAGGTGGAGGGTTTTGTGGAACAGGACCATTCTCAGCACGGTCGTTCAAATTTGGGTTCCTTACCGGGTGATCGAGGGTTGGGTTCTCAAGGTGGTGTGGTGGGGCCGACGACCTCGACGACCAGGGGCAACAACAACAGCAGGAGCTGCTCGGTTGTTCCTAAGCGGGTTTCGTCTTATTGCCATTATTCTGAAGGCAAGAAAAACAGTTTCATAAGTTCACAATTCACGTTCTAAAAAAATAGAGTTGGGTTCCAAGGGTCACCCACTAACGCCTGAATACGAAATCAAGGCCAACAGGGATAATGCTAAACCAAAGCAAAACAATCAGATACCGAATCATCACTAAAGGATGCACGTTCCAATAACCATAACTCATAGGTTTCAAAAGTGGAAATACATGGAAGGATACGAAGAAATAAAAAACAATCCTAATAATGATACTAGTAATCAACTAGGATAATCCTACATCTCGAACCAAGTACTACTTAGTTTCAAGATGGTACAAAACCATAAATCTAATACTATCTAGCCACGTCTACGAGCACTCGTAAATGATCTCCAAACATCATCCATCACTCTCCATAGTGACGAAATCCCCAAACGCTGAGAGTCACAATCCTTCCTAAGATTCACGACCTCCTTCTCTAAACCGTCGACCTTGCACTGAAGCGCTTGGTCTGCCTCCAAGGCTGTCAGGCACTCTGTATGCCGGTCTCCAACCTGCTCAAAGAGTGCCGACAGACCTTCTCTCAAGGCCATCGACTTCTTCTTTATCTTAGCCAAATCTATCCTCAAATCCTCTACACAAGTCCTCGTCACTCCATCTAATCGATCTAACAACCTACTGAGACTAATATTCTGGGATATAATCCTCCTCCAGATCAGACCCGTACCTCCATACTCCTCGGGCTCTGAAGTAATCTCCGATGGTATCTCAGATCCTAACGGGATACCTATATAAGGTGAGTAAGGTGGTGAGTCAATGTCTAAAGGCTGTCCAGGGGATTCAGGCTCAGGCAAAGGAGAACCTGGTCCTGGAGAATGTGCAGGACTCTGAAATGGAGGAGTACCCCCTTCTGGGATATCCTCATCATCCTCCTCCTGTGGATCCTCATCCTCATCTACCTCCTCCTGAGGATCCTCATCCTCATCTACATACGGCTCCTCAATCTCATGCTCCTCCTCGACCTCATGCTCCTCCTCGCCCTCATCCATAGAGGGAGAGTCCATAAGTCGGAGTCTCTGTGCATGTAAATCCTGAGGTGGTACACTAGGAGATCTAGGCCTCCTAAGACATGGTGATGCTGCTAAACGGATAGGTGATGATGGTGGTCTCACGGACATGCTGGTAGTGCTATAAGCAAGCCTAGGAGTCTGGGCTTGTGCTAAGACCTGATGTAAAGTGAGCTGCCTAGATGAGCTAGGACGATCTGATGATGATGAACTAGTGTGACGGGCAATCTCATAAGGATCACCCTGCGCAACCGTCATAAGAGTCAATGCTGGTGAACTAGCAACAGCAAGGACCACCTCAGACACATCAAAAGCTAGTGAAGGCATAGTCTGTGACAATGGCATAGGGTAGGTATAAGTGTTCGAAACAACTAGTTTTAATAAGCGCATCAACTCAACCAAAAAATATATCACATAATGAAAGCTTTAAAAGTGTAGGTACCGCATTACTCAAAATATGCCTTTAAATAAAACACATAAGTTCCGTTCCATCACATAATCCCATATCAAATCAATCGAGTTCAAAACTCCAAAATCACAATATATCGTCTCCTCAAATCAAATTCCGTAATATCTCGATAATCACATCTCATTTTCCAAAGTCAATAATCACATCTCCAATTCATAACGTTTCCATAATCAGTTCACAATATCCCTTAACAGATCATCTCATAATTCAAATCGCAGTTCATACCATAATCAAATAAGAAGCTTCGGCTTGGCAAGCGAGCGTGCGTCGGTCGAGGATCAATTTTCTTAAAAAGTGGTTATAGTTTAGGGTTTATAAAATACCTAATTCTCTATAACCTTGAGCTCTAATACTAATCTGTAATACCCCCAAATCTCGGTACAGCGGAAGACTTAATCAATATTTCAGGGCATTACTATTGGATTGGTATCGCACACAAGTATAGTAAAAGATAGTCATTTAACCATTCAAAACCAATCCCAAATTTAAATATTCAAAACATTTAATCCAAAAGTAAAAATATTAGGCCCAAAACATAGTTTAATAAAATAGGTCCCCATAGTTTATCAGAGTCAGAAATGATCCTTGAACCCCGCCTTCTTGCCAAGCTTCCACCGATCACGTATTCCAAACATCTCTTAAATACCTGAGAAATCATGCTAAAAGGTCAGCTTACGCTAGTGAGTTCATAGGTTTAAGTTCAACAAAATCATAGTGGACCTGTAAGAGTTGATTTTCTATGCAAGACCTAGATAGATAAATACCGTTTGCACACACTGATCCTACCCGGATCTCCAATCATATCTCGCATCCAGGGATTACTCGGGCCCCGCGACTCTAGTCCAGCACTGTTGTGGCAAAATCTAGAACAATTGCCAACCCCGGACTAGGTCGAGGTAGAAGTCTCTTCTTAGCTAGGCAACAGTTCAACCTAGTCTAAGGAAACAACTACCGCACATCTATCTAAACAGTCAAGCATATAAGCAAATCCAAATAGTTTTAACGGTCCAAAAACAGTAGCATGATTCTCACCCCAATATAGTTAAAAAGGTAGATAAAAGTGGGGCTATGAAACTCACCTCAAGCAATCAACGCACAAATAAACACTAGCAGAAGATAACGGTATCAGGGCACAGCAACTATCGACTTGGTACAACCTATTAATGTAGACCAACTTTAATATATATATTCCTCAAAATCAACATTATCTACCCCAATATATTCCATTTTTTTATTTCCAAAAACGTCTCGTTTCACCATTTAATCCTAGTGTTTGGTATCCTCATGTGGGTGTGTCAACTCAATATGATGCTATGAATACACTTAAACAACCAATATATAACTCAATGAGACACAATGAGACCTCTAAACGATAAGCTCCATAGTCCAATAAGTTTCGGAACAAATAGTAGACCTTATCGAATTCGTCAACTCGATAAACTCATTTATTTACTCGTGTTGCTTATTATCCCATAAATCAATCGTATCTTAAAGAGTCATAAGGATAATTCACCCATTAATAAGGTTACCCAACGTACCTAGCGGGCTCTTATTAGATTCGTCAACCTAATAAGTCCGCTACCCACGTGGATCAACACTATTAACGTTAGGTTATCCGTAACCCAGGCACACAACGTAAGTACATAAATACTTAACTAATATTAAATGTCCACAGTTGACATTTATTGATAAACGTGTATTCGAAACATTAATTACTTATTTATTACAAAACATTTCCAATTTAGTCGTTAGTTTCCGTTTAAAAATAGTAAATAACAAGATAAGTCTTGTTATCGATATTTTTGGTACAAAAGCCAATTTATTATTTACATTTCATAGTTCTATTAGCATTTTAATGTATAAATATATATTTCGTCAAATTCCATTATTAGTTTCATAACGTTATCCGTTTCGAGTCCACGAGCAAGAGTCATGACTTCTCGGCTTTTAATCAATCAATAGTCCAAATTATACTAAAGTCCATGTTATGGCTTTGTCGGAGTCAACTATTGACTAAAAAGTCGAAGTAACGCCGACGTAGCTCAAAGTCAACAATATATATATCAAGTCCAATTTAAATGTCATAATATCGCAATTCAAACCCAAACCAACTCAAAACAATCTCGCCAACCAATCAATCAACCAAAAATACCCGAAACCAATGTTATGACCCTAATGGTCATGACACGGTCGCGGTTAAGACCATGTGAACCAAACAAGCTCTAGAAGCTTTTCGGCTCCACGCGTCTCATCCAAACCTCAACTACATCAACCAACAAGCTACCAAATCGCCCCGACCTGGACCTGTGGCCCAAGTGGGTCACGTACGCAAGCAAGGGCCACGTACGTGCCCTTTGTGGCTCGTACACCCTTCCAAACCAATCAAACATCACCCAAATCAATTCCACGACATCCAAATCCAATCATTCAAGCTCCAATCAATAACCAAACACAAAACCCATCATCTATTCTAACCAAAAAGATGAAACTAGACCTAAAATGCATAAACCCATCAAATTGATACACCACACATATACCAAACACTAATTACTTGTTTATTTAGACATTAATTAGACTTAATTCCATGTTTCACCCAAAAGCCCCAAATTTGGAAATTAGGTCGAACCCTAATAGCCCATACGTGGCTTTTTATTGCCCAAACAAGTTCTAATCTTGTTCCTTTTACCTTATTCAAGCACCAATTGCAATATTCGATGAAAACCCTAAAAGTACGAATCTTAATCTTTAAATTTGAAGGTGTTATTGAAGGCTTTTGTGGGAGTATTTTATATGGATAGAAAGAGGATGAAACGATCTACAAGATAGTGGTGGAGGTGAGATACCACTTGCCAGAATTTGGCCGGAGGTGTCGGAAAAGGTGGCGGCCAAGGGTGGTGGTGGTGGTTAGGGTTTTTATTTTTGAAGCGAGAGAGAGATTAGAGAGAGAAAGTGGGTGTGTGTGTGTGTGTTTTTAGCGAGAGAAAGTGAAGAGGTGAAATGAGGGGAATTGGGGTTTATATATTTTGAGGGAGGGACCAAATAATAAAAGAGATGGAGGGGAGGGGGGCGCCAGCCTAAGCAAAAGAGAGGGGCCGTGGTAGCCATTTTTCGTAAAACGTCTCGTTTACCCATTCCCGAGCTCACAAATTGTCCCACGAGTGTCCCACGACATTCATTCGACTTTCTAACATCGTTATTTATGTTTTCCACAAGTTTTGACTATTTATTTGTCAATTTTTGAGTTACGGTCTAAAAGTTACAATAATTCTCGTTTTAGGCTTTTCTAGTGCCGAATCGAATAGTGCCTACCAAATAGAGTTAAAACTCATACGATAACTCATTCAATAGTGAAATAAATCATAAAAACCAATAGACGATATAAAATCAAGTCATGGTTTATAAAAATAGTGATAAAGGCAAAAGCTCGGTTTAGTTTAACGTAATGCGGTTACCTAAAATAGACTCCCTAAATTGCCAGTTGTCATAGTGTTGGTTTTGGGGCTCACGCGTGAGACATGCCTCACTCGGTGAGCATTCATGCGCACTCCGATCAGTGTTAGTGCATGTATAAGACTATAAGAACTTGATGTGTAGTGACACGCATAAGCTTGTCATTTGGGCATCACGGGTGCCACATCACCATAACACAACCCCTTCTACACCCCCTCCCTATCACAACTATACACAACAACTTCATTTGGGTCCCACCACTTTCATATTTTATTTTATTTTATTTTTATTCAATTTTCCAAATAACATAAAATTATTTCATAAACTAAAATTCATTCATAGAAATAAAATTACAATGCGAAACTAAATTACAATACGAAAAAAAACGAAACAAACTACAACATGAAGAAAAATACACAACAAATTACGATACAAAATTTAAAACACAAATGACGATACGATACGAAAACACAAATCATCCAACGATTCTCATGAAGCTTTTATATTGATTTGTAATTGTCGATGAGATATGTCTTCTCCTCCCAAACTTGAAACACTTGTTCCCTAACATTCTTCAAGGCAAGATGAAGACGCACATCTATTTCCTCATTTTTTTAATAGAGTTTGTAGACCCACCCTGATAACTGGATGGTCTTGAGGCAGCTCATGCAATCTTTCGACCTCTGGAGAACGATCATGCATCTGTTGCATAATACCAGTTATCTCACCTAGCAAATTGTTAATCAACGTGAGTTCTTTTTCTTGTTCGTTGCGTATTCGGTTAAGGATAGCGTTTTGCACCTCAGTTGGTTCGTTAGCCATAGTGTTTGTGTGAAAATGAGTGATACTTGAGTGAGTTTGATAAAAATTTGTGTTAGAAAACGAATTATGGTAAAGGGGTGTTTATTGGAGAAAATAGCCGTTGGAGGCTATCAAATTCAAATTTTGAAACTGCTGCAAAAATTTAAATTCAGAAAGAATGGGAAGCGAAACGTATGAAAGAACAAGCAGAACATGATGAGATCCTGTTGGAATTTGGGGAACCTGAATCTGATTATGAAACGGATTAAGCTATGTATTGTTTTTAATGAATAATTTGAATAAAATGTGATGGTACCTTCTATTCTTACAATATTTTTTCACATGCATCTTCTGTGTTGTAACTTTCTCAACTCTAGCAGAAGTAAACCCAAATCCATAAACAAGAAAACAAGCTTTTGTGTTTATTTAAAAATTTAAAGTACATTCATTTATTTAAACACAAAGTTACAATACGAAATTTAAATACAATACATAATCGTCCTAAGTGTATTTTTCATGTAGCAAAATAAACTTCCCCTCGATTTGTTTTTCTATTTTCCCCGCTTTGCTAAACAGAGCATTATGTATCTCGTAATCTTTCGTAGATTTTTCGTTTACAAAAGTCTCTATTTGAGCACAATTTTTAGGCAGAATGTCATTGCATTTCTAGTATGCTTGTCTCAGATTATCTTTAGACTCGCATGCTTTTTCAAATTGCACGGCTAATTCGCACAAAGCTTGCTAACAAGCTCTATCCTCCGCAATTAGTTTATCAACTAAAGTCATGATTTCATCGATCGTATGTGGAAGTGAACAAGCCATATCACATTTTTTTAAAGAGTTGAAATATTTTCATAGAGAATTTGTGTGTAAAATTTGTTAAAATAATGTAGTATTTATAGTGTACATAAATTGTGTTTATTGAGAAAAAAAAAACTAAAATTTTTAAACGTCTACCAACGTAAACCTGCTACTCTGTACAACACTTACCTTCGTTTTGCAGACGAAAAACTGTGACAACTCGTAAATTCATGTCATTTTTCAAACTTTGAAAATTTCACTATTCATTTCTGGAATTTACTATTCACCAGTTATTATTCATCATTTTACTATTCATATTTTTTTAAGTCGGTTTGAGACTTTGAGAGGTTATTTCAAAAGTTTACTGTTCACAAAACACTATTCATTCCCGGAGAAAAATCACTATTCATGATTCACTATTCATCATTTTTCGTAAACTAGGTTTACGAGTATCAAATACGCGTAACCTTGAGGGTTAAGCTGCGTATTCATGGAACATCATTGAGAATATTTCATATAAACTATAGTTAGTCTACATATCATCAGTAACCTCATTTTCATATCAGTTTATGCATGGGTTTGCATATTCCATTAACGAATATTTATTTATTAAATAAACGCTATCGCACGATCATTTATTTTGAATAATTGATCCAAAACTTACGAAAATTGTCCTAATATATTTTTATACTCATTTTAAGACTATAAAAATTATATTATTAGTTTACCCGATGATTTGGATTTATTTTGTATATATATTGTTGTATATATATATATATATATATATATATATATATATATATATATATATATATATATATATATATAAATATATATATCGACGGTTTTCGTAAATTCAATTCGATAAATATTTATTCACTAAAGTCTTGTGAGAAATGCATTTTTATAACTTTTATGACTTCGATATATTTTATTTTGTTCCATTAAAATCGATTTCTAGCTAACACTACACTTAATAATTAATTAAATGTACAAAATACATATTATACTTGACTTTAAATTCCATTAACTAACAAAAATACATATTAAATCTCCCCATTTTACCCATTGCCGACCAACCCCTCCCTTGTCATCTTTTCTATGAGATATCTTGGTCATATGTACACCTACACATTTTTTTAACTAGATATTTATGTATACTAGTAATATCTAATCCTAAAACACATAGATAACACTTATTCAATGTGTAAAATAAACTAGAGAAACTCTCCTTCTTCTCCACGTGGTCGACCAAGCTAGATCAAGAAGAGAAACCCTTGATTTTTCAAGCATCATGTGTTAAACAAGTTCATTAGGTAATCTATGTTAAGGTTTTAAAATAAAAACCTCAAGATTATTAAGTTTTCTAGCTCAAAAACTCTTCAATCACTCAAGTTACAGTTTGAGATTGCGCCTCATTTCAGTCTATCCACTTTTGCCATCATATCATTGTATCAAGTATCTAAGGCATATACTTCATGGCATACATAAGGAGTTATCATAGAGTCGCGGTGACGACGCGTCTCACATGGGTTTTATGCACTTTAAAACATCGTTTGGATTGTAACAAACTTATTTCCGCACATGTTGATTGTCATTTGGGACCTATGTTTTATAAACTCTGAATGTTTTATTATATCAAACGATGTGTTTTCCAAACGACACTTTAGGTCGTTCAATATAACTATAACTGTGATGCTATGGCAGTCACCCCCAGGAATTCCATTCCGTACGCAAAACAGGTATTTTGGGGGTGTGACAGATTGGCATCAGAGCAAAAGTTATAGAGAACTAGGTTGTATCATTGACCCTAGACTATAACTACATCATCATAGCATCTCATCATTTCATCATAAGTGCAAATTCATTATACATGCGGTTTTATACGCACATTATTCGGGTTATTTACTTCCATTTCACATCGATTGTCACATAGATGCCTTCAGATACCCATGCCATCATACTCACATCAGACTCTGACATGGAGGATACCTTGTTATTCCCTACTATAGTTTTAACATCAGTTGGCTCTACACCAGACTCACCACACATATTATCCGATGTGGAGACTGAACCCTTTGAGGAGGGCGAAGTTGCACCTACACCACCACGATCACCATTGATTCACCGTAAGATCAGGACAGTTTCTATAATTCTGTCGAGATAGATCATACCATTTGGTAGGACTTATAGGCTTAGTCCTAATGGACCTATTAGGATGTTTACTGCAAGGAAGAGAATACATTCTCTTACCCTCATTCTTATACCACTTACTACTCACGTAATACAACCACCATCAGCTACTCATACCACTATTAGTCGTCAAATAGTGCATACTCTAGCTTTACCTCTGAAATGTCACGAGACAACACGAAAGAGAGTAGTATTTTATTCACCATCATCTCCTAACTTACCACTAGGATTTCCATCATCATCATTATCATCTAGAGCACCATCCGTACCATCACATCTCATAGACACTACTCATACATATGACTTGCAGCTTGGGAAGCGTGCATGATTTGACACACCATTACCATCTATCACTAAGATTATAAACACTACACCATCTTATAGGTTTGAGGACTGTGAGAGTTTTAGAGCTGTTGTTGCTAGACAGCCTACTGCTCCTACACTTGAGACATGATTAGACCATCAACAGGAACAGATAATAAGTACCATTCTATCTAATGTGATCTTTAACCTTTATTATCTCCAAGATAATCACAACCTTTGTTTATTTCATTCCCTATTCCAATTGCCCAATTTTCAATCATTTCGCAACAATATACCGCTATCTTACTAGGGATTAGGGCAACTTTACTCTTGACCAATTAGGAGACTATTACCATTCTATGAGGTTCTCCTATGTATCGTACAAACCATTCAATAAATCTTATTTCAAATTATTTTGCTACCACTTTATAAAATTATTTCACATAATTTTATTTCAAGCTATTTTACTACCATCTTAGGAAAATGGTTTCACAGAATTCTAAAACAAGTTGTTTTGTTACCACCCTATAAATTGATTTTCAGTCATTCTATCAACTATTTACTACCATTACGTGAAACAATTTTTATGTTACTGTGAAAAATTGTTCGAGCCATTATCTTACAAAACAAAACGTTGAATACCATCTAAAACTTCGGAGAAACATAATACCATTTCAACAAAAACCAAGCATCACATCATTTGTCCTCGATTATACATAGCCTGATCACCTATGTATAATTCAGGAAAGATTATGTCATGAAAGAAACAAGTATCTTTTTTCAAACTTCCTAAAACAATCTTCACTCAAAAGCAAAGCTTTGTAATCAGATAAATTATTCATAAACATCTCTTTTATTAACACTCTATAGATACCTACGCCATTCATCACTCACTCAACCGATAAGTTGAAATTTTACCAGTGACCTTTTTAGGAAAGACTTTCCATACCATCTATGAGGAGGATTCCTCGATACAAGAAAACAATGAAAGGATATCTGAGCCACTATCTTTGGACTAGAAGTCAAATTCTATCATTTCAAAAGTATCAGTTAGACCGAGTTACAAGATTTAGTACAAAGCGAATACACATTAAGCAACACTATAGAAATAAACCAAGCCTCCTAACTGAGACGATAGTACATTCCATTAAACATGGCCTCAACAATATGTGAACTTCCCAACAATAAGTTTCCCTTAAAGGAAAATTAAGTTAAATTAAGGTTATCGATTTAAACTTTCCCTAAGGCATTGTGTTCCCTAGAAATTCTAGATAACGTCACTTCCATATCAAGAGATGCAACAGCTCTGAACATATCGGACAATCGATGACTCTCCATCTACAAGTGAAATTAGAACAAACATTCTTCGACATAGTATAAGCTGATATCTATGTTTTTGCTAGCATGATAAAAATCTCAGTGATGAACTATTTTAGAAGCACTCAATATCGGAACAAATCTTGAAAATCAACCACCATATCACATCACTTAAATATTTAGGGTTTTGTGACTTGATAACATAGAGCATGGAAATATTTCGATAAGAGAAATTAAGAGAGACGCCATCAAACAATAAACATTTTAGTAATGGAGACTAAGCACCTTAGGCAAGGAAGACTCAAGTCATGACATTCGCTAGAACTAAAAACGCGAGGAATCACAACTGTTACCCATAATCTATTCTTTTCAATAATGTCCTTATCGACAGACTTGACATTTTGAAATTGGCACGAGACACATGGTATCAACTTCAATTATACCTAATATAAGATAGCCGATTCACCTTAGACTTCTGAAAATCATTTCAAGGTTCCCATAGAACCTACTGGAACATGAGTACCGCCTATTATCCTCAGCTCAATGGTTAGAGCGAGAGAACAATTCAAACATTAGAAGATATACTCAAAGCATGTGTGATTTTCTAGAAATGATTAGTCAAATCATTCTTCATCGAACAAGTTCCATTACAACAATAGTTATCACATGAACATATTGACTACACCAATTGAGGCACTCTATGGTTGAGGTGTCAATCACCTATTGACAAGCCAAAAATTAGGAAAGTCCAACTCACTAGTTCATAACTTATTCATGAAGCAACAAAGAAATCGAATAAATCAAGAATCAATTACAAGCCTACAACAAATAGATAGTAAAGCTACGTCGATATACGACACAAAATATTAGAAATGTGTTCCATAAGTCACAAACCATTATAATTTCAAGTTGGCAACAGAGTTATGTTGAAAGTCTCGCCTTGAAAAGGCGTAGTACGATTCAGAAAACGTGGGAAGACCAGATGCGACTCAAATATCCTCACCTTTTTCACAAATAACACCGTAGAAACCAACATGAACTCTTTTTAGGTGGGCGAATGTGACAACTCGTAATTATAGGTCATTTTTCAAACTTTAAAAATTTCACTATTCATCTCGAGAATTTACTATTCACCAGTTACTATTCATCATTTTACTATTCATCGTTTTCGAAGTCGGTTTGAGACTTTGAGAGGTTATTTCAAAATTTTACTATTCACGAAACACTATTCATTCCCGGAGAAAAATCACTATTCATGATTCACTATTCATCATTTTTCGTAAACTAGGTTTACGAGTATCAAATACGCGTAACCTTGAGGGTTAATCTGCGTATTCATGGAACATCATTGAGAACATTTCATATAAACTAGAGTTAGTCTACATATCATCAGTAACCTCATTTTCATATCAGTTTAAGCATGGGTTTGCATATTCTATTAACGAATATTTATTTATTAAATAAACGCTATCGCACGATCATTTATTTTGAATAATTGATCCAAAACTTACGAAAATTGTCCTAATATATTTTTATACTCATTTTAAGACTATAAAAATTATATTATTAGTTTACCCGATGATTTGGATTTATTTTGTATATATATTGTTATATATATATATTTACGACGGTTTTCGTAAATTCAATTCGATAAATATTTATTCACTAAATTCTTGCGAGAAATGCATTTTTATAACTTTTATGACTTCGATATATTTTATTTTGTTCCATTAAAATCGATTTCTAGCTAACGCTACACTTAATAATTAATTAAATGTACAAAATACATATTATACTTGACTTTAAATTACATTAACTAACAAAAATACACATTAAATCTCCCCATTTTACCCATTGCTGACCAACCCCTCCCTTGTCATCTTTTCTATGAGATATCTTGGTCATATGTACACCTATACATTTTTTTAACTAGATATTTATGTATACTAGTAATATCTAATCCTAAAACACATAGATAGCACTTATTCAAGGTGTAAAATAAACTAGAGAAACTCTCCTTCTTCTCCATGTGGTCGACCAAGCTAGATCAAGAACAGAAACCCTTCATTTTTCAAGCTTCATGTGTTAAACAAGTTCATTAGGTAATCTATGTTAAGGTTTTGAAATAAAAACCTCAAGATTATTAAGTTTTCTAGCTCAAAAACTCTTCAATCACTCAAGTTGCAGTTTGAGATTACGCCTCATTTCAGTGTATCCACTTTTGCCATCATATCATTGTAGCAAGTATCTAAGGCATATACTTCATGGCATACATAAGGAGTTATCATAGAGTCGCGGTGACGACGCGTCTCACATGGGTTTTATGCACTTTAAAACATCGTTTGGATTGTAACAAACTTATTTCCGCACATGTTGATTGTCATTTGGGACCTATGTTTTATAAACTCTGAATGTTTTATTATATCAAACGATGTGTTTTCCAAATGACACTTTAGGTCGTTCAATATAACTGTAACTGTAATGCTATGGTAGTCGTCCCCTAGGAATTCCATTCCGCTGCAAAACAGGTATTTTGGGGGTGTGACAAGAACCAACCAACAACAAGAAGTGGCAAGCCAGCTTGGTGTGGTGGCTAAGGAGTGACGAGCCACAACAATCTCTACGTAAGAGTGGCGAGAAGCATTTTGTCACCATAACTCAAGCTCTAAGTAACTAAGGCCTTGTTTCTTTCTTTTTTTCTAAATTAAGAGACAAGTGGGTCCATGTGAGTCTCATGTCTATATATGCTTCTTGTTGTGGAGGATGCCAATTTCATCAATATCATTAACACAAACCGAATAAAGGAAAATATGAACCCCACTTAAAAAAGAAATATTGTAATATTAAATGATAATTGGGTCAAATCCCTTCCCACAAAAAAACATATGCACCTAAATAAACACACGCAGAAAATATATATTAAGAGAAGAATCTTATCTTTACTACATATAATGCAAAAAAAAAATTACTACATATAATACACAAATTTTTTTCATCAATCTTTAAAAAACACAAAAATGAGTAAATAAATTTAAAAATACCCTTTTAAAACTTAAATTTTAATATTTTATTTACTTTCACATAAAAACTTTCTTAAAAATAGTTGCCATAAACTAGTTTTTGTTTCTATAATTAATGTTGTTCCTAAAATTATCTAATATTTACCAAATTTTCTATTTTTTATTAAATTCATCCAAATTTTGATCTATATTTCAATTTCGATTTGTTAAACGGGAATTAGTTAATGTTTTGTCATCTCGGATGATGTAGAATACTTGTCAACATCAATTGTTAAACATTACTTGAAACACATAATTATAATATCCAAACTATAAGTATTCGCCGTTACAAAATTTTATCATTCTGTACGTTTGTACGGATATACGCCCAATTATAATAAAAGCGATAGCGAGTACAAAACCATCAAACAGCGACACGGTTACATAGTTTATAAGTTTAGTATTACGATAAATTGAGTTTGTTCGATCATCACTTTGTTTCTTTTTATAGAAACATCAATATTTCAATATCCAGTCATTGTACCTTTTAGATCTTTATTTTCTTACTACACAAGTAACAAGTTATATTGTTAAATTTTGGGGTATTAATCTGTGGCAAACATGTCATTCTATCAATTGCTAATGGCTTTCAAGTTATGTTCAGTGCAGGATTATTACAGGGGTTAATCATGGACAAAGAATAAAAGGTTTAAAGTTCTAAGATGCTCGTTTCTGCTGAAGCTATTCTCATTTCTGCTGATGAGTCATTTATAGCCGTTAGAGGGGTCTTAGTGTAACTTAATCTCCTATTTAATAAGTCCCTTAATCTAGGGTTATATACACTTGAGTGTGCAGTCATTTTCTCATACACTCTTCTCTTCTCTTTGATCATTTCACTGATCCTGTCTCTTCTTTGTATTTGTATGATTATTGTCTCATTGACATTAATCTAACCTTGTTACATTTTGGATACTATTGTTGATATAATCTAAGCTGACTATTGAGGCTTAGGTTTGAATAAAAGTTCTTCAGTTTACTTATTGTTGTTGATACTTTCGTACATGGTATCAGAGCTTAAGGCTCATAATTATTGATTCTACATCCAAGGGCTTCTTTGTGGAAACTTGGGGACATCTCTTCAGCAACAACTTGGTGGTTTGTGGTTATTGCTATTGGCATAATTACTGGTTATTTCTTATTGTGATTTGTTCTTTCCGCTGCATATTGCTCTATAAGTCTAAGTCTAATCTCTTCTTCAAACAAACGGTACTTAAGTCTTTGTGGGTGCAAACGGGTAAACTAACAACTTGATCTGCCACCTCTGAGTGGTATGAATACCTGCTCTGGTTTACCCCAGTTCATAGGCTTGGTGCTTGTTGTTTCTTAATTACAAAGTCTTATTTATTTCTTTATCTGTCTATCTGCTCTTGTCTTTATTTATGTCTGTGCCTTGTCTATCTTATCTTATCTGTCTGTCTTACTGTTTGTACTATGGCTATTGGTGATGATAATATTGGTGGTGGCTCTTCCACTGAGAAAAGCATAACCTTTGGTGATGCTTTGTATTTACACCCCAATAACACAAATGGTACACCCATTATTACTATCAAACTCACTAGAACTGAAAATTACAAAATATGGAACATGGCCATGACCTTTGTCTTAAGGAACCATAATAAGTTATGGTTTATTGATGGTACTTGCATAAGAGATGATTCAAACCCTAGTCTTGCTAATCAATGGGAAACTTGTAACTCTGTTGTGGTTACTTGGATTCTTAACTCTCTCAGCCCTGAACTATTTGCTGGTGCTATATATGCTAAAACTGCTTATGAAATGTGGAATGACCTTAAAGATACCTATGATAAGGTTGATGGTTCGGCTATCTTTAATTTGCATAAAAATATAAACTCTCTTAGTCAAAGTGGGTCCTCTCTTGCTGATTACTATAACAACCTTAACGCTTTATGGAAACAATTTGATTGTATGATTAGCTTGCCTCCTTGCTCTTGTGAGGCTGCAAAACATTTTGAAAAACACAATCAGCTAATGAAGTTAATGCAATTTCTTATGGGTCTTGATGACTCCTATGTTCCCATCAGAAGCAATATTTTAACCAGGGATCCTTTGCCCAATGTCAAAAGTGCTTTCTCTGTTGTCTCTGGAGAAGAATCTCACAGAAATGTTTCATCTGGGAATAGCTCTGCTAAACCCAATGCTACAACTTTTGCTGCAAAAACTTCTGATGGTGGAAAATTTTTTGATAACAAAAAGGGATTTAACAACAACAATTTAAAAATTCGGTTTTAATGCTGGTAACAGCTCAAACAACAGAGGACCAAACATGAATCTCAAATATACTAACTGCAAAAACCGGTCACATGTTGATAGATGTTATGATCTGGTTGGTTATCCAGCTGGATATGTTAAAAGGAATTTTAATTCCAAACCCTTCAGCAATAACAATGTTTCTGCTGACACTAATCTTTCCACTAATAATGGAACTAGCAACTCTCCTGTCTCCTTGTCTAATGAACAGTGTCCCGGACTTATGAGTCGCTTAATGACAACAATGTGTCTTCTGCTAATGCCAACGTAGCAGGTAAAATTTTTTCAGGAACATTCTTTAATGGCAGTGTCAAGTTTAATATAAACTTTGATAAATTCTTTAACAACAACACTAAAACCTTATCTGGAAACATAAGTCTTGGTTGGATTGTTGACTCTGGTGCAAATCAGCACATGACTGTTTCTGCAAAAATTTTAATTAATGTTGTTGATATTTCAAATCTTGGTCTAACCGTTGGTCATCCCAATGGTACTCAGGCCTTAATTACTAAAATTAGTAATTTAAAAGTCAATAATGACCTAACTCTTTTTGATGTTCTGGTTGTTCCTGAGTACAATGTCAGTCTGCTGTCTATTCATAAGATTGATAGAGACAATAAAATGTTTGTTGGCTTTAATGAATCTAACTGCTATATACAGGATTTACATCAAAAAAGGATTGTGGGGATTGGTAAACAATGCAATGGGTTATATATGTTTGATATTGATTCCACATGTAAGATTATTTCTAATAACTGCATATTCGTTTGTCATGTTTCTAGAAATCTCTGGCATCAAAGACTTGGTCATCCCTCTGACCAAGTCCTACATATACTTAAGTCCACACTTAATCTTGATGGAACCTCTGAATCTGACCATCTTTGTGATACTTGCAATAAAGCTAAACAAACCAGGGAACCATTTCCTTTAAGTGAACATAAATCAACTAAAATTGGTCAACTAGTTCATCTAGATGTATGGGGACCATATAAAGTCACTAGCAGAGATGGTTACAAATATTTTTTGACCATTGTTGATGACTATTCTAGGGCAGTCTGGGTTTATATGCTTAAGGGAAAGGATGATGTTTATGTTTCCATTGTTAACTTTACTCATATGCTATCAAATCAATTTGAACACAATGTTAAGATATTCAGAAGTGACAATGGGACATAATTTGTCAATAACAAACTTCAACACTTCTTTCTTGAAAAGGGAATTTTACATCAAACCTCTTGTGTTTACACACCTCAACAAAATGGTATTGCAGAAAGGAAACATAGGCATCTCCTTAATGTGGCTAGATCCCTTATGTTTCAGGGGGAATTACCTCTATATCTTTGGCCTGAATGTGTTCTAACTGCTGCTTATGTCATAAACAGGTTACCCTCTTCTATGTTGTCCGCAAGTCTCCCTTCTTCCTTGTGTATGGGCATGACCCTTCACTCTCTCTCCTTAGAGTCTTTGGGTGCTTATGCTATGCCACCATTCTCAACATCTCTGATAAATTTGGTAGTAGGTCTGAAAAAGTGTCTTTATTGGCTATTCAAATGAGAAAAAAGGTTACAAACTCCTGAGCTTAGAAACAAAAAATATTTTTTATTCCAGAGATGTCAAATTTTATGAAACTGTTTTTCCCTTCAAAATGAAAAATTCTTTGTCAAAACCATTTGTTGAAACTTATGTGCCTAAAGATTTAAATCACAAAAATTTCTTTGACTCACAAATAAGTCCCAATGATGAAGGGAGAGTGACATCCTATTATGATGGCACTGTGGTAAGTCATCCTTCTAGGATTGATTAACCGGTTGCAACATCTATAGATGATAATACACACCCTGAGGGCACCATATCACATGAATCACATCCTGCTGATGCATCTTCTGATTTTGCTGATACATCACCGATTCTCTGAACAAGAAAGAGGCTTGCCAGCCACTACTGTTAAAAGGTCAACCAGAGTTTCTAAGTTGCCCAGTAATCTTAATGACTTTATTGTAGAAGGGAAAGTCAAATATGGTGTTGAAAAGGTTGTTAATTATTCTAATTTAAACAAAGATAATTACTGCTTTGCTTCTAATCTTAATAAAAGTATTGAACCTACCTGCTATGAAGAAGCTATCCTTGATAGTAATTGGGTTGATGCTATGAACTCTGAAATTGAGGCCTTAAATGAAAATCATGCTTGGGATATAACTGATCTCCCACCTAATAGAACTCCCATTGGTTACAAATGGATCTTTAAAATCAAATATAAAGCCAATGGTGAAGTTGATAGATACAAGGCTAGATTAGTTGTTAAAGGTTATAATCAAAGGGAAGGAATAGACTATGATGAAACCTTTTCTCCTGTTGTGAAAATGTCTACTGTTAGATGTCTTATTGCCTTAGCTGTGAAAACAAATGGCCTCTTTTCCAACTTGATGTTAACAATGCTTTCTTGTATGGAGATCTTGATGAAGATATCTATATGACCATCCCTAAGGGGTTCTGTAATGAGAACAATAAAAATAAAGTTTGCAAACTTGTCAAATCCCTATACGGCCTAAAACAAGCTCCCAAGAAATGGAATGAAAAACTTGTCAGTGTTTTAAAGGAAAATAATTTTGTTCAATCTGTCAATGATCATTCCCTGTTCACCAAAACAGAGAATAACAAATTTATTGCTCTGCTTGTTTATGTGGATGATATAGTCCTCACTGGAAACTGTATTGATGAGATAAGCCTATTCAAAGAGTTTCTAAAATCAAAATTTCATATCAAAGACTTGGGGAACTTAAAATACTTTCTTGGTATTGAGGTTTTAAAAACTGGGAATGACATTTGTCTCTCCCAAAGAAAATACTTTCTTGAACTCCTCAAAGAATTTGGTCTTCTTGGGTGTAAACCTGTGTCTACTCCTATGGAACCCAACTCTGTCCTTCCATACATTCCCACTGCTGATGATCCCCTTCTTGTCAACATCACTGGTTATCAGAAGTTACTTGGGAAACTTATCTATCTCCCCCATACAAGACCTGACATCTCATACTCAGTTCATTGTCTGGCACAATATATGCACTCTCCATTAAAATCTCATCTAGAATGTGCCCTCAATGTTCTGAGATATGTAAAAGGAGCTCCAGGAAAAGGTCTAAGGTACAATTTCAGCAACTCTGAAAATCATCTTGAAGGATATAGTGAGGCAGATTGGGCCAAATGCAAGAAAACCAGGAAATCTATCACAGGTTATTGTGTTTTCTTTAATGATTGTTTGATCTCATGGAAAAGTAAAAACAAAACACTCTTTCAAAATCTTCCACCGAAGCAGAGTATAGATCTATGTCTACTGCTGCCTGTGAAATCATTTGGATTCAAAAATCTTAAAGGATCTAAAAGTTGATATCAATCTTCCTGTTAATCTTTTTTGTGATAACAAATCCGCTTTACAACTTGCTGTCAATCCTGTTTTCCATGAAAGATCAAAACACTTTGAAATTGATGTCCACTTCATCTGGGAAAAAATTGTAAGAGGTGTTATAAGTGCCAAAAAGATTGGCTCTTCAAACCAAACTGCAGACATACTTACTAAAACCCTCCCTGTTTATCAGCATAAATTCTTGTGTGAAAAATTGATATTGTTTGATATGTTTGCTCATCAGATTAAGGGGGAATGTTAAATTTTGGGGTATTAATCTGTGGCAAACATGTCATTCTATCAATTGCTAATGGCTTTCAAGTTATGTTCAGTGCAGGATTATTACAGGGGTTAATCATGGACAAAGAATAAAAGGTTTAAAGTTCCAAGATGCTCGTTTTTGCTGAAGCTATTCTCATTTCTGCTGATGAGTCATTTATAGCCGTTAGAGGGGTCTTAGTGTAACTTAATCTCCTGTTTAATAAGTCCCTTAATCTAGGGTTATATACACTTGAGTGTGCAGTCATTTTCTCACACACTCTTCTCTTCTCTTTGATCATTTTACTGATCTTGTCTCTTCTTTGTATTTGTATGATTATTGTCTCATTGACATTAATCTAACCTTGTAACATTTTGGATACTATTGTTGATATAATCTAAGCCGACTATTGAGGCTTAGGTTTGAATAAAAGTTCTTCAGTTTACTTGTTGTTGTTGATACTTTCGTACATATATGTAAACAAAGTATATCAAAATACTATTGTAAATTATATACCGTATATTTTGACTTTAACATTAAATGAGAATATTTATGTCGAAGACAATCAACAAGTGATCCTCTATAATTTATTCTAACTTGATAATTCAGGTCGATCACAAATACATTCATCTATTTTATTCAAATTAAAATGATAGCGATGTGAAAATTATTTCATGATGTAACATTAGACTTATTAGCTCACTATTTAATTTGATGTATATATCTTAAATTTTTAGGTAATATCATGTAAACAACATTGTATCTCCGCAGATTGTAAGCTATTCATTTTCTCTCTTTGTGTGATGTATTAGACATAAAAGGAAGTCTTATCAGTCTACTTTAGTTGTATTCGATGTGGGACAAGCTTTAGTTTGTATGTTTGTGTTAACTGAATGGGTATGTTCATTTTAATGTGTATGTTTCTCAATTGTTGTAAGTTGTTCTGATTATAATATATTTTCACCTTTTAGCGAAAAGAAAATTGTATCTCCTAACACAAATTGAATATAAATTAATGTCAAGTAGAATTTAACACAAATGGAAAATAAATTAATGTGAAGCAGAATTTACTTGGTTTATTTGCTATCTTTCTTACTACTATTTTTAGACCTCGTTAAAGCTAGACATCTTTTATATAATAAGATAACTCATTTTAGGTCAAATCGAGATATTCGATTAACCAATGAGAGAGCTCAATTGCAAATTCGAGTCATCTCATTGATCAATTGAGTTTTTAATTGAGAAAAAATACGGTGGATTTTCGTTTTTTGAGTATGATGATGAAAAACACATGTGTAAAAAAAATTAATTAAAAAGGGCGGAGGGACTGTTTAGCAAAATCAGAAACAAAGCTCACACCTTCTGATAAGCAAACTAAAACTCGCCTTCTTCTTATTCTTCTCCTTCTCATTCTTCTCAACCTCTCAAATACAAAAAAAACAAAAAAAAAATCCAAACACAGAAAACCCTAAATTTAATCGACCAACGATTAGATTCTTACAATCAACCAGAACAACAATCGACCATCGATTCTTACAAACTCAAGAATTATGGTACAATTTTTCTTTCAAATCATCGAATTTATTGTTGTGATTTTAATAATATATGTATTCATATTGAATCATTGAAAATGTTTACTAATTTTTCAGATTTTCGTTGCTCAAACCCCTATTTTTTATTTAACTGCAGATTACTGATTTTCTTATCCTAGATTGATTCCAAGAATACCATTGTTTTTAAAACCTTTTAGAGCGTGCCTCTCATATTTGGAAACACGCCTCTAATACGCCCATGAGTTCCACTCCACCAAAGTTTCAAAAAACGCACCCGATTTCTCAAAGGTTTTTTTATTCGCGTTTTTGACACGTCTATGTTTGGGGAGCCTTTTATAAAACACCTAAAACGACTCGAACGATTCTCAATTAAAAACTTAATTACCAATGAGAAGGCTCAATTGCAAAATCTAGCCCTCTCATTGGTTAATCAAATCCATCGATTTGGCCTAAAGTGAGTTCTCTTATTATATAAAAGATTTATAAATGTTATGACAATTTATGACACTCTTAATATACCATCACAAATATACCAATGTGTCATAAACCATTTTGTCGAAGCGTCACATTGGGACTAAATCTTATATAACATCCTAAAGTACTAGATTCGATAGTAGAATCTTACAGATTTAACAAATGTGAAACATGGACTAATTGTGATTACTGGTTAGGACCCAATAGTGAAAGTAGAAAGGTTCTGTAATTGCCGGATGTTTCCAAGTGAACATCATCGTTCAATGTTTTACAATACTTCTTCTGGTACTCGACTTTTATATAATGCATATCCATCTCCGTCCTCGTCACAATCACTCTTATAAGTGTCTTATCATCAGTTCCCAAGCCTTTCGTTGATTTTCGTATTATCTGTAGTTTCAAATGATGTATCATCATATCTCTTTTAGTTAGATCAAACAAGAAGCGCCTCTATTTTTTTTAATATATATGTTCCAAATTATGCTTTTTTTTAAATAATTTTCAACCCATAAAAAATATCAATTTTTACACCTGCAAATTTTGGCTCTGCTCCTAAGCCAACATATCCTACATTTGCATACTTCCACTGAGTTTTTTGGGATTTAGTGATCTATTTGTTTGAATGACAGTAAAAACTAGTGTATTCTAAACTGCTTATTTAGAAATCCCAATAAATACCATGGTGCCCTAATGGCATATACGAAAAGTTTCAACGCCACGTGTGGTTTCTAAAGCTTTATTGTGTAACGAAGCTGCATAATGTAAAAATATACAAAGAATACCTTGGCAAAGTACTTCCCGGGATTCTCAGCGCATTGCAAAATAGTGTCAAGAGCATCCTTAAAGTTCCCGGATGTTTCTTTTTTAATAGCCTACGATAATGTATCATGAAAAAACCGATGGAAAGTCATAATTTCGGCACATTTACTAATGAACATATCAATTTGGTTTATTTTAAAACTCTAGCAGGTCAAGAGAGTAATTTAAAAAAATTGGTTAACTAAAAACCTGTAATATGGGTCAAAAGGGTCAAAAGTGATGCAAAGTGTATTTATTGTTCATACCACTTCCCAAATTCCTTGCATTGAAATAAATATAGTACTCCGTACAAATTATGCAATCATATATTTGTAGTCATATTTAAAACACTATTATGTTTAAATTATTTTTTGGGCATAGAAAAAAAGGTTTTCAAACTTTCAGGTAAACCCAATCAGATATGTTATGTCCCGTACCAACATTTACCCGTTTTAGTTTTGATCCATACATGTATTGGTTGCTTTCCAAACATGGCCAATCGGCCATTATGCCGCCTATAAGGCCTATGAATGTATATGGAAGAAAGGAAACACTTACCTTCCTCAATTTGTTCCCATACATAATTTTATATGTAGAACGACTGTACCAAGTGGCCCGACTTTCATTTGAACATGCTTCTGAATGTTGTCTCGTCAGTTCCCCACCTCTTTTCTCCGGCTTTATAGAGTGCTCTAGCATCTTGATCCACCAATAATTTATCAAAGTCGGGCCCTTCGCTGCGCGGTATACTTACATATGCGAGAAGCAACTGTAAGAGGCAAGTTAAAGCAACCAATTAGTAAGTTTATACTGATGCAAATTATCCCCAAATGCAAAAGGAAAAAATGCACCAATAATAAATCTATTTCTTGGCCTTCTATATCTTGAGGGCCATACTAACAAATTTAGCACTTAAGGGCCTATTGTTGAAGTTTACAACCATAAAAAAAGAACCAATTTTCTTGTATTTCCATTGACTCTACGATGAGCATAATTTATGGACATACCTTTTCATGATCACCGGAAGTATGAGTCTGAATGTCATGCTCAAGGTAAACACCAAATAATGATATGTATAAATGTTTAAGATGTAGTAATTGGGATGGAGTTCGAGAACATAATATTTCAGTAGCTGCTTTTATATCAAGATTGGTATCAAAGGCTTCTCTTAGTACTATTGCATCCCTTCGTGCTGGATCAGGCATCCAAAGTAACATTGCTTTCTGTAACCATTGGAGACCAAAAAAAAGCCAATATTGAGTTAAAATTGCACATGGTTGAGTTAAAAAATACAATTGCAGCATAAGATTATGGCCATTTAAAACATAAAAGGAACGGGCTTTCATTCATTTAATCTCAATATTCTTAGGAACATACTTATTTGATTGTAATCTTTAAACTTATAAAATATGCTATGAATTTTAAATTACATTTCCAAAAATAGAAATTGATTGAATGTATGTTGATTTTACTTGTTATATTCCTATCATCGAGTAGGTGCAATCGCATTACTAATAGGGCGCATGAGCATTCTATTCATGTACTAGCCTTTGTGGAAAAGAAACAAAAAGTTATCACTTGAGACTTCAGCTGGAAACAAATTGGTACTACATTATTCTAGGGATATTACCTTAAGATTACCGCCCAGCTCTTTAGAGAGTCGTTTTCTCAAGTCTTCAGAGTATGTGGCTCTGTATTCGCTTTCAATGAGAGCACGTTGCGGTGCATCACGATGGGCAAGAATATTTATAATGGCCGTAGGGTCACATCCAATTCCTGAATACATATCGTTATTTAATACAGTGATTCAGTGTGAATTATAATGCGTCATGAAGACTGAAACTAATAAATGAAACATAATATAATGGCGAAAGTGAATTTTAGGTCACCTAAAGAATCCAAACATATGTTACTTCACTGAGTTAACAAGGCCGCACCATCGTTATTACAACCCAGAGTATATAAAGCTTTTAAGATTATGTTATAACCAAGTTTGTGATGAAACATTTAGAGGAAATTACGTTCCATAGTTTCCACAAATACTTAAAAACACGGAATATTGTGTCTCTTTGTATCTTCAACCAAGTTGTTCACTTTATCTATGATAATATAACTCAAAAACATAAAAGTATATCATTGGGAGAAGTCCGTTTGCAACATATCATGCATTATACTTTTGTGTTGCGCGCATACGTGTGGGTATGAATATATATCCATTGGTTTCTAGTTAGGTGTCGACTTCTTAACAAAATTAAGCATACAAAATAAAATAAATGGTTAGAAATTAAGCATCCAAGTTTAGTAATTATCAAATTTCACAAGCACGAGATTGCAAATCTGAAATGTAAACATGAAAAATAATTTAGAAACATAACAAAAAAACATGAACAATCTTATGGATAATCAACAATAAATGGAATGAGGGGTACGATGCATGTATATGTTTACATACCCTTAAAAGCTTTATACAAATTCATGGCATCATCACGAGGCGAAGATAAAATTGGTGGAACCATCAACGTAGCCATTTTTATGATGTATCTTGATTCTTATTCTTCTGGTTGTTGGATATATGATCAAACCTACAAATGACCTGTGTTTGTGTTTGAGATCCTGTAATTTGGAGCTTTTTGGAAATTTGGTGAAATTTGATTATGAAATGATAAGAGCTTGTTGGGTAAAATGACTCGATGGGTTAATGTGTGAAGTTTGGGAAATTTCCCAAAATGTGATTTGTTTCTAAATGTACCATAAAGAACATACAATTGCGGTGATCATAATATTAAGAGTAAGTGTTAATTCCATAATGTCTAATTTGAACCTTATAATGACATATTTATCCAACTAAATGTTGTAATGTCAAATATACCCAACTATAACACCATATTTGTCATATTTACCTATTTGATTATAAAATCAATTAGAAATAAATTAACATCATTATATTCCCATTATGCCCTTAATCACTATGAAGTTTGTTTGATTTTTTTCGTTGATAATTATTTTATTACCTTGCTGGAATTTATATACCGCCAAATAATTTGTATCAAAGGAAAATAGGTGACTAATAAAATGAAAGCTAACCGCAATGCATTTACTCCGTGCCATAAACAAAAGTTGCAATCATTCTGCATTTTCATTTCCCATTTGCCATTTCCAATTTGTATTTCTGTTTCAATAAAAGCAAAAACAACAATAGTCTTTGTTTACCATATCCATCTACTCCCCATCATTTCCCATCCGTATGTCCGTTAGACGCCCTGCTTTTCCTATCCTATAAATAGTAGATCAATTTTCATATTTCACTCATCTCTTTGATCTAATTTTTTTTGTTATTATCTTATACTTCCTAGCTTCATTTCTTTAATCCTAAAACTTGTTTGAAATCATTCAAAAGTGATCCAAAAATTCTTCCATCATAAGTGAAAGAGAAGAATACACACATTCATCAAGATATCAAGTGTCTTAGTATAGTTAGTGCATTAGTAACATTGGTTACTTCCTTGTTGTATTTTAGCAACATCAAGTTCATTTTGTGTAGTTGTGTGATTGAGTAAAATAAGTAGATCGTGTTAATATTGTATGTTGTGTAGTTTGTGAGGTGATCAGGTAGATCACGTTTATATCTGATAGATCTTGTGGTTTGTGTAGTTTGTGAAATGATCGGGGAGATCATGTATGAGATTGGTTCTAGCTATATTATAACTTGACATTTAGCGACGTGTAGGGTTTTCTCCTCCTGAAGGGAGCTTGTTGATATAGTGAAGTGAATTCTCGAGTTGGGTACTTGAGAAGTGGAGTAGGGCGAAGAGGAGCTTCATTACCAAACCACTATAAATCATGGTGTCATCTTTCTAACTCTTTATTTTTATCATGCATTTGCTATTTTATATTCATTAGTAGTTATTGCTTATTGTCTTGAGTTTTTATATTGTTGTTTTTTGATCTCACATAAACTAGAATCTTAAGTTTTGAAAACATAAATTTAAAATGGTAAATCGGTAAAATTATTCAACCCCCTTATAGTTTTCTACAATTGGTATCAGAGCTTCGTTAACCAAGATTTTTAATATATATTGTATTTTAAAACTTGAATCGGTCTATGGATTTCGATAAATATCAAGAAGGGCAATATATGAATATACCATCAATTTTTGAAACCGAATGTTTTTTATCTATTGGAAAACAATATTTGAAACGTATGTGAAACCAAAAGATATTGATCTTTGGCATGTCATTACTGAGGGTGATTTTAAACCAATGGAAAGAAATATGAAAACTAAAAAGGATGAAATAGTTTCTTATGAAAAATGAAGTGACAATTTAAAAATGAAACTAGCAAAAATAATGAGGCTAAAATGATGATTTATAATGCTTTGCCGAAAAAGGAATTTAAATTTTTTTTATGTGTAATAGGACAAAAGAAATTTAGAAAACTTTATGTCACCCATCAAGGTAATAGTCAAGTCAAAGAGAACA
The DNA here is from genome assembly GCA_910596185.1 of Chrysanthemum makinoi. NCBI lineage: Eukaryota > Viridiplantae > Streptophyta > Magnoliopsida > Asterales > Asteraceae > Chrysanthemum > Chrysanthemum makinoi. The sequence continues at coordinate 43,502,947 of OU343216.1, read as the reverse complement.
AGATTGATCTTCTTGTGCAACAATATGAACAATTTACTGTTTTCAAAGATGAATCTATAGATAATGCATTTCCTAGACTAAATACTATTATTACTAGTATTAAAGCTCTTGATGAAGGTTATTCTAGCAAGAATTACGTTAGAAGTGTCTTAAGGCCATACATCCTAAATGGTGAGCAAAGGTTACGGCAATTGAGGAATCGAAAGATTTGGCATCACTATCACTTGATGAACTTATTGGTAATTTGAAAGTTCATGAAATGATAATCAAGAAAGACTCCGATATAGTTAAGGGTAAATGAGAGAAAGTTAGATCTCTTTCCTTGAAAGCTAAGAAGACGTCTAGCGATGATGATGATTCGATGTCCAAAAGTGAAGATGAAGAATATGCAAAGGCAGTTACGGACTTTAAGAAGTTCTTTAGAAGAAGAGGTAGATACGTTAGACAACCGCCTGATGAAAAAAAAGTCATTTCAAAAGAACCGGAATGACAAGAAAAGTAAAGGAGATAGGAAATGTTTTAGATGCAGAGATCCGAATCACTTCATTGGGGAATTTCCAAAACCACCAAGAACCAAAAGGCGTTTATCGGAGGTTCTTGGAGTGTAACAACCCGCATTTTCATGTTACTTTTCTTTTTTTTGAAAAGTTACTATTCACTTTCACTATTCATCCCGTAAAATTTTTATTTCACATTCTCGTAAGTTAATTTATTTTAGTAATAACCTGAGAGTTTGACAATCGTTAGATCATCTTCGCAAAAGTTATTAAGAAAATATCGTCTTAAAGTTTCGTTTTGGTCGGAACACCATTTAAACATCACGCGCATAACGAAAATCAACTCTGACAATTTTCCTCACATCAGATTAATTTTTAGATCACTCATAATCAATTAGAGAATTTTTAAGATTTTATTTAAATGTTACCAAATAAACCCTGAGTCGTACGAGACTAAACTTACGTTTTAAACAATTCTACTTAGCCCCAAACTTAACCATTCTTGCATTGTGTTTTCTAAGATGTTTTGACACTTTTACATTTTTTGGAAAAGTCAAACATATTTCCCTCCTCCTTTGACCATAAAGAAATTAACCTTGTACGTTCTACATTTTTGCTTAAATCGCGTAACTTTTAGACTTCACGTATAAATGTTAAGTTATCTCACGTATAACGAAAACCAAATTTTGACATCTCATATCACTTATAGAATAATTTTAGTCTACTTTAAATAAATTCACGGTTATTTCCCTGAAATCTCGTTCTTTTCTGATAAATTACGAATTACGCGTTTTTGACTCGTGTTTCCACCTTTAAGCAACGTTTTTGCACCCAATGAGACATATCACTCATTTTATATTTTTATATGGAGTATAATGATCAGTTTCATCATTCCTGCAAGTGTTGTATTTTTACGATACCCGGTTTTACGTTTTATGGCTAAACAACTTACGGTTGGCATTGAAAGGTCGTGTGAATGATTGGCGTAACAAGTTCTTATCTCTTGCGGGTAGGCTTCAGTTGGTGAGGTCTGTTTTATCTTCGATGCATTTATATTGGGCTTCGGTCTTTATCCTTCCTACTCGTATTATCCATGAGTTAGAGCAGCTTATGAGGAGTTTACTTTGGTGTCAAGGAGAAATGAAAAGGGGAAAGGCTAAGGTTGCTTGGGAATCTGTTTGTAAGCCAAAGAAAGAAGGTGGTCTTGGTATTCGTCGTTTGGAGGATTTTAACATTGCTCTCATGACTACTCACATTTGGAATATTTTGACACATAAAGAGTCGCTATGGGTGCAATGGATCCATTCGTATAAACTCCGTGGGAGAAGCTTTTGGGATGTCCCTTATTTGGGGATGTTAGTGGGCGGCACAAGCTTACCATTAGACCCAAGGTTCGTCCCTTTATATGGCATAAGATCAATAATGGGAAGGACACTTCGGTTTGGTTTGATATGTGGTGTCAGTTAAGCCCGATTCGTGATTTACTTACTGCTAGAGATATTGCCCAAGCGGGGTTTAATTTATCGACTCGGTTTATGATCGATTGCAACCGATGTTTGGCGATGGCCGTTGGACTGGTTATCTAGATTTCCATTGTTAGCTGCTCTCTCGGTTCCTACTCTAAAGCGATGACGATAGATTATTATGGCGCAACCTGGATGGTAACTTTAGTTGTTTTTCGGTTTGGTGCATGGGAATCACTGCGTCTAAGGGCTGATTTGGTTGAATGGTGTAATGTTCCTTGGTTCTCTCATTGTATTCCAAGGCATGCTATACATCTATGGCTCGCTATTAAGCGAAGCTAAAGACTCGGATAGGATGCGACAATGGGATGTTGGTCCCGCGTTGATTTGGACTTGCTTAGATGCCTGCTTTGTGAATTGGTTCCGGATTCTCATTCTCATTTATTTTTTGAGTGCCAATTTTCTATGCGAGGTTTGGTTACAGTGCGGGTTTTATCTTGTATGGATGCGGTCCCACCTTCATTGGAGAGTCTTTATTCAGTTCTTATTCCTTTATCTAAGGGGCGGTCGGTTAGCGATATCATTTCTCGATTATTGCTTGTCGCTACTACTTACTTCGCTTTGGATGGAGCGATTCTAGGCTATTCAAGCGTAAGAAGTCAAGCTATTCTTTGAAGTGGTTAGCACCATTGTCTCTACTATTTTGAAGTGGTTACTTTCGTGTTCAAGAAGCTAACCTCGCGGTCTCGGTTGATTCTGGATAAATGGAAGATTCCAAGTATATGTATTTCACACAAAGGGAGTGTCGGGTAAGGGTTGTACTCTTTTTCCCTACTCCAAGGTTTTTCCCTTTGGGTTTTTCTTGGAAAGGGTTTTTTAGGAGGCAAACTTCCTGGGTTAACTTGCTCCCTTCGTGGATTGGCTGGATGCGGGATGCTCGCTTGTTACAAGTTTTTTTACTTGTTTATGCCTAGTTTGATGATGTAATATAGCTAGGTTCTTTGTGTTTATGGCATGTCATAAACACTAGTTTTATCAAGCTCTTCACTTGAGGTTAATGTGGTACTTCAGCCACATTCCATTTGTACTTAACATTATTTTTTGGTTATATATTTACCGGGGTAAACCCCTTTACCCAAAAAAAAACTTACGGTTGGCATTTAACGGAACCAAATCATGCTCTAAACTCAAGATAATACCAAGACTTATCATCTAAGACTAGTCACACCTTGTGACAGCCCATAAGGGGGATGAGTCACCTTGGTGGTGGCTTGATCCTAACCATGCTCCATTTTGATGGTTACATGTGTCCTAACTTAACCATGGTTAACATTTAACCCAATATATGGTTAACCAAACTTACCCTCCTATAAATAGCAAGTGAAAGACATCCCAAAAACCCTCATCCACCTCTCTTGGTCGTTCATATCATAAAACAAACATACCTTCCATAATTTGATTCATAACTCCAAGTTTATGCAAAGAAGTTTTAAATAACAAGTTACTACATCAAATCTCTAGCAAGTTTAAGTGATCTTCTTGAGTTTAGATCCACTCAAGTCACTTAGTACTTCATCACCAATCCTTCAAGATTACAAGGGTGCCAAGGTGTAGAAAGCTAGCTCAATCTAAGGTCTTAAGTGTTCAATCAAAGTCCTATCCTTACTAGTTACTCCTTTCTTTATTGAAAGCCAAAAATTGTAAGCAACTAATCACCACCATCATCTCATGTTTATTATTCATAATCTTGACAATTTCATGCTATATATATGGTTACTATGTTGATTCATGATGTACATATACTCAATCACATGTTTTAATTCACATATTGTCGTAAAAGTGACAAACTAGTAAACTAGTCATATTCTACACATTTGAGACCATTAAAACCAGTCACATATGGACTTTCTAACTAACATACAATTATAGACAAGATAAAAAGGTAAACATAGCAACTTTAATCACCCGAATCGGACAAACGAGTCAAAAGATACGGCCAAAAGAAGTTAGCGAAACCAAAACACCTAAACTGCCTAACACAAGCACGTTAAGAACGTTTGAAAGTGGCACTTCTGGTCTGAATCATCAAAAAGTTAAAACACGAAAGTTGTTCGGAACCACGTTTTCCTTCAATATTGAGGAAGCTTGGGCCCCAAAAATGCTTAAATAGGCCATTATCCTTCAAAAACTGAAACTGCCTTATATATAGTCTCACGACTATACTTTTGTCACAACTAAAAGCAAACCAAGAGGCCTAATGGCCTTAAGCCAAGACCACAGCCACGGCTAAGGTCAAAGCTGAGTCTCAAGACCATGGTAGTCAAGACCAAAGCCACGACAACGTCATGGCTAAAGCCTCAAGGCTTATTTACCCAAGACCGTTAACTAAGGTGTTAACCTTGGCAAATCAACACCAACACAAACCAAACGACATAACTTTATATACTTACATTATCAAATGATCAGATTTATGAAATAACGTGAACTTATAAACCGCCATTATATTTCCAAATAACAAAACAGCCTAAGGATTTCACAACTTTCATTTTACTTTGAAAACGACAAGAATCGAATTAAGGAAAACAACTTTGCAAACCATATAACCATATGACACGTATGATATATAAACAAAACATATGTCTTATCTACTAAAGTGCTACAATACTAGGGAGCTTCATGTGAGGGGTTTCATTTGGGTAAATGGATCGAAGAGTTGCTAGATTTACGAATTAAAGTGTCCTAGCTCCTCGAACGTTTACTGCATGACCTCTGAATTGTGATGGCCCGAACGGTAGTACGATATATATAAACTAAACACGTTTTCACAACTAGGCCATTTCTATAAACGACATACACAAAAACCATGTACTACATCATGATCTATATAAAGACGTATATAGGCTTGTTATTTCTTACGCATCATTATTTCAAACCTAAGTCGCAACATCCTATTCTAGGTTGCTCGTAGAAGTTCTCACGGCATATCCATCATTCTCATTATACATTTGATATCATTTACTCTGAGGTGAGTTCATAGCCCCACTTTCTATTACTTAATTTTTTTACAAACCTTTGGGGGAGATACATGCTTTATTTTAAACCAAACACATTGCTTTCAAACTGTATGTTTATCTGATTGTCATATTGTCACTAAGTAACCATCATTTGCCAAACATAAGTCCCTAAATCATGAACCATTAATCATTGGAGAGTGAGCACGAATATTGTGAATAGATCTATTCAGATTGACGAATCCCGTTTGTGTTGACCGGGTAGGCAAACAAAGGCACTATATTTGAGTAACATTAGGTAAAAACAGCAATTTTACCTATTAGGGCTGGTACCAACAATTTCTCCAATTAATATTGGAACACGTTAACGCCTTGGTTGCATGAGCTTGGTGACAAACAAAAGCGGGCTCAAGTATCATATACTTGAGGCAGCCGTACCAAACAATAATAACCATTTTGTTTTCAAACCATTGGTGTGAGTCTATAGCTCACACTACAAACATAATGTGTTCAACCATCAAACAAACTCTATGAATTTCACTCAACCTTTGTGTTGACAGTTTTAAGCATGTATTTCAGGTCCATATTGTACGAGGCTGGCACGGAGGAGCACGGATACTCAAGAAGGCTATAAATTTTATTATCATTCGAAAACCAATTTAATGTATTTTGTAAACTTGGAACCATTTGGGACCTCATCTTTGTAAACTCTGATATTTATATAAATTGAATGATAAACCTTTTAAAACGACTCCATTAGAGTTCGTTTTCTATTGTGATGACTGTTGTGCCATGAAGTAACACCCAGTTTGAATTCCGCTGCGTACCACAAAATTGGGGGTGTTACATGGAGCAATAGTGGTGAGGAAGATGAAGAGAAGCCAAATGACGAAACATGTCTTATGGCACACGCATCAAATGAGATACATTTCGATTCTTTTTATTATGGTGATGATGCTTCTTCAATAGATAATGACCTTTGCAAAATGAATATAATAGACTATGTGAATATAACAACCCGTTATTTTTTAGGTCAATACTATTTACTAAACTCAAATTTATTATCTTAAAGTTTACATGAGTACATTTTACGTATAACTTTTTAGTTAAATAACGTAAACTAAGAAAGACCCTCTTGTGCGCTATGGCTTTGGACTAACTTTTAATCTACAGATTCCCAGTACATTGCCACTACTAAAATTCATAATTTAATTGCTAGCACATTTTTATTTTACTTATGTACATTATTAGTTTAATAAACGCTTTTCACAATTTGCATGCACGCACAATGTACCCAATACTTTTAGTGAAGAGTTATTTTACATACCAAACTTTGCTCAGATACCTAGGGACTCATCCCCACCATCCATATAAAAAGGAATCAATGGTTGAGAGATTAAAAGCATTTTATTATTTCACCTATTTTTTATAATTTAAATATCTCTTAAACCGTTAATCGTTAAGCGAAAATAAATACATCATCGCGACGGACATTTAATTATCTTTCTATAGACGGGCACTTTGATATACTTTCAAAAAATTTGAACATGAGATTTGCATGAAAAAATCACATGTAATTAAACACTAATTTGAATATCATATGTGATATTAGTGTTAAATCACATATGATATGTAATATCACATGTGATATTAGTGTTAAATCACATATGATAGCACACGTGATATATAATATCATATGTGATTTAACACTAATATCACATGTAATATTCAAATTAGTGTTTAATCACATGTGATTTTTTTTCATGCAAATTTAAGTGTCGAAAAAAATGAAAAAAATATAAAAGAAAACGTGACAAACACAACAAAAAAAAAATTGTGTTAAAAGTATAACAAAGTACCTATCTATAGAAAGATAATTAAATGTTTTTCGTAATGATATATTCTTTGTTACTTAACGATTAACGGTTTGAAAGATATTAATATTTGAAGAAATAAAAATGAAAGTGGGTTTTTTAAATTGTTGAGATTAATCTTATCCATTAGATCAAATAAAAATGTAGTGAAGATGGAAGGTGGAGATTGATCCCTTAGTGTGTAAAGAATGTTTTGTCCTCAAATGATCTTAAATCATACTTTCAATAATTATTTTTAGGGTTTTGTTAAACACAACCCAATGGGTTATGTATAAGCATTATATAAATACATAATTAACATTTAATGAACGCTCAATAAACTCTAAACATTCCATAATTAACATCACTTACCTCTTTTATAATGATTAAAACTATATAATTATGGAGTATATGTGCTCATTAATTGTCAGTTTCATAAATTTGGAATGCTTACCCACAACCCATAGAATTGTGTTTAACAAAACCATTATTTTTAATACATTCGATAAAGTACTACAAAAATAAAAACATATTTTATTTCACTTTTTATATATTTTTTATTATAAACACTTCAACGATATATAATTACTTTAATTACATATTTACTATACAATACCTATTTTAAATACCAAATACATACACAAAATACATTATACAAATTTTATACATTTCCTCCTTATATCTTCATATTGAACGCCCCCTAATTGTCCCCTACTTCTTATTCCCTAACTTATCTTTTATATAATAAAGGAATTACATCATTTCGGAGTAATTTTGTTAATTCATTTTTATTAAAAAAACAATTGGGCCAATAGGAGAGCTCGATTTCGCCACGTAAGCAAAATCGTGTAATGTGATTGGTTAATAAAAGTCAAAATTAAATTGATTTTGGTCAAACTTTAATAAATTTTGTGGAGAAATTTGGTTGATAAAAAAACACAAAAAAATATACGTGTCAAATTTGTGAAAAGAAAAACTTAAAAAAAGATGAGGTAATTAATAAAACTTTAGTGTTGATTTTTAAAATTTATATAGAGTTAAGTGTAATATTATAAGCCTCCATGTTTTTTAATAACTTTGTATTATAAACAAATACCCCCTTATACTTTATACCTTTTATACTTTATATCTTAAAAAATACAATGTATATGTTGTTTTAAAATAGCAACATATAAATTTGCATAAGATAATAAATATCAAACTTTTTACTATATACGTTCAATAAGGACTCATTTATTTCATTTTTAAAAGTTTAACTTATGTGGACACGAGTTTACATTTTAAATACGGCTAAATTACTGAAAACGGGAATATAATTATCAAATTGTAAGTACGAGTTACTTTAATATAAAATAAATATACTCGATTGTACTTATAACAATGATTTATGTAATTCTTATTTATTTATATAGAGATATCTATAAAAACATTTTTAAAAAACTTAAAAGAGTATACTTTAACTTTATCAACACTCATTATGTGTTATTAAACTTGTATCATGTGTACAACATAATATCAGTAGTGAAATTTAAATAACAACATCAACTGACTTTGTCACTAAATAAAATTAAATCTTGAGTTACCTAACAGAAATTTTTACAAATATTTTACCAAATTCTAATTGATATTAATGCATAATAAAAAAACTTGTGCATAAGTATTAGTTGTACTTATATCACAATTTTCATGGGCAAATTCTTATATATGTATATACTGAACTAAAATGTTAAAATAAATTTGATTTATATGTAAACTTCGTGCGTGCACTAAACTTATAACTATATAATTATATGCAATTACCTTTAAATACACAATATTCAGTATTAATACAAAATAATTGTTTTTGTCAAAACTTCATGCGTGCACGGGTATTATAACTAGTTTTAAACATTAAAAGATTACACTTTGACTAAAGAATATGTAAACTTGAAAATAAAACATTCAACTCTTTATTTAACAATAAGCCAAAGAGACAAGAATGTGACTACTCTTTTTTTCCTTCTTTCAGTCGATCATCTAATTAACTAGGAGGCCATACTTAGGTTTTATTATTAAATGGGAGCTCACTTGTGTTATTTTGGTAAAAAAAAAAAAAAAAAAAAAAAAACTCTAAACACTTACTCAAAGTATACGTAGGTTTCTGATTGAGATACATCGAGAACATGCAAAATTAAGGAGTTTAGTTTAGAGATTAGAGAGAATGTAGTTTTGATGTTTAATCGATATAAAGAAGGGTTGGTGTATCATACAGTTATATAACTATGTAAGTAATCAAATAGAATCATTTAATCAAGGCTGTTAATTTTGATGTTGGATGATGTTTTTTTTTTGTTGTAAAGATGTGGAATTTTTAGTGTTGGAATGCTAATAAGGAATATAATGTTTCTAAAATGTTTCTGATGGATGTGAATATATCATGATACTGGTCAAGTCATATCTTATTCTATTCTAAGTTGTTTATATTTTATATAAACAACCATTTTTACAAAGAATATAATAAAAGGGTTTTTTTTTTTAATTTGTGATTTTACAAGGTTTGAGCCAGCGTTGCTTCTTGGTGCTTTCGTTAAATATGGACCGATCAGTTTGTTTAAGATAGCAACGGTAAAAGGCATAAGATTGCAAGGATGGCTGCTGCAAGAAAATTGTAGAATAAAAAACTGGCCAAGCTTTTTAAAGCATACATTAGATTTATATGCACTAACTACATAGCACAAAATAGGAGTGCGTTGGTATGCAAACATGCCATAATTTTTGTCTAAGTTTGGCACAAAAGAACAAACTGTTTTGGCGCACATTTCTGCAGCTAGAAAGCCATAAACAACCCCCATAATTATTGCACGAAACACATGTGTAACTGCAACTTTTCAGGACACTAAACGAAACAACATTTGGATAAAGTACATCTGGGATGATACGCGTAACAACACATGCAATTTTCAGTGACAATATGATACCCCGGCTTCTCATAGTTTTATTCAAAGGCATCTAAGCCATTGAGAAACTACCAATACAAATCATATTTGAGTAACGGCTAATTTTTTTTCCCTTTTCCTTTTGACCCATCTTTGGCAAATGCTTTCATACCTATCTCCTAACAGAAATGGGCATTGGGAAGGCCAAGGACTTTGAGCCTGGATTTAAAAGCCTCTTTCGCACCGCTTTGCGTTTTGTCATGGCATTATCATTTCCTTGAGCAACCTGTTTCGGAGGTTTAACCTTCCCAACATCTTCTTTTTAGATCCCGAACCGCAATAACCACGCGGAAAGTAGCTCCCATTCCATAGAAAGGTCAATGCCCCGAGCTTGATTCAAAGCTTGAAATGTACATGGTACCTATACATTTAAAAAATGAAAAAGTAAGCACATCTGGTGATCTTTGTGTCTTTTTATATCAAGATTCAGACGAGAAAGAAAAACCTCTGTTCTTGCCAAAATCCATGTTGTGGTTTCTTTTAGATTATTGTTTGGTAAATCAATGTTTGTTGGAGCTATTTTTATAGGTGGAATTTCAAATGACCATGTGCTTTATGAATGGAATATGTGCAGGTTTAAAAAAATGAAGAGCTGACTAAAGCAGTCAATGCATACACTGTTGATGTCATTAAAGTAGAGGATATGCATGTTTCATTTGAGCTTTTTGTATCAGTAGTCTTTAATATTGGAATATGCACAGATGTGCAGCCCATGCTTGAAGAAAAAAACAGTGAACCAAAGATTCATATTTGATTAAAAAACAGTCACCACATATGAATGATGGTGGCACAAATGATTCTGCAGTTTAATCCCCACAACTATTATGATTACCCGAATTGTAGCCTCAGCGATGTTGCCCTTTTGTGGATGATCTCTGGTTGTTGTATAAAATTTGCACGAAAACAAACCAGAATCTGAACACAAATTTAGAAACGCAAATCAGATTTTCCAACCATAGCAAAGACAACATGTTCATAATACAGTTATATACCAAAATGCTTTTAGGTCAGGCTAGCTTTTGGTATATGGGTATGACAATAATACTTAGTCATTACCATAACATCCAGTCATACTAAAGTGCAATCAGTACTGCACACTTCCAGTCATATTATGGGTATGACAATAATATTGAGTCATTACAAAGCCAACATGTTAATAATACATGCTATATTATTGTCATATTTGAATATCATTGTCATATAGCAAAGCCAACATTTCAAGAGTGCACACTAAAGTGCAATCAGTACTCACCAAAGCATTTATCTAAATCCATAAGCAACTATGGCAAATTCTGGTCGTACCCATATACCAAAAGCATGTGTAAAAATGTATTCATTGATTATCGCTAGCAGTGTGAACAGATTATAGATAAAGGTCTCTCACCGCAGCAACCAACTGGAAATTCAGGAAGCTTCAGCATCTTAGCGTCTTCTTTTTTAGAGCCTGTTGCGAGTAAGTAACTAGAAAGCAGCTTTTCCATGGCATAGGAAGGCCAGTGGTTTCTGAGCTTCATTGGCTGCCTGAAATGTAAATGGTTTCTGCACATAAAATGAAAAAAAGAAAGAAAAGGATGTGTTGTTTGCATATAAAGACGGAAATGAAAGCAATAAACTTTTTCCTTTTCTTGATTTCATGCTGCAATTTGCTTTAGATTATTGTTTTGTCAGCTGATGCTTAGTGGAAAAGTTCTCCATTAATGAAATTTTAGATTAGTGGTTGGTTCATGAAGGGAATCTATGCAGATAAAATGATTAAAGTAGACAGTCCGAGGTTGCACTTTAGTGTGCAAGATCTTGAAATCTTAGATTAGTGGTTGTTTCATGAACTATTCAAAGATGCTTTTAGGTCAGGCTAGCTTCTATGTTGGCTTGTTTGGGAATCTGTCATTGGAATGATAAGTAATGATATACTGTATCAATTAGGTTACACCAACTTAGTGCTACAGGTTTTTGTTTGCCTATATGAGGTGTTTTTTTCTGGCTTCACACACTTCCCTTTCTACCTTGTGGGTTTTTGTGAAAATCTGTTAAGAAAATGGTGTCCACCCCAAACATTGATCGGTGAAAGCGCATGTGGTTCTTATGAGCTACATAATGCCTTTAAGTTCTGTTTCTGACAGGAGCAAGGTGAGAATGAGGGCTTCATCATGCCTTTGCTTGGAGAGAAATGCGATGATGTTCGTGCCGTCTGCAGAGGAGGACTGAACTGCTGGAAGAGGGCCAAAGGTTGAATCCTTTAGATGATTAAACGCAAAGACGGTGTTGAATGCATGGAGGCGAGGATAGGGACCATCGATTCTCATTTTGATTGAGGTCCTTGATTTGGCTAGGCAAGCGCGTATTGAGAAAACCTGCCATGTGTTTACAATGGAGTTGCATGATTAGGGTAGCATTTTGTGTGTCTGTATGATGGCTTGTCCTATGGTCTTTATGTTTAATGCTATGGTGTTATGTGTTAGATTAACAGGGTGTTGTTAGTCTATGTTGGTATGCCTGTAACTTATGTTGACTATGAATAAAAGTTACGTCTGTTTGTGGTTCAATAATTTTGTTGATATATGTTTTGTTATGTGATGGAGAAAACCAATGATATGGTTGGCTCAGTTGTGTTTTATTTGGACAATATGTGGAGGCAGATGTTGGGTTTCTTTTATGGTATACTGAATATTTTGTAAGCACAAATTATTCATGTTTTTTGATGATTGCAAGACTTATGTGTGTTATGAATGATATATGTAGAAGGCCACTGACAATAAGGCTAGGATAAAAAATTATTAGCAAAGACGGCTTTACTGATTGGATTTAATATGAATATTGTTAGGAATTGGAAATTCTATTATGAAGCATCGGTCACCCCATGTATAATCTAGCTTAAGTTAGCTCGTAGACATATCGTTTATTATGTTAGTTGTTAGTAAGTTATTAGCTTAGTATTAGTCTAGTGCAACACCGTGGAGGAAGGACGAGTCTTTACCCTTTGTATACGATCCACGTGAGGCCGTCGAGGTCGTTTAGTTTGTAACCTATAAATATCCTCTACCTTGCAAGGTAGAGGGTTGGATGTTCATTTTGGAATCTAACATTCCACAAGTTTCTCTTTCTAAAACATCCTACTTTCTCTCTCTAGAAATCATCTATACGCCTAAGTGTGTTTGTGTTATGATGTATATATGAAATCCAATATGTTACAAATGGTATCAAGAGCCATGGTTTGATCATCTCTTACATATCCTTGGATTTCTAGTGACTTTTAGATGGTTTTAGAGTTTGAAAAAGTTTAGTGGTTTTTGCATCACTTGGATCATTTCTAGTGTTAAAGTTTGAATCTTGGGTGTAGTTTTGTGTTTAGAATCATTGTATGTTCTTGGGTTTTGATTTGGTAAGCTTGAATCATCGTGGTTCGGTTGTTTTTGGATTGAAAAGTGATGTTTGTGAGATTTTCTAACTAGCGACTTGCGCCACGGATTGTTTTTCTAGCTAGCGACTTGCTTTGTAAGTTGTTAGCGAGTTGTAGTTGAAGTTCTTAGCGAGTTGAGCTTAGCGACTTGTCTATTGAGACAAGCCGACAAACAGTACACTTAGGGTGTGTTTGTTTTTTTTAAAAAAACTCTTACTAGCCCTCTTACTCCCTCTTACTCTTACCAGTAAGAGGAGGACAGACGTTTTGCTTGTTTGTTTTTTTCTTTTGAGTAAGACCCAGTTAGACATATAACATCTTACTCAGTAAGAGGTGGGGGATTTGTCTTACTGCCTCTTACTTGTTTTGTAAACTTTATATAATATATTTGATTGTTTATTAACTATGCTATATTTATGATAAAAAGTATTGTTTCATATTTACATAAGTTACTTATTATCGCATTGCGTTGGTTTAATAAACAAATTGCAAAAACGAGCACTTAAAATCATTCGAACAATTATACAAAAACAAACAACATTATTTCGTTCAAATTTAGACTTTCTAACCACCTCTTACCAGTAAGATGTGGTAGTCAGATTCAGACCCAAAACATCTTATTGAAACAAACACACCCTTAGTGGATTCTCCACTACGGGTAGCGACTTGGTGAAAGTTAGCGACTTGTACTTAAGAAAATTGGTTAACTAAAAACCTGTAATATGGGTCAAAAGGGTCAAAAGTGATGCAAAGTGTATTTATTGTTCATACCACTTCCCAAATTCCTCGCATTGAAATAAATATAGTACTCCGTACAAATTATGCAACCATATATTTGTAGTCATATTTAAAACACTATTATGTTTAAATTATTTTTTGGGCATAGAAAAAAGGTTTTCAAACTTTCAGGTAAACCCAATCAGATATTTTATGTCCCGTACCAACATTTACCCGTTTTAGTTTTGATCCATACATGTATTGGTTGCTTTCCAAACATGGCCAACCGGCCATTATGCCGCCTATAAGGCCTATGAATGTATATGGAAGAAAGGAAACACTTACCTTCCTCAATGTGTTCCCATACATAATTTTATATGTAGAACTGACTGCAGCCAAGTGGGCCCGACTTCTTTCGCTGAACATGCTTCTGAATGTTGTCTCGTCAGTTCCCCACCTCTTTTCTCCGGCTTTATAGAGTGCTCTAGCATCTTGATCCACCAATAATTTATCAAAGTCGGGCCCTTCGCTGCGCGATATACTTACATATGCAAGAAGCAACTGTAAAAGGCAAGTTAAAGCAACCAATTAGTAAGTTTATACTGATGAAAATTATCCCCAAATGCAAAAGGAAAAAATGCACCAATAATAAATCTATTTCTTAGCCTTCTATATCTTGAGGGCCATACTAACAAATTTGGCACTTAAGGGCCTATTGTTGAAGTTTACAACCATAAAAAAAGAACCAATTTTCTTGTATTTCCATTGACTAAGATTTAGGACTAAAACCGATGAGCATAATTTATGGACATACCTTTTCATGATCACCGGAAGTATGAGTCTGAATGTCATGCTCAAGGTAAACACCAAATAATGTGATGTATAAATGTTTAAGATGTAGTAATTGGGATGGAGTTCGAGAACATAATATTTCAGTAGCTGCTTTTATATCAAGATTGGTATCAAAGGCTTCTCTTAGTACTATTGCATCCCTTCGTGCTGGATCAGGCATCCAAAGTAACATTGCTTTCTGTAACCATTGGAGACCAAAAAAAAGCCAATATTGAGTTAAAATTGCACATGGTTGAGTTAAAAAATACAATTGCAGCATAAGATTATGGCCATTTAAAACATAAAAGGAATGGGCTTTCATTCATTTAATCTCAATATTCTTAGGAACATACTTATTTGATTGTAATCTTTAAACTTATAAAATATGCAATGAATTTTAAATTACATTTCCAAAAATAGAAATTGATTGAATGTATGTTGATTTTACTTGTTATATTCCTATCATCGAGTAGGTCTGAATCGCATTACTAATAGGGCGCATGAGCATTCTATTCATGTACTAGCCTTTGTGGAAAAGAAACAAAAAGTTATCACTTGAGACTTCAACTGGCAACAAATTGGTACTACATTATTCTAGGGATATTACCTTAAGATTACCGCCCAGCTCTTTAGAGAGTCGTTTTCTCAAGTCTTCAGAGTATGTGGCTCTGTATTCGCTTCCAATGAGAGCACGTTGCGATGCATCACGATGGGCAAGAATATTTATAATGGTCGTAGGGTCACATCCAATTCCTGAATACATATCGTTATTTAATACAGTGATTCAGTATGAATTATTATGCGTCATGAAGACTGAAACTAATAAATGAAACATAATATAATGGCGAAAGTGAATTTTGGTTCACCTAAAGACTCCAGACATATGTTAATTCATTGAGTTAACAAGGCGCACCATCGTTATTACAACCCGGGTTATATAAAGCTTTTAAGATTATGTTGTAACCAATTTTGTGATGAATCATTTAGAGAAAATTACGTTCCATAGTTTCCAAAAATACTTGAAAACACGACATATTGTGTCTCTTTGTATCTTCAACCAAGTTGTTCACTTTATCTATGATAATATAACTCAAAAACATAAAAGTATATCATTGGGAGAAGTCCGTTTGCAACATATCATGCATTATACTTTTGTGTTGCGCGCATACGTGTGGGTATGACTACATATTCATTGGTTTCTAGTTAGGTGTCGACTTCTTAACAAAATTAAGCATACAAAATAAAATAAATGGTTAGAAATTAAGCATCCAAGTTTAGTAATTATCAAATTTCACAAGCACGAGATTGCAAATCTGAAATGTAAACATGAAAAATAATTTAGAAACATAACAAAAAAACATGAACAATCTTATGGATAATCAACAATAAATGGAATGAGGGGTACGATGCATGTATATGTTTACATACCCTTAAAAGCTTTATACAAATTCATGGCATCATCACGAGGCGAAGATAAAATTGGTGGAACCACCAAGGTAGCCATTTTTATGATGTATCTTGATTCTTATTCTTCTGGTCGTTGGATATATGATCAAACCTACAAATGACCTGTTTTTGTGATTGGGATCCTGTAATTTGGAGCTTTTTGGAAATTTGGTGAAATTTGATTACAAAATGATAAAAGCTTGTTGGGTAAAATGACTCAATGGGTTAATGTGTGAAGTTTGGGAAATTTGCCAAAATGTGATTTGTTTCTAAATGTACCATAAAGAACATACAATTGCGGTGATCATAATATTAAGAGTAAGTGTTAATTCCATAATGTCTAATTTGAACCTTATAATGACATATTTATCCAACTAAATGTTGTAATGTCAAATATACCCAACTATAACACCATATTTGTCATATTTACCTATTTGATTATAAAATCAATTAGAAATAAATTAACATCATTATATTCCCATTATGCCCTTAATCACTATGAAGTTTGTTTGATTTTTTTCGTTGATAATTATTTTATTACCTTGCTGGAATTTATATACCGCCAAATAATTTGTGTCAAAGGCAAATAGTTGACTAATAAAATGAAAGCTAACCGCAATGCATTTACTCCGTGCCATAAACAAAAGTTGCAATCATTCTGCATTTTCATTTCCCATTTGCCATTTCCAATTTGTATTTCTGTTTCAATAAAAGCAAAAACAACAATAGTCTTTGTTTACCATATCCATCTACTCCCCATCATTTCCCATCCGTATGTCCGTTAGACGCCCTGCTTTTCCTATCCTATAAATAGTAGATCAATTTTCATATTTCACTCATCTCTTTGATCTAATTTTTTTTGTTATTATCTTATACTTCCTAGCTTCATTTCTTTAATCCTAAAACTTGTTTGAAATCATTCAAAAGTGATCCAAAACATTCTTCCATCATAAGTGAAAGAGAAGAATACACACATTCATCAAGATATCAAGTGTCTTAGTATAGTTAGTGCATTAGTAACATTGGTTACTTCCTTGTTGTATTTTAGCAACATCAAATTCATTTTGTGTAGTTGTGTGATTGAGTAAAATAAGTAGATCGTGTTAATATTGTATGTTGTGTAGTTTGTGAGGTGATCAGGTAGATCACGTTTATATCTGATAGATCTTGTGGTTTGTGTAGTTTGTGAAATGATCGAGGAGATCGTGTATGAGATTGGTTCTAGCTATATTATAACTTGACATTTAGCTTAGTTTCAAAAATTGATATAAGCGACGTGTAGGATTTTCTCCTCCTGAAGGGAGCTTGTTGATATAGTGAAGTGAATTCTCGAGTTGGGTACTTGAGGGGTGGAGTAGGGCGAAGAGGAGCTTCATTACCAAACCACTATAAATCATGGTGTCATCTTTCTAACTCTTTATTTTTATCTGGCATTTGCTATTTTATATTCATTAGTAGTTATTGCTTATTGTCTTGAGTTTTCATATTGTTGTTTTTTATCTCACATAAACTAGAATCTTAAGTTTTGAAAACATAAATTTAAAATGGTAAATCGGTAAAATTATTCAACCCCCTTATAGTTTTCTACAATTGGTATCAGATCTTCGTTAACCAAGATTTTTAAAATATATTGTATTTTAAAACTTGAATCGGTCTATGGATTTCGATAAATATCAAGAAGGGCAATATATGAATATACCATCAATTTTTGAAACCGAATGTTTTTTATCTATTGGAAAACAATATTTGAAACGTATGTGAAACCAAAAGATATTGATCATTGACATGTCATTACTGAGGGTGATTTTAAACCAATGGAAAGAAATATGAAAACTAAAAAGGATGAAATAGTTTCTTATGAAAAATGAAGTGACAATTTTAAAATGAAACTCGCAAAAAATAATGAGGCTAAAATGATGATTTATAATGCTTTGCCGAAAAAGGAATTTAAATTTTTTTTATGTGTAATAGGACAAAAGAAATTTAGAAAACTTTATAAGTCACCCATCAAGGTAATAGTCAAGTCAAAGAGAACAAGATTGATCTTCTTGTGCAACAATATGAACAATTTACTGTTTTCAAAGACGAATCTATAGATAATGCATTTCCTAGACTAAATACTATTATTACTAGTATTAAAGCTCTTGATGAAGGTTATTCTAGCAAGAATTACGTTAGAAGTGTCTTAAGGCCATACATCCTAAATGGTGAGCAAAGGTTACGGCAATTGAGGAATCGAAAGATTTGGCATCACTATCACTTGATGAACTTATTGGTAATTTGAAAGTTCATGAAATGATAATCAAGAAAGACTCCGATATAGTTAAGGGTAAATGAGAGAAAGTTATATCTCTTTCCTTGAAAGCTAAGAAGACGTCTAGCGATGATGATGATTCGATGTCCAAAAGTGAAGATGAATAATATGCAAAGGCAGTTACGGACTTTAAGAAGTTCTTTAGAAGAAGAGGTAGATACGTTAGACAACCGCCTGATGAAAAAAAAGTCATTTCAAAAGAACCGGAATGACAAGAAAGGTAAAGGAGATAGGAAATGTTTTAGATGCAGAGATCCGAATCACTTCATTGGGGAATTTCCAAAACCACCAAGAACCAAAAGGCGTTTATCGGAGGTTATTGGAGTGTAACAACCCGCATTTTCATGTTACTTTTCTTTTTTTTGAAAAGTTACCATTCACTTTTACTATTCACTTTCACTATTCATCCCGTAAAATTTTTATTTCACATTCTCGTAAGTTAATTTATTTTAGTAATAACTTGAGAGTTTGACAATCGTTAGATCATCTTCGCAAAAGTTATTAAGAAAATATCGTCTTAAAGTTTCGTTTTGGTCGGAACACCATTTAAACATCACGCGCATAACGAAAATCAACTCTGACAATTTTTCTCACATCAGATTAATTTTTAGATCACTCATAATCAATTAGATAATTTTTAAGATTTTATTTAAATGTTACCAAATAAACCCTGAGCCGTACGAGACTAAACTTACGTTTTAAACAATTCTACTTAGACCCAAACTTAACCATTTCTGCATTGTGTTTTCTAAGATGTTTTGACACTTTTACATTTTTTGGAAAAGTCAAACATATTTCCCTCCTCCTTTGACCATAAAGAAATTAACCTTGTACGTTCTACATTTTTGCTTAAATCGCGTAACTTTTAGACTTCACGTATAAATGTTAAGTTATCTCATGTATAACGAAAACAAAATTTTGACATCTCATATCACTTATAGAATAATTTTAGTCTACTTTAAATAAATTCACGGTTATTTCCCTGAAATCTCGTTCTTTTCTGATAAATTGCGAATTACGCGTTTTTTACCCGTGTTTCCACCTTTAAGCAACGTTTTTGCACCCAATGAGACATATCACTCATTTTATATTTTTATATGGAGTATAATGATCAGTTTCATCATTCCTGCAAGTGTTGTATTTTTACGATACCCGGTTTTACGTTTTATGGCTAAACAACTTACGGTTGGCATTGAAAGGTCGTGTGAATGATTGGCGTAACAAGTTCTTATCTCTTGCGGGTAGGCTTCAGTTGGTGAGTCTTTTATCTTCGATGCATTTATATTGGGCTTCGGTCTTTATCCTTCCTACTCGTATTATCCATGAGTTAGAGCGACTTATGAGGAGTTTACTTTGGTGTCAAGGAGAAATGAAAAGGGGAAAGGCTAAGGTTGCTTGGGAATCTGTTTGTAAGCCAAAGAAAGAAGGTGGTCTTGGTATTCGTCGTTTGGAGGATTTTAACATTGCTCTCATGACTACTCACATTTGGAATATTTTGACACATAAAGAGTCGCTATGGGTGCAATGGGTCCATTCGTATAAACTCCGTGGGAGAAGCTTTTGGGATGTCCCTTGTTTGGGGGATGTTAGCTGGGGCTGGCACAAGCTTCTTGCCATTAGACCCAAGGTTCGTCCCTTTATCTGGCATAAGATCAATAATGGGAAAGACACTTCGGTTTGGTTTGATATGTGGTGTCAGTTAAGCCCGATTCGTGATTTACTTACTGCTAGAGATATTGCCCAAGCGGGGTTTAATTTATCTGACTCGGTTTATGATCTGATTACAACTGATGTTTGGCGATGGCGTTGGATGGTTATCTAGATTTCCATTGTTAGCTGCTCTCCGGTTCCTACTTTAAACGATCTTGACGATAGATTATTATGGCGCAACCGGATGGTAACTTTAGTTGTTTTTCAGGTTTGGTACATGGGAATCAACTGCGTCTAAGGGCTGATTTGGTTGAATGGTGTAATGTTCCTTGGTTCTCTCATTGTATTCCAAGGCATGCTATACATCTGTGGCTCGCTATTAAGCAGAAGCTAAAGACTCGGGATAGGATGCGACAATGGGATGTTGGTCCTGACGTTGATTTGGACTTGCTTAGATGCCCGCTTTGTGAATTGGTTCCGGATTCTCATTCTCATTTATTATTTGAGTGCCAATTTTCTATGCGGTTTGGTTTCAGTGCGGGTTTTATCTTGTACGGATGCGGTCCCACCTTCATTGGAGAGTCTTTATTGATTCTTATTCCTTTATCTAAGGCGATCGGTTAGCAGTATTTCTCGATTATTGCTTGCTGCTACTACTTACTTCGTTTGGATGGAGCGCAATTCTAGGCTATTCAAGCGTAAGAAGTCTACTTTGTTGAAGTGGTTAGCACCATTGTCTCTACTATTAGGTTGAAGCGGTTACTTCAGGTTCAAGAAGCTAACCTCGCGGTCTCGGTTGATTCTGGATAAATGGAAGATTCCAAGTATATGTATTTCACACGAAGGGAGTGTCGGGTAAGGGTTGTACTCTTTTTCCCTACTCTAAGGTTTTTCCCTTTGGGTTTTTCTTGGAAAGGGTTTTTAAGGAGGCAAACTTCATGGGTTAACTTGCTCCCTTCGTGGATTGGTGGATGCGGGATGCTCGCTTGTTACAAGTTTTTTTACTTGTTTATGCCTAGTTTGATGATGTAATATAGCTAGGTTCTTTGTGTTTATGGCATGTCATAAACACTATTTTTATCAAGCTCTTCACTTGAGGTTAATGTGGTACTTCAGCCACATTCCATTTGTACTTAACATTATTTTTTGGTTATATATTTACCGGGGTAAACCCCTTTACCCAAAAAAAAACTTACGGTTGGCATTTAACGGAACCAAATCATGCTCTAAACTCAAGATAATACCAAGACTTATCATCTAAGCCTAGTCACACCTTGTGACAGCCCATAAGGGGGATGAGTCACCTTGGTGGTGGCTTGATCCTAACCATGCTCCATTTTGATGGTTACATGTGTCCTAACTTAACCATGGTTAACATTTAACCCAATATATGGTTAACCAAACTTACCCTCCTATAAATAGCAAGTGAAAGACATCCCAAAAACCCTCATCCACCTCTCTTGGTCGTTCATATCATAAAACAAACATACCTTCCATAATTTGATTCATAACTCCAAGTTTATGCAAAGAAGTTTTAAATAACAAGTTACTACATCAAATCTCTAGCAAGTTTAAGTGATCTTCTTGAGTTTAGATCCACTCAAGTCACTTAGTACTTCATCACCAATCCTTCAATATTACAAGGGTGCCAAGGTGTAGAAAGCTAGCTCAATCTAAGGTCCTAAGTGTTCAATCAAAGTCTTATCCTTACTAGTTACTCCTTTCTTGATTGAAAGCCAAAAGTTGTAAGCAACTAATCACCACCATCATCTCATGTTTATTATTCATAATTTTGACAATTTCATGCTATATATATGGTTACTATGTTGATTCATGATGTACATATACTCAATCACATGTTTTAATTCACAAATTGTCGTAAAAGTAAATAACTAGTAAACTAGTCATATTCTACACATTTGAGACCATTAAAACCAGTCACATATGGACTTTCTAACTAACATACTATTATAGACAAGATAAAAAG
The DNA here is from genome assembly GCA_910596185.1 of Chrysanthemum makinoi. Lineage (NCBI taxonomy): Eukaryota > Viridiplantae > Streptophyta > Magnoliopsida > Asterales > Asteraceae > Chrysanthemum > Chrysanthemum makinoi. The sequence continues at coordinate 43,480,806 of OU343216.1, read as the reverse complement.
GTAAACATAGCAACTTTAATCACCCAAAACGGACAAACGAGTCAAAAGATACGGCCAAAAGAAGTTAGCGAAACCAAAACACCGAAACTGCCTAACACAAGCTGTTAAGAAGCTGTTCGTTTTGAAAGTGGCACTTCTGGTCTGAATCATCAAAAAGTTAAAACACGAAAGTTGTTCGGAACGACGTTTTCCTTCAATAGTGAGGAAGCTTGGGCCCTAAAAACACTTAAATAGGCCATTATCCTTCAAAAACTGAAACTGCCCTATATATAGTCTCACGACTATACTTTTGTCACAACTAAAAGCAAACCAAGAGGCATAATGGCCTTAAGCCAAGACCACAGCCACGGCTAAGGTCAAAGCTGAGTCTCAAGACCATGGTAGTCAAGACCAAAGCCACCACAAGGTCATGGCTAAAGCCTCAAGGCTTATTTACCCAAGACCGTTAACTAAGGTGTTAACCTTGGCAAATCAACACCAACACAAACCAAACGACATAACTTTATATACTTACATTATCAAATGATCAGATTTATGAAATAACGTGAACTTATAAACCGCCATTATATTTCCAAATAACAAAACAGCCTAAGGATTTCACAACTTTCATTTTACTTTGAAAACGGCAAGAATCGAATTAAGGAAAACAACTTTGCAAACCATATAACCATATGACACGTATGATATATAAACAAAACATATGTCTTATCTACTAAAGTGCTACAATACTAGGGAGCTTCATGTGAGGGGTTTCATTTGGGTAAACGGATCGAAGAGTTGCTAGATTTACGAAATAAAGTGTCATAACTCCTCGAGCGTTCTTGCATGACCTCTGAATTGTGATGGCCGAACGGTAGATACGATATATATAAACTAAACACGTTTTCACAACTAGGCCATTTCTATAAACGACATACACAAAAACCATGTACTACATCATGATCTATATAAAGGCATTATATAGGCTTGTTATTTCTTTCGCATCATTATTTCAAACCTAAGTCGCAACATCCTATTCTAGGTTGCTCGTAGAAGTTCTCACGGCATATCCATCATTCTCATTATACATTTGATATCATTTACTCTGAGGTGAGTTCATAGCCTCACTTTCTATTACTTAATTGTTTTACAAACCTTTGGGGGAGATACTTGCTTTATTTTAAACTGAACACATTGCTTTCAAACTGTATGTTTATCTGATTGTCATATTGTCACTAAGTAACCATCATTTGCCAAACATAAGTACCTAAATCATGAACCATTAATCATTGGAGAGAGTGAGCACGAATATTGTGAATAGATCTATTCAGATTGACGAATCCCGTTTGTGTTGACCGGGTAGGCAAACAAACGCACTATATTTGAGTAACATTAGGTAAAAACAGCAATTTTACCTATTAGGGCTGGTACCAATAATTTCTCCAATTAATATTGGAACACGTTAACGCCTTGGTTGCATGAGCTTGGTGACAAACAAAAGCGGGCTCAAGTATCATATACTTGAGGCAGCCGTACCAAACAATAATAACTGTTTTGTTTTCAAACCATTGGTGTGAGTCTATAGCTCACACTACAAACATAATGTGTTCAACCATCAAACAAACTCTATGAATTTCACTCAACCTTTGTGTTGACAGTTTTAAGCATGTATTTCAGGTCCATATTGTACGAGGCTGGCGCGGAGGAGAACACGGATACTCCAAGAAGGCTATAAATTTTATTATCATTCGAAAACCAATTTAATGTATTTTGTAAACTTGGAACCATTTTGGGACCTCATCTTTGTAAACTCTGATATTTATATAAATTGAATGATAAACCTTTTAAAACGACTCCATTAGAGTTCGTTTTCTATTGTGATGACTGTTGTGCCATGAAGTAACACCCAGTTTGAATTCCGCTGCGTACCACGAAATTGGGGGTGTTACATGGAGCAATAGTGGTGAGGAAGATGAAGAGAAGCCAAATGACGAAACATGTCTTATGGCACACGCATCAAATGAGATACATTTCGATTCTTTTTATTATGGTGATGATGCTTCTTCAATAGATAATGACCTTTGCAAAATGAATATAATAGACTATGTGAATATAACAACCCGATATTTTTTAGGTCAATACTATTTACTAAACTCAAATTAATTATTTCGAAGTTTACATGAGTACATTTTACGTATAACTTTTTAGTTAAATAACGTAAACTAAGAAACACCCTCTTGTGCGCTATGGCTTTGGACTAACTTTTAATCTCTGATTCGATTACATTGCCACTACTAAAATTCACAATTTAATTGCTAGCACATTTTTATTTTACTTATGTACATTATTAGTTTAATAAACGCTTTTCACAATTTGCATGCACGCACAATGTACCCAATACTTTTAGTGAAGAGTTATTTTACATACCAAACTTTGCTCAGATACCTAGGGACTCATCCCCACCATCCATATAAAAAGGAATCAATGGTTGAGATTAAAAGCATTTTATTATTTCACCTATTTTTTATAATTTAAATATCTCTTAAACCGTTAATCGTTAAGCGAAAATAAATACATCATCGCGACGGACATTTAATTATCTTTCTATAGACGGGCACTTTGATATACTTTCGAAAAAATTTCGAACATGAGATTTGCATGAAAAAATCACATGTAATTAAACACTAATTTGAATATCATATGTGATATTAGTGTTAAATCACATATGATATGTAATATCACATGTGATATTAGTGTTAAATCACATATGATAGCACACGTGATATATAATATCATATGTGATTTAACACTAATATCACATGTAATATTCAAATTAGTGTATAATCACATGTGATTTTTTTTCATGCAAATTTAAGTATCGAAAAAAATGAAAAAAATATAAAAGAAAACGTGACAAACATAAAGAAAAAGAAAAAAAAATGTGTTAAAAGTATATCAAAGTACCTATATATATAAAGATAATTAAATGTTTTTCGTAATGATATATTCTTTGTCACTTAACGATTAACGGTTTGAAAGATATTAATATTTGAAGAAAAAAAAATGAAAGTGGGTTTTTTAAATTGTTGAGATTAATCTTATCAATTAGATCAAATAAAAATGGATTGAAGATGGAAGGTGGAGATTGATCCCTTGGTGTGTAAAGAATGTTTTGTCCTCAAATGATCTTAAATCATACTTTCAATAATTATTTTTAGGGTTTTGTTAAACACAACCCAATGGGTTATGTATAAGCATTATATAAATACATAATTAACATTTAATGAACGCTCAATAAACTCTAAACATTCCATAATTAACATCACTTACCTCTTTTATAATGATTAAAACTATATAATTATGGAGTATATGTGTTCATTAATTGTCAGTTTCATAAATTTGGAATGCTTACCCACAACCCATAGGATTATGTTTAACAAAACCATTATTTTTAATACATTCGATAAAGTACTACAAAAATAAAAACATATTTTATTTCACTTTTTATATATTTTTTATTATAAACACTTCAACGATATATAATTACTTTAATTACATATTTACTATACAATACCTATTTTAAATACCAAATACATACACAAAATACATTATACAAATTTTATACATTTCCTCCTTATATCTTCATATTGAACGCCCCCTAATTGTCCCCTACTTCTTATTCCCTAACTTATCTTTTATATAATAAAGGAATTACATCATTTCGGAGTAATTTTATTAATTCATTTTTATTGAAAAAACTTTTGGGCCAATAGGAGAGCTCGATTTCGCCACGTAAGCAAAATCGTGTAATGTGATTAGTTAATAAAAGTCAAAATTAAATTGATTTTGGTCAAACTTTAATAAATTTTGTGGAGAAATTTGGTTGATAAAAAAACACAAAAAAATATACGTGTCAAATTTGTGAAAAGAAAAACTTAAAAAAAGATGAGGTAATTAATAAAACTTTAGTGTTGATTTTTAAAATTTATATAGAGTTAAGTGTAATATTATAAGCCTCCATGTTTTTTAATAACTTTGTATTATAAACAAATACCCCCTTATACTTTATACCTTTTATACTTTATATCTTAAAAAATACAATGTATATGTTGTTTTAAAATAGCAACATATAAATTTGCATAAGATAATAAATATCAAACTTTTTACTATATACGTTCAATAAGGACTCATTTATTTCATTTTTAAAAGTTTAACTTATGTGGACACGAGTTTACATTTTAAATACGGCTAAATTACTGAAAACGGGAATATAATTATCAAATTGTAAGTACGAGTTACTTTAATATAAAATAAATATACTCGATTGTACTTATAACAATGATTTATGTAATTCTTATTTATTTATATAGAGATATCTATAAAAACATTTTTAAAAAACTTAAAAGAGTATACTTTAACTTTATCAACACTCATTATGTGTTATTAAACTTGTATCATGTGTACAACATAATATCAGTAGTGAAATTTAAATAACAACATCAACAGCTTTGTCAGCTAAATAAAATTAAATCTTGAGTTACCTAACAGAAATTTTTACAAATATTTTATCAAATTATAATTGATATTAATGCATAATAAAAAACTTGTGCATAAGTATTAGTTGTACTTATATCACAATTTTCATGGGCAAATTCTTATATATGTATATACTGAACTAAAATGTTAAAATAAATTTGATTTATATGTAAACTTCGTGCGTGCACTAAACTTATAACTATATAATTATATGCAATTACCTTTAAATACACAATATTCAGTATTAATACAAAATAATTGTTTTTGTCAAAACTCCATGCGTGCACGGGTATTATAACTAGTTTTAAACATTAAAAGATTACACTTTGACTAAAGAATATGTAAACATGAAAATAAAACATTCAACTCTTTATTTAACAATAAGCCAAAGAGACAAGAATGTGACTACTCTTTTTTTCCTTCTTTCAGTCGATCATCTAATTAACTAGGAGGCCATACTTAGGTTTTATTATAAATGGGAGCTCACTTGTGTTATTTTGGTAAAAAAAACTAAAAACTCTAAACACTTACTCAAAGTATACGTAGGTTTGTGATTGAGATATATCGAGAACATTCAAAATTAAGGAGTTTAGTTTAGAGATTAGAGAGAATGTAGTTTTGATGTTTAATTGATATAAAGAAGGGTTGGTGTATCATACAGTTATATAACTATGTAAGTAATCAAATAGAATCATTTAATCAAGGCTGTTAATTTTGATGTTGGATGATGTTTTTTTTTTTTGTAAAGATGTGGAATTTTTAGTGTTGGAATGCTAATAAGGAATATAATGTTTCTAGAATGTTTCTGATGGATGTGAATATATCATGATACTGGTCAAGTCATATCTTATTCTATTCTAAGTTGTTTATATTGTATATAAACAACCATTTTTACAAAGAATATAATAAAAGGGTTTTTTTTTTTTTTTTTAATTTGTGATTTTACAAGGTTTCGAGCCCGCGCGTTGCTGCGGGTGCTTTCGTTTAATATGGACCGATCAGTTTGTCTAAGATAGCAACGGTAAAAGGCATAAGATTGCAAGGATGGCTGCTACAAGAAATTTGTAGAATAAAAAACTGGCCAAACTTTTTAAAGCATACATTAGATTTATATGCACTAACTACATAGCACAAAATAGGAGCACGTTGGTATGCAAACATGCCATAATTTTGGTCTGAGTTTGACACAAAAGAACACACTGTTTTGGCGCACATTTCTGCAGCTAGAAAGCCATAAACAACCCCCATAATTATTGCACGAAACACATGTGTAACTGCAACTTTGCAGGACACTAAACGAAACAACATTTGGATAAAGTACATCTGGGATGATACGCGTAACAACACATGCAATTTTCAGTGACAATATGATACCCCGGCTTCTCATAGTTTTATTCAAAGGCATCTAAGCCATTGAGAAACTACCAATACAAATCATATTTGAGTAACGGCTAATTTTTTTTCCCTTTTCCTTTTGACCCATCTTTGGCAAATGCTTTCATACCTATCTCCTGACAGAAATGGGCATTGGGAAGGCCAAGGACTTTGAGCCTGGATTTAAAAGCCTCTTTCGCAATCTGTTTTGCAGTTTTTGCCATGGCATTATCATTTCCTTGAGCAACCTGTTTCGGAGGTTTAACCTTCCCAACATCTTCTTTTTTAGATCCTGAACCGCAATAACCACGCGGAAAGTAGCTGTCCCATTCCATAGAAAGGTCAATGCCTGCTGAGCTTGATTCAGTGCTTGAAATGTACATGGTACCTATACATTTAAAAAATGAAAAAGTAAGCACATCTGTTGATGCTGTGTCTTTTTTATATCAAGATTCAGATGAGAAAGAAAAACCTCTGTTCTTGCCAAAATCCATGTTGTGGTTTCTTTTAGATTATTGTTTGGTAAATCAATGTTTGTTGGAGCTATTTTTATAGGTGGAATTTCAAATGACCATGTGCTTTATGAATGGAATATGTGCAGGTTTAAAAAAATGAAGAGCTGACTAAAGCAGTCAATGCATACACTGTTGATGTCATTAAAGTAGAGGATATGCATGTTTCATTTGAGCTTTTTGTATCAGTAGTCTTTAATATTGGAATATGCACAGATGTTCAGCCCATGCTTGAAGAAAAAAACAGTGAACCAAAGATTCATATTTGATTAAAAAAACAGTCACCACATATGAATGATGGTGGCACAAATGATTCTGCAGTTTAATCCCCACAACTATTATGATTACCCGAATTGTAGCCTCAGCGATGTTGCCCTTTTGTAGATGATCTCTGGTTGTTGTATGAAATTTGCACGAAAACAAACCAGAATCTGAACACAAATTTAGAACCGCAAATCAGATTTTCCAACCATAGCAAAGACAACATGTTCAGAATACAGTCATATACCAAAATGCTTTTAGGTCAGGCTAGCTTTTGGTATATGGGTATGACAATAATACTTAGTCATTACAATAACATCCAGTCATACTAAAGTGCAATCAGTACTCCACACTTCCAGTCATATTATGGGTATGACAATAATATTCAGTCATTACAAAGCCAACATGTTCATAATACATGCTATATTATTGTCATATGACTGAATATCATTGTCATATAGCAAAGCCAACATTTCAGTAGTGCACACTAAAGTGCAATCAGTACTCACCAAAGCATTTATCTAAATCCATAAGCAACTATGGCAAATTCTGGTCGTACCCATATACCAAAAGCATGTGTAAAAATGTATTCATTGATTATCGCTAGCAGTGTGAACAGATTATAGATAAAGGTCTCTCACCGCAGCAACCAACTGGAAATTCAGGAAGCTTCAGCATCTTAGCGTCTTCTTTTTAGAGCACGTTGCGGAGTAAGTAACTAAGCAGCTTTTCCATGGCATAGGAAGGCCAGTGGTTTCTGAGCTTCATTGGCTGCCTGAAATGTAAATGGTTTCTGCACATAAAATGAAAAAAAGAAAGAAAACTATGTGTTGTTTGCATATAAAGACGGAAATGAAAGCAATAAACTTTTTCCTTTTCTTGATTTCATGCTGCAATTTGCTTTAGATTATTGTTTTGTCAGCTGATGCTTAGTGGAAAAGTTCTCCATTAATGAAATTTTAGATTAGTGGTTGGTTCATGAAGGGAATCTATGCAGATAAAATGATTAAAGTAGACAGGTCACAGGTTGCACTTTAGTGTGCAGTACTGAAATCTTAGATTAGTGGTTGTTTCATGAACTATTCAAAGATGCTTTTAGGTCAGGCTAGCTTCTATGTTGGCTTGTTTGGGAATCTGTCATTGGAATGATAAGTAATGATATACTGTATCAATTAGGTTACACCAACTTAGTGCTACAGGTTTTTGTTTGCCTATATGAGGTGTTTTTTTCTGGCTTCACACACTTCCCTTTCTACCTTGTGGGTTTTTGTGAAAATCTGTTAAGAAAATGGTGTCCACCCCAAACATTGATCAGCTGAAAGCAGCATGTGGTTCTTATGAGCTACATAATGCCTTTAAGTTCCTGTTTCTACAGGAGCAAGGTGAGAATGAGGGCTTCATCATGCTGCTTGGAGAGAAATGCGATGATGTTCGTCGTCGTCTGCAGAGGAGGACTGAACTGCTGGAAGAGGGCCACAGGTTGAATCCTTTAGATGATGCTGCAAAAGACAGTGTTGAATGCATGGAGGAGGCGCAGGATAGGGACCATCAGATTCTCGCTGCACTGATTGAGGTCCTTGATTTGGCTAGGCAAGCGCGTATTGAGAAAACCTGCCATGTGTTTACAATGGAGTTGCATGATTAGGGTAGCATTTTGTGTGTCTGTATGATGGCTTGTCCTATGGTCTTTATGTTTAATGCTATGGTGTTATGTGTTAGATTAACAGGGTGTTGTTAATCTATGTTGGTATGCCTGTAACTTATGTTGACTATGAATAAAAGTTACGTCTGTTTGTGGTTCAATAATTTTGTTGATATATGTTTTGTTATGTGATGGAGAAAACCAATGATATGGTTGGCTCAGTTGTGTTTAATTTGGACAATGTGTGGAGGCAGATGTTGGGTTTCTTTTATGGTATACTGAATATTTTGTAAGCACAAATTATTCATGTTTTTTGATGATTGCAAGACTTATGTGTGTTATGAATGATATATGTAGAAGGCCACTGACAATAAGGCTAGGATAAAAAATTATTAGCAAAGACGGCTTTACTGATTGGATTTAATATGAATATTGTTAGGAATTGGAAATTCTATTATGAAGCATCGATCACCCCATGTATAATCTAGCTTAAGTTAGCTCGTAGACATATCGTTTATTATGTTAGTTGTTAGTAAGTTATTAGCTTAGTATTAGTCTAGTGCAACACCGTGGAGGAAGGACGGGTCTTTACCCTTTGTATACCTGATCCACAGGCCGTCAGGAGGTCGTTTAGTTTGTAACCTATAAATACCATCTACCTTGCAAGGTAGAGGGTTGGATGTTCATTTTGGAATCTAACATTCCACAAGTTTCTCTTTCTAAAACATCCCACTTTCTCTCTCTAGAAATCATCTATACGCCTAAGTGTGTTTGTGTTATGATGTGTATATGAAATCCAATATGTTACAAATGGTATCAAGAGCCATGGTTTGATCATCTCTTACATATCCTTGGATTTCTAGTGACTTTTAGATGGTTTTAGAGTTTGAAAAAGTTTAGTGGTTTTTGCATCACTTGGATCATTTCTAGTGTTAAAGTTTGAATCTTGGGTGTAGTTTTGTGTTTAGAATCATTGTATGTTCTTGGGTTTTGATTTGGTAAGCTTGAATCATCGTGGTTGGGTTGTTTTTGGATTGAAAAGTGATGTTTGTGAGATTTTCTAACTAGCGACTTGAGCCACGGATTGTTTTTCTGGCTAGCGACTTGCTTTGTAAGTTGTTAGCGAGTTGTAGTTGCAGTTCTTAGCGAGTTGAGCTTAGCGACTTGTCTATTGAGACAAGCCGACAAACAGTACACTTAGTGGATTCTCCACTACGGGTAGCGACTTGGTGAAAGTTAGCGACTTGTACTTAAGGTTGTTAGCGACTTGGTGTTAGCGATTTGGTGCCTAGCGAGTTGCTATTTAGCGACTTGACAACTTAGCGACTTGGGTTTTAGCGACTTATTGTCTTAATTTTGCTAGCGACTTGGATCTTAGCGAGTTGCTATATAGCGACTTGACTGTGTTTTAGCGACTTGGGATTATAGAGACTTGGTACTTAGCGACTTGGTTCAAGGTTACTTAGCGACTTGGTTGATTCTTGTAATGTCACGGTTTTCTCTTGATTTAGTAAAATCCCGTGAAAGAATCTATTTCCCGGTTTAATCATAGAGCTATAAAATCCCGTTTAATCTGTAAACATGTCTACCAACATACCTACAATCATCTCCACTGTATGGCGAGGTCGTTCATGCAGAAGATACTCGTCAACCCACAATGTCTTACATCACTGATCCTTTAATCACCAAAGTACTTGCACTCTATGATACCTCACAGAATAATGAAATAGGCTGCTACCCAGAATGCTCTACTGTGAATGATTCAGCAACTTATAATCAAAACAATTCTAATGAGTCACTTTTGATGTTGACAAATGATGCAAGGCAAATGGAATACAACATTAAGCCCTTTCAACTACTTCATCAGCATCTCAAACTACTTTTATCTACAACTATGGATCGAACAAGCAGTGCTCTCCTTCGTCAGGACTTTCCCATCCTGACAAGAACTGTGCTAATTAACTTAGAACACCTGTGGTTTCAAATTACCAAAGAAAAGTTTTCAACTGATAAATCTAATGCAGCTCTGCAAGCAATCTTCAATCAATTTCAACCACTTATCCGGGGGGAACATTCCTCAGATTTTGATGATGACATGACTGGAATTTCATTCAAGAAACACACTGGAATGGAAATTCATGAGTTCAGAAACACCTTTATTCAACTTATGGGTAAAATGGAAATATACATTAAGGAAGCTGCTCAAGTGAATGACAAGTTGAATGAATTGAATGGGTGCTAGTGATGTTAAGGGAAGATTGTGATAGGTCATGCAATGGATCAGTTGAACAAATGAGTGATACCGAATGCAGAAGTTCTATTACAATAAAGGAGTATGACAACAACTATACTGATCTCAAAGACTCAGAGTCCGAAAAGAGTGAAACAGTTTACATGACAACTCCTAAGATTCATGTGGTGAATACTGATGACATATCCTCAGATGAACAGGTTTCATGCAATGAGGTACCCTTAATTTATCAAAGTAATTCATGTGTTAATGTATCTGATCTACTTGATCCTAACTCTGAACATAATCTTGTTAAATCAGTCTTGGTTGAGCCTGAATCTAAAACTCTTAAAACTAATGACATGATTGAAAAAAGGGTTTATGATGAACTTTCAAACAAATACACAATTCTTGAAAAACATTGTATTTCCTTGGAAATTGCAATACAACAAAAGGAAGAAAGCTTTTATGCTGAAAAGACTTGAATTAATCAGGAATTTCCAGAATTTCAAGAATTTTTTGAAGTTAATCACTTAAAAACCCAGATTCAGGACAAAGACTCAACCATATGCAATCTGAAGTTACAACTCTCAGAAGTGCATAAATGTAATTGTCATGCGATGAGTGATTCACTTAAATCTAGAAATGATGAACTGGCTTTATGTGTGTCCAATCTATTAAGAGTAAATGAGGCATTAAGAAAGAACTTAGAGGAGACCAATTCCAAGTTGCTTGATCAAACAAATTCTTTTTTTACTGACGTTAATGCTCTCAAAGCTCAAATTCAGGATAAGAGTTTCAATATTGTTGCCTTAAAAAATGAGCTTAGGAAATCTATTGGAAATAGGGTGAACACTAAGTTTGCAAAACCATCAACCTTGGGAAAATCAACTGTTCAGAACATCTCAAAACATACCATAGTTAGGCAGCCCAATGCCTTTAGAACTGAAAGATCTAAACCATCGAAATCCAGGCTTGCCTCCCAAGTTGATGCGAATACTGTTTTGACAAAACCAGTCACTTCATTACTTAGTTCCACTATGATAAATCACAAACCCCAGGTTAATGTTCAATGCTAAAGATCGGGAACACTAGAGTCGACTAGTTCTCAAAAGAAGCATCAATCGGCTGATCAATCCCCTAAGAAACAAATTAAATACAGAAGGACAAATAGTCAAAATAGGGAAGTGCACACACACAAATCTACTAGCAGCTGCTTCAAATGGATTCCCACTGGCAGATTATTTAAGTTTACTGGATCCAAACGGACTTACATACCTAGATCTTGCCTTAAGTGGATGCCCACAGGAAAATTCTTCAAGAATATTGAGCCCAAAGGGATCTCTAATAATGATACTTCTATATTAAATTGTGATACATCCAATAGTGAGATTACTCATGTCACTAACCCATCCATTTGCAATTCTACATGTGCTTCAAGTACAATGTGCTCTCAGTCTTTTTCAGGTACAATGCTCAATTCAATCAGGAACTTCATGACTTAGTTTCCATCAGAAATGAATATAGCTCACTCAGGAGCTATAGCATGCCAGAATTGATGTACCTCGTAATTTGACTCCTATTCAACTTGAATCAGGACTCGCCCTTATAAATCTGTGTACAAATCTTAAAAAAAAAACATTTCATTCTTTTAAATTCATAATTTTAGTCATTTACCTCAAACTAATAAAGGATATATTCTTTGTTATCGATAACATCTACGGTCCTAGAAATATCATTCAATAATGATACGGGATCATAGATGAAGTTCGAACAACTGATATACTCTTATTTTATAACGGGTGGGTTGAATTCAATCAATGTTCTCTGGTTACATTGATTGAGGGGGAGAATGTTACAAGTTATCTTGTTTATATCTGCGCCAGTGTTGGTTATGTTTTGTGCTCAAATGCTGGTTGTTAGTTTGCTTATCCATTATGTTAGTTTGATTATCTTATTATATTATCTCTGTATGCTATCTGTGCTAGCTTGCAATCTGATAAGTTCATGAAACTGATGAGTCTGTAATACATAATGTGACAAAATAGCAACTTGGTTTGGTAAATTTGAGGTTAGAGACTTACTTTGTAATGTCTTAGCGACTTATTAAGATTCTAGGATCGCGAGTTGCTAACCTCTCACAAAACTACAGGGACTAAATGTGACAACTTGGTAATCTTGCTTAAACCCTTCCCTATACCCTAGCGACTTGCCGTTTCATTTTTCAAAAACTTAAAAATAATTATTTTCTTTTTTCTCTCTCGTGTACTCTTATCATCCTAGCGACTTGAGTGTGGTAAGGCCATATTGATCTACTTCTTGTCTTTGAATATGTAGAATATATGCATTTCCTAACTCTTTTTCCCTTAACAGATTCCACAGATCTTAATTCTCATCTCTTGATTCCCTCATAATAGGTTTGTTATTGAATTTGTTGAATGGAACAACTGAGATATATGTGTTAATGGATTCAGGGTAGTTTGAATGCACTAGGGTTGTTGTAAACTCTCATGATTATATTTATTAATGAATGTGTGAGCTTTTTTTTTGTGATTCGAGTTTGGTTGTGTTTCTGAAATTGTTTGTGTGTATGGATTAACTGAAAGTGTTCCTGATAGTGGTTGGATTGTGTTGAATGGATTGCAATGATTATGAGAATTATATGCTTGTGTTCTTTATAGCGAGTTATCTGCTTTGATAACGTTCTTGGTAGCGAGTTAGTGTGTTAATTCTTCATGGCGAGTTGCTACTCCTGAATACAGTCAAGTTAGCGACTTAGTGAACTGACCTGTAGCGACTTAGTAGTATTGCTGTTGATGGCGACTTGTCTTTACAAGTTAGCGACTTAGTAAAGTTAGCGACTTAGTGAACTGATTTGTAGCGACTTAGCAGTATTACTGTTGATGGCGACTTGTATTTACAAGTTAGCGACTTAGTAATTTTTCATGTAGCGACTTGCCTCTGTTATCTTTGTTAGCGACTTGTCCTTATAAGATTAGCGACTTCTGGTTCATGTTTTAAGCAGAGACTTGGTTGATTAAAATATTTAAAGGCAAATTGCTAAGATAATCTCATGATTGCAATGTGATTCAGGATTTCCTGTAGCAACTTGTATTGACAACACACTTTTTTGTGACGTACTATAACACTTTTGTTTGAGCAATTGGTACTTGGATTCTCTTGTAGCAACTTAGTATCACAACTTGTTTCATACAAATTGTTATATCACTTCCACATTTGTATCTTGTCTCATGACATTATTCCTTAGTATATGTGCATTTTTAATATTTTGATTCAAAAACAACTTGTCTCTTGAAAAATGTATCAAATGGGGTCCTTAATTTGAAAAACTCGCTAATGCCACTCAATCTATCTCAATATGCTTATGGAAACTCTGTCTGAGCTTCTAAGTTTGTGAGTTTATGACATAAGGGTATATTCAATGATTGTCTAACTAACCATTTATAATCTAACATGTTCCCAATCAATGTTGTTGGTTGTGTATATCTTCAGATCTTCAATGGCAAACACAACCTCAGCTGAGAACATCACTTCTTCTGCACCACCCAATGTCCTCTCAGACGAAGAAATCCTTCCTAAAAGTCAATGGGCAGAAATTGGAAAAAGTAACTGTTATGTGAACTTACAAAAGTTGTAACAAAATCCTATCCTCAAAGTGTATATTGATATCCTCAAAAACACAAACTTCTTCGGTGCCCTATCCAAGCAATGCACAGTTCCCACCATTTACATACAACAATTCTGGAACACCATTCAATGGAACAAAATCACAGCTAAATATTCCTGCAAACTAGATAATAGGGAATTTGAGATAAATTCTGACATTCTTAGCAAAGCTCTAGGAATCACTCCCTGCAACCCCAACATACGATCTGAACCTCCACCTAGTGCTGACGATCTAATAGTCTTTCTAATTGGTTTGGGATATCAGATTGCCATATCAAGGGCTTCTGACATCATCACCGGACACATGTATCAACCGTGGAGAGCAATGACAACAGTTCTCAACTTGTGCTTATCTGGCAAAACATCAGGGTTCGATAAAGTGAGAATTCCCATCTTGCAAATCCTATGGGGTATAGTCAACGGGGTGAATGTGAATGTCTCAGAACGTGTATTTGGGAATAATTTTCGTTGTCAATGAACACATTCATATCTGACAGAACAAACTTTCAGAATAAAGCTCAGGGTCGAAAGAAACTGAACAACCTTGTGATCCCTAGCATCAGATTTTCAAAGCTTGTTATCCAGTACTTGAAACAGACTCACAACTTCTACCCCAGGATTGGATCAGCTCTACACAATGCAGAGGATGAATTTGTTCTGGGTAACCTTAGATATGTTCCTAAAGGTATGGATAAAGAGATCTTTGGATTGCCAATTCCTGATATTCTACTCACAGACGATATTAAGAAGTCGAATCATTTCAAACTGTACAAGAAAAGAGCTTCCAGATCATCCGATAATGTCTCACCCACTCCACCACAACCCAAAGCTCCCAAGTCCACTTCAGTCTCACAGACGTCCTATGCTGTTCTTCCTAAAAAGAGACGTGAAAAGTCGCAACATACAGACACCACATCCCAGAAGCAGAAAAGTAAGAAGAAGAAAGTGGAAAAGGAAACTGTTGAGGAAACTGAGGTTTCGAGGAGTAATACAAGGTTAACTGATGAAGATGATGCTGCTCTACAACTTGGAATCCAGCAAAGCCTAGAAAGTCATAATGTGAGAGCACCAGTTGGAGGAGTAGTGTTAAGAGAACCTGATCAATTGCCTCGATAAACAACACCAATCACACAAGATAAGGGGAAAGGGATTGTCGGAGTAGAACAAGCTGCTCACATGCTCCTTACCTTCTCCTCTTCACCATCAAGAACTACCACTCAATTCGAACTGAAGAAAAGAAGTGTTGAAGCTTCATCAGCTCAAGAACCATCTGAATTGGAAAAGGAAGCCTCTGTAGCACACGAAGAAAATCCTGCTTCAAGTGATACTCAGTATGAACAAAATGTTGAAGAAAAGTTACATAAAGACTCACAGGAGAATCCGAGTCAAGATCGATGAGACTATGCCCTTGGAAGAACCAAATCTGTCTATCGGTTCTCTATCTTCATTAAAGAACCTAGATACAGACTTCACTTTCGGTGATCAATTTTTAAATGACAAACCCGTAGATCTGAGTCTTCTAAGCAAGATAATGATAAAGAGGATGCACAATCCATGTTTACTGTCAATATTCAGCAAGACACATCTACCATTCCACCTATGTCAGCATCTTCACTTGCAGCCTCACTTCCACTTCCCAAACCTGCTCATGCAACCGCACTTCCACCACCTGAATCTGCAAAGAATCTATCCCTTGAACCAGTGGTTACAGTTGCTGATATGGAAACTCCACCTGCTTCACCACCTCAAATACTTACATCAGATCAATTGCTCGACAAAGCAGTGAAAAGAATTGAAGCTCTTGAAAGACAACTACCAAAATCTGTTGATGCCCTTGTGGATCGTGTCTATAGGTTGGAGCACCTCAACTTTGATGAAGGGGTTGCAGACGCCATTGAAGGCGAAGTTAGGGATGCTGTGGAATGGGCAATGGAAGCTCCACCGCTTAGACGGTTCAAAGATCTACCTATTGCAGATATGAGAGTTGTATTTTCAGATAAAATGTATGATGCTGACGAGCATAAGCATGAGGTCCATAAGAAGCTATTTGAGGCTCTCGAAGAATCAATTAAGCACGACAATCATGAACAGTTTTTGATGGACATTGGAGAAAGAGAAGCAAAGAAGAAAAGGAGGACCATTGTGTTGGAGACATTGCATAAAGGTCCTAAAGATCCTCCTCCACCTCCTTCTAAGACAACCTCTACACCTCTACCACCACCACCATCATCACCACCAAAGCCTCCCAATCAACTCAGTTCATCCGGAAATCAAGGAACACAGAAGAAATCAGCAGCTTGGACCACGGTTGATTCAAGGTTCACTTCTTCAGTCTCCTCTATCCCTGAAGATCAAGTGGTTCATGAAGTGTCGCATGTCATGAGAATCGAATCAGATGATGATGGTACTTCCACCAAGCATATTCCCAAGCCGTCTGAAGATGATTGGTTTGATTCATACGTGGCAGGTAAACGCACTAACACATCCAGAGTTGCACCTTCAAGAGATACAATTCAAAGCTGGATCATCGAGGAGAGACCTCATACTCCAGAACCTTCATGGTCTATCCCAGAGTCTGACTCAATGATCCCTGACAACAACTGGGCTACAACAATCTCTACCAACTATGAAACCCCATATGAAGACTCTCTCCTTCACATCACTGGTGATATGGGCAGCTTCATTAAGTGGTTTTGTGAACAGAAGAAAATCACGTCCATCACTCCAAAGGATCTTGAAGGACCAGCTTATGAAATTGTCAAGGTGTTTCACTCTGATGCCAATCAGCTCCAATACCAGATGGAAGAATGCCACAAGATGCTGAATGATCAAGTCAGTGAACAAATTTGTCGATTCAATGTGAACATGCCTCTTCCGCTCGGTGGTGAACCCGGACAAATTACTATTCAGTCTGAGTTCTTCTTCAACCATGACCTAGACTATCTTTGTGGCCATACTACTGAAAGAAGACCAGCCTTATCAATCTCAAAGATGAAAGCTGCTACCTACTATGATCAGGGGCTTGAACAAATGGTTCGGATCAATTCAGGCAGAACAAAGAACAAGAATATGACATCGAGGCTTCGTACGGAATCTCTCATTGGTGGTTCAAGAAGAAGAAATTCTACATTGAGAGACATGCAACTAAAAAGAGTCGCAAAGATGTTCGATCCAAGCTGAGAATTTTAAGTGTTGTTCTAGTAGAGGTCTTCCCAATCTATGGCTATGAGTATTTGAAGAAGATCGTTCTTAAAAGAGCGAGACCGAAAGAATATATTATTGAAGAAAATGACTTTAAACATCTCCTGCCAAATGACTTTGAAGATCTCTATCTTCTGAATCTTCAAGGACACCTTGAACACCTACCTGTTCGTGAAAAGAAAGCTCTATCTGCCGCTGTCAATCTTTGGATTAGAGGCTTAGTCATCCGACAACGGGTTGAGGACTTTCACCTTGGGATAGAAAGCTACCAGACTCGAGTCAATTTAACAAGGCCACAATGGGTTACCAAAGGACAAGAATTTCGTCACGACTACAGAGTGCTTGACACCCCCAGAGCCGTCCTCTTCCACGACATGTATGGAACTCGCATGTTGATGAGATTGTGCGAGCTCTACAAATTCAGTGATGGTACTCTCAAGATGGTTGAAGAAGAGTTGAACTCCAGAGTGAAAGAAATCAGAGTTGATATGAAGCCGTGGAACAAAACAAAATTCTGGTCTGATGATGACTTGAAGAGGTGTGAAGATTTAATTGCTGCAATCAGGCGAAGAATTAAGACTCAAATGATCTTTCGCAACCTTGAAAGTTTTGTTGGTGGTAGACTTCGTGATGGTCATTACAAACTACTTCAAAGAACTGAGTGAAGTCATCTTCCGGAAGTAGTTTCTGTTTTGTACTATTTATGTGTAATATGTGGTGTACATTCTATAAACAACTATAATGTATGTAATAGTGCTAGGTTGTGTGTTGTGGTTTCCCTTATGTTTAAAAAGGGTACTTCAGTCTTGTCCACTTCAATCTTATAAAACCAGACATATTTTCTCCAACAAATGTTTTGTTTCATACATATTTAAATCACTTGAGATCTAAAATCTCAAAGGATTTGAAATTTTTGATCGGGGGAGAAAATGTGATATAAATATGAAAGATGATAAAAGATGACCTTTTCAATGTGCATACTGTTCTCTCATATATGCTAAATTATTTTTCAAAACTCAAAGCATATATTAAGGGGGAGCATTTCAAAACGAAAATAAACCTTCAAGGTACAAAGTTTTATATGGTTCATCATAAAGTACCTTAATTGACTCTCATTTGGTTTATGTATGGCGGTATGATCGTTAATGTGTTTCTAAGAACCTTTTTCCCTCTTGTATGTACAAAACTCTTTCAAACCGCAAGGCACATACTGAGGGGGAGCAAGCTTGTGAAAACCACATCCTTCCCTAAAATGGTTTATCTACTTGTTTTGATCAGGGAAGTGATGTTGATATCTTTTAGAAAATGATAATCAAAGAAGTTAATTCTTTCTCTTGCCTCCGTGTGCAAAACGATTTCAAATACTTGATGCACATGTTGAGGGGGAGCTCTTGTTCTAAAAATATCAAAAACAATTCAGGTACAAAATGCTTTGATAATATATCATAAGTATCTGGATTGATTTTCTAATGGTTTTCAATTGGTTCCAATGGCAGATGAACAATACCAAATAGACCGACCAACTTTACTTTATGTATGGTGATATAAGGATGATAAGGTTAGGTGTTTGTTCCCATGAGCCGCCAGAACCGGAGGGATCTACCCATGGACAATCCACTAGATAGTGTAGAAGTCCTTAGGTATATTGAAAAAAGGAGAAAAATGAGATATGGGAAGAGTGCGGACTGAGACTGAGCTAGTACTGGAATAAACCAAACAAGGTTCTAGTTATGAAGTCTCGGTAAGCACTGAAGGAGTTGAAGAATGAAAAAGAATTGAATGAGAAAAGGGTGAAAACAAATAGCCCTCTAATTATTCAACCTTAGGGCAGATACCGGGTTCAAATTCATATTCTACTGGTGGTTACCAAGGTAACATCGGTATTGAAGACAAGACATCATGGACCCAGTGACGCACTGCACTACAACTTCCCAAACCACTCAAGTTCCTCTTAAAAGGACTTGTTTCATTCTCACGGGGAACCAACATTATCTATTGACTTTCTCTTAGAGATTGTTGATATTGAAGAAGGAGACCCTTTCCCTAGTCTCCGATATAGGATCCAAATATGCATAAATTGAGTCTAGAGCCACGAGATCATCAATAAATCTCATTAGGACACTTTCAATGAAGACTCTCTGTTTCACACAATGTGGAAAGAGAGATTATATCTTGAGTCCTACGCATTATCCTTGTGGTATTGCCAGAACATCTGAGTGATATGCTAACATATTTACTATGAAGATGGAAAGCCTTCTGGAGCCAACATCAAACAAGCTCCTGGTAGGTGGCATGTGAGATCTATCCAATAGATCAACCATGTGACAACTGGACAGAAACAATGGAGCGATTCAATCTTATGAATCAATCCTGGTTCAGGTTATGGATTGACGGATACCTTTGAAAAACCGGTCGTTGTGCTTAAAAACTCTTTTCTTTAGCACATCGACTGAGTACATATTTCTCAAAATAAAAGGTGTTTATGATTGATAATTGATTTTCATTAAAACCTTCGTTGTATTGCAAAAACAATTTCTATTGAGCAATACACGATTGTTTTTCAAATCTCTTTTCATCAATCAGTGAATCTCATTTCGCTGATTCACTCACTCCGTGTTGTCTTCTTTGAGACGTTCCGGTTTGAGAACAGCTAGAGCAGCTGTGAAACCCTATCAAGGAAATTCTTTGGAATTATACCTGATCACAGGCAGTACTTGTACTGATCAACGGGGAACCGTGGGCCATGTACGTCAATTCAACGAAAGTGATCAAAGACATTTTCGTGCGATTTATTGCTAACTGTTGTATGCAGGTACGCCCTACGTTTGCAGCTGATCAGAATGATGCGGTCAATCCATAGCCGCATGCTCACACAACACATTCATTTCTAAAGAAATCATGATTAGTGCATCAATGACTCTGATATTTTCACTCCATGCTTCTGCTATGCTGCTGCCAATATCATGAATCAATAAAAGCTTTCGATACTCTGATAAGAATATATCATGATCCAGAATGTGAGCATGTCGGTCCGAAAGTCACAACATCACATTATACCAACACCACAATGGATGAGTCAGAGATTGATGTTTGCTGATGATCTCTAAGCTTGCTCAAAACTCATCATCAAGGTGGATCAGCTCAATAACCTCCACAAAACATGCAGTATAGTTGCACAATGATGAAATCACCACAGATGCACATAGTCTGAACACTTTTTTGAAGAAAAGTCTACGAGCACAAGACTGGAGATTTATTAGAATGCTAGGATTCACAATGTAATTCATGGTGTGACCTCCCTTAGGGGGAGATTGTTAGGAATTGGAAATTCTATTATGAAGCATCGGTCACCCCATGTATAATCTAGCTTAAGTTAGCTCGTAGACATATCGTTTATAATGTTAGTTGTTAGTAAGTTATTAGCTTAGTATTAGTCTAGTGCAACACCATGGAGGAAGGACGAGTCTTTACCCTTTGTATACCTGATCCATAGGCCGTCAGGAGGTCGTTTAGTTTGTAACCTATAAATACCCTCTACCTTGCAAGGTAGAGGGTTGGATGTTCATTTTGGAATCTAACATTCCACAAGTTTCTCTTTCTAAAACATCCCACTTTCTCTCTCTAGAAATCATCTATACGCCTAAGTGTGTTTGTGTTATGATGTGTATATGAAATCCAATATGTAACAAATATGTATTATCAATTAACAAAAGAATTCTTAAGCTGCGCATGTGTATCATAGTTTAGCACTAAAAGTATTGAACATTTATTTAAATTCAGAAAATGCTCCATCCTTTAAATAAAGGGAAAATGATGCAAATAGACCGCGGGCCCTGAGGCTTATCACTTTCCGGACCACTTTTATTTTTAATTTGAGAATGGACCAAGGGCAACCGCTGTCATTGGGCAACTCATCGACATTTTGACAAGTGTCTCGTATGTGTAAGGTATTATTTTTTGGGCAGCTAAAAAGCGTTGGGCAACCGTATAATTTTAAATAGGGTTTTATCGTCATTTTACGTTAGACAAAAAAGTACACATTTGAATAGTAAAAGTACAATGGATTTATATTCAAAATCCAAAAGTCACTGACCAAAAAAGCATCCATAGTTATCGTTTTTCTTTGTTTTTGCTTCTCGCACAAAAGCATTATTACTTACAGTACTATTTTCACAAATCAAACCGTCTTCTTCCAAGTAAGGATGTCAGTTGCTTATTACATATGATTATTTCCAATTGGTTCTATGTTATAATCAATCATTTTTGTTATTCGATTAATACCTATGTTAGATATGTGTTAATTCCATTTTATAATCCATTGCTATTTTTTATGTGTATCTGATTCGTAATTATGTAGGGTATGATACCTTAGATGTCGTTAGTTAAGTATGTAACATTACTTGGTTCATTAAAAAATTTAGTGGCAATTTGTAGACTAATAAGGAATGGTTTATATGCATCATCTATGAAATTATTCTGACGTTGGTATAGATTCCTTCTATGGCCTGAATTATTTATGGTTTTTGTTGACCCTTTTAGGACTATGAAGCTAAGTTAATCATTACGAGTAAACTGAACTACATTTCGTAATTATGTAGGGTAAAATACATCGTTCCGTTTACGCTCTTCTACAGCTTGTTTAGAGGCTTCTTCGCTTTGCCCTTTCTTTTTACGTAGCAATTTCTTTAGCATTTACTTCCATATGTAATCTTTTAGCAATTTTTTCATCAAAAACTATCTGCTCCTCTGTACTTTGAAACACCAAAGTTGGATCTGCAATCCCTTTACCCTTTCCAATATCGGTTTCAGTAACTACATCTTCGCACAGTTCACCAATGTTTAGACTCTTAGTAATAGGTCTAGGTGCAGGGAAAGGGTGAGATTGCTTTTAGTTAACCAATTGTATAGCAATCTCATTGTCAGCCTCTTTTGGTTTTGGTGTTGGTGTTATTGCTGTGGTTATAATTGTAGCAATGGTTGCCTCTGCAGTGGAAACATCTGAACTGGCAGTGGGTAGAATAATAGCAGCAGTGGTTACTGCAATACTAGCAGTGGATGCAGCAATACTGGCAGTGGTTGCTTGCACCCCTTCATTCTCCTTTTCTTCAACTGCAGCCTTTAAACAATCATCTATTACTGGTTCTTTACCTTCCCGTCATCTCCGTCGTCTCCGTCATCTATTTTCAAATTGAATCCGGCGTTGTTTATCTCCGCCGTTGACTCTGGTATTGAGTCTGTAATTTCTTTTTCTTTTTTTTTGATTGAATCTGATTCAGTTTTTAACAAGTTTTATCCGGCGTTGACTATTTCATGTGAATATGTTACTTGAATTTCATATTTATTTTTTTCACATGTGAAGATGTTAATTGATTTATTAGATAGTGTTTGTTTGTTACTTTTGACTATCTCATTATATGTTTTTTTTTGTTACATATCTATTTTTGCACATGTGAAGATGTTTATTGATTTATTTAGATACTGTTTTTACTGTTTGTTTATTATGTTGACTATCTGATGTTTTTAGATTGCATAAATCATAGTTTATCTTTGATTATTTGAGGTTTGGAAAATTTATGTTTCCTAGTGAATAATATCAATAACTAATGGAATTTTGAGTTTATTATTGTAATTAAGTCTAGTTAGAGTATATTCGCATGTGAAGAATATCGAGATTAGCTATTATTTTGATTATTTATTTTTTCACAAATGATATCATAAAATCATAACATAAAATTTGATGCAATAATCTAGTACCTTGTTAATTAGATAAATACTTATTACCTTACATACCAAATAAGTCCAAAATAGCACATTCTTAAACATATACATAACACATTCATAATCCTAAAAATCATCGAGCATCACAACTTCTTTTGTATGTTGATAAGCTTTTGGCACATTCAACCATCTCTTGATACTTAGCTTTGACAACAGCATTATGATCTTTCAAATTCTTAAAATTGGTTTTCATCTCTTCATAGCTTCGGCATCGGCATTATAATCTTTGTAAATCTTAAAATCAGCTATCACCTCTTCACACGTTGCTTCCAAATTAGCATTATCATCTTCGATCCTCTTGAAACGCGCTTTCATATCTTCATACTCACATTCATACTCTGGAAGTTGTTCAATCATTCTCTTCCTCTTATCAATCAGCTCTTGTTTCTCTCTAAAATTTCCTTCTATTGGGAAAGTTTTTCCCGGCTCACAAGCAATTACCATTCTCTTGAAACAGTTTATCATGTCTTTAAATAAAGAATCGTGCAAATTAGTGCAATTCGGAGTGCATGTACCATCTTGACACAAGAACGGCATTTCGTAAATGATTGTGATGATTGATAATCTAATTGATCTAAATGTTATTTGACTAAAATATCACAGTAGAAGTGAAAGGTAAATTTCACAAATGAAAAGGTGTTGTTAGTTTTTGTGTAGACAGCTGTATTATTTATTGACAATTTGAATTGGTGTATAGTGTGAATAATCCAAAGTAACTGTAAGAATTGGTGTTTGCAAATGGGTTTTTTGTGGTCACAAAGAGTTAGAGTATCAGTGGCCTCTGCATTTGACTTTTTTTGTGAACTCTAGCATTTGGCTATTTTGTTTTCACCTTTTTACAGGTAAGGATGTCAGTTGCTTTTTGGGAAATGGTTTTTGTAATTTTAAATCAATTTAATAATCTTCAACAATCAACATCCACACATTCCTCGAGCATTACCAATGCATCAAGTCATAAAAGACTTGATGCATTGAATACAATTAAATGGTTGAGGTAAAAAGCTTTTGTAAAAAGTCTTCTTCAAAGTTATTGCCACAATGGAACAAGTCATTTGAATATCCGATTAGAATAGTAAAAAGTCTTTCATCAAGTTGCCATTGCGGATGCTTACCCTGGCTGACTTTCATTGAAGAATCTAAATAAAAAAATCGTTGTCCTTTTCTTCTTTTTTATAAACAAATCCAGGTTTATTGTACTCCCCCGTATGTACTTTGTTACCTTATTCGTTCATATATTTATAGAGTACATGAATATAAATAATTGTGCAGCTTTATATTTTATATTTTATTATTAAATATTTATTTAATTAAAAGTTATTGAAATTGTTATTAGGGTTTATGTTTTATAGGTATGGTCACTACACCCCTTAATGTCTAGTGGTTGATTCTAATTGTTATTAGGGTTTATGTTTTATAGGACATGGCGGAAACCAAAGAAGTCATATTTAAAGTTCACCACAACGAGAAATTTGAATTTCAGCCACTCCGCTATGTAGGCGGTCGCCTTGCTGATGTCTGGTGTTTTAGCTCCACCAGGGTTGCATTTACAAGGGTGCCTAATCATGTTTTGAATGATATTGGAGGGGGGAAATGGGCTTTATTTTATGATGCACCAAATAAGGCACTCGAAGATGGTTTAACATTGTTGCACACAGACAATGACGTTCGACGAATGTATGACCTTGCGGATGAGAATGGATCCATGGACGTCTACATTGTGCACAAGCTACAGGCTTTGTCACAATTTTATTTCAAAAACACGGTATGGCAGGAAGAGGAGCGGCATGCGGTGCGGTAGTGCAACACCTTTCAAAAGAAGGAAGCTAACAAAGCGTGTTTCTATCACGAAAACTGAAAGAGGGTTCGAGATCATAGAAAAAAAGGGCTAGTGCACAAGGAATGGTTCCACCTGTTATGAATGTTTGTTGCCTTTAAAAAATAATTATGAGTTTATGCTGCCAACCATGCGATAGTGCTTCTATGCCAAACTTATTGCTGTTAGGTTTATGCTGTTAAGTCTATCCTTTATGATCATATGGTTAAGAATTATGGTTGCCCGATCGTACAACAAGTATTGCCCAATTATGGCATTTAGTTGCCCAGATTGCAAATTGGAAGGTGGCCTGAGGTTCAAACGAAATTGTCCAATAACATAAACTTGATTGTCAGAATTTTCGTGTCTAGATAGTAGATGATGATAACGGTTGCGTTTGCTCATTAGAATAGCACAATTGGGGATAAATACGCTCAAAAATACTAACAACTGCTACAAGAGTTAAAACAGTTGTTTTGAAAGTACAAATTAATTTTGATTCAATTGGGGATAAAAAAATAAATAGTTACAACTGCTAGGGAAAAACATAGTTTAGACCCACACACATCATAATTCGCAACACCTAACAATCTGTTGCAATCAATTTCGAAATAAACATCAATGGTGCCCAAGTCTTTTGCTCCAACTCAC
Organism: Chrysanthemum makinoi; assembly: GCA_910596185.1. Classification (NCBI taxonomy): domain Eukaryota; kingdom Viridiplantae; phylum Streptophyta; class Magnoliopsida; order Asterales; family Asteraceae; genus Chrysanthemum; species Chrysanthemum makinoi. The sequence goes on along the minus strand of OU343216.1, from coordinate 43,455,142 downwards.
AACATGGTTGTGTTTTTGGAAAAAACAAAGGAGGCTATAGGGTTTGAACAAATTCTCAATTATGTGCATATGTGAATACGCAACCACTGCTACAGTTTACCCAACCACTGCTAGTGACGCTGAAACCACCGCTAGTGTCGACGCAAATATCAACTTTGTTTCTGTTTTCCAAATGACTAGTTGAAGTTCAAATTTTAAAATTTAAATTTAAAGCGCCGATATGAATGATTTACTTCAGTTTGTCAAACTTGCATAAGCAACATTTTCAAAACCAACAACAGATGTGGAAGCTACATTTTACCAAAAAAAAAAGTATATATGAGACATAGCAAACTTTCAGTACAAAAAAGGATAATAAACCGATAAATTCAAATGGTTTGTAATTACGGATAAGGCTTATCCAAATACCAAAAAAGGAGAGAAAATATGCAAGTAAATATTCACGTTCCTTCCCTAGAAATGTTATGACAAATCCAGCAAGAAAAATAGATGCCGGAGCCTGGCACGTGCCTACCCACAAAACAAGTAAATGGAAATTAATGATACGTGCAAGAACGTAAAATCCTCGCTATAAATACGCGAGGTAAATAAAGGGAAAGCACATTAAAAAAACAACCATTCATCCACCAACAAAAAACACCAAAGAGAAGTTGAAGATGTTAACAACCCATTGCCCACATTATCGGTTTTAAAAAGCCCATACATAGCCTAAACTTTTACCCCCCAAAACCAAATCATAAGCGCAAAGCACATGCTGCGACAACTGAAACATGTTCTTAAATGACTACTAATACCAATTAGTCGTTTCTAAGACAACTAAATTGACCCATCTCCGCGACCATTCACAACATTCCTTCAACCAAAACCCGTGTCCTTTGAGGTTTGTGGAAGCCTGCCCAGACCATATGGCGTACCAAAGGTGGGAGTTTAAACCGATTAGACTCTCATTAGCCATTTGGGATGTTCAAAGTTCAGGCAGTTCCTTATTAACCGCGCTCTTCCCGAGCGGAAGAAGGATGTATATCATGGGTATTGGGTCGAAGGAGTGATCGAATGTGCAAAGAGAGGCAAACAACATGGCTGAAAATTATGGTCTCGATCCTCTGTTGATTGCGGCCCGGACCGAAGCAAGTGTACATCTACCAATCCTTGCAGATCGGGTTGGATAGACTGACATAAAGGTAAAAATGACGAGCTTGCGGGTGCCGGGATAAAATTTAGAGCAAACCACATAAAGAATTCACAAAAAAAATCCCATGCTAACGTGTAGGTGATGATTGGTGTATTTTGAGACAGTTCTCTCTCCTCACTCCAATTCAAACCTATCACGCCAGCGTGTGGATGTGTTTTTTGTGAATTCTTTATGTGGTTCTACCATTGCTCTAAAATAAAAGCTTCGCGGATGGAAAAGCAACCCCACTAAAAGCTCTTCCAGTACCGCGCAGAGGGGCGGATTTACACGGGAAACCCCTTGAGAGGCCTATCGAACTTCTCAGGGAATCCCATAGGAAAATACGGTCGCCCGAAGAGGAAGCAAGTCACGGGAAATCCTTCAAGAAAATGATAGCAAACAAGAAGGATTCCACCCTCATCGTGAAGTCGCGTACAACTGCTAATGTAGTTTTTCACTCCTAGTATGATTATGTCGGTTTAATATGTAACATTCTAGAATTTCTTGGGTAGGATGTTTTGTATTAGATAAGTATGTTAAGTATAATTATCCTAGAGTACATATGTATATTGTAAAGGACTCCTTAGCCTATAAAAGGAGGTCCTAGGCTAGAGTTTGATATAACTTTTTGGCATATTTAGAGTCGATACACTTCAAAGTTGTAATCGCTAATACTATTCAGAGTATTCGTGTATTAATATTATATCCAAGTGTTTTATAGACCATAACTTATTGTAAAAACATCAACATCTTCACTTTGACGTAAGCACATAACGCTTTAGGTTATTAGATGTGTAGAATGAGTTGATTATTTTGAGGTTTATGCGACTTTTCTAAACGTAAAAATGGTATCGTGTCTAGATAGTAGATGGCGATAACGGTTGCGATTTTGTGATTAGAATAGCACAATTGGGGATAAATACGTCCAAAAATACTAACAACTGCTACAAGAGTTAAAACAGTTATTTTGAAAGTACAAATTAATTTTGATTCAATTGGGGATAAAAAAAATAAAGAGTTACAACTCCTAGGGCAAAACATAGTTTAGACCCACACACATCCTAATTCGCAACACCTAACAATCTGTTGCAATCAATTTCGAAATAAACATCAATGGTGCCCAATCGTTCTGCTGCAACTCACAACATGGTTGCGTTTTTTGGAAAAACCAAAGGAGGCTACATGGTTTGAACAAATTCTCAATTATATGCATACGTGAATACGCAACCATTTCTGATTTAACAAACCATTTGCTAGGTCATTTGAAACCACATGCTAAGCGTCGACGCAAATAACAACTTTGTTTTTGTTTTCCAAATCATTTATAATTAAAAAAAAAAGTCCCTAAAGTACAATATGGTTTTTTTTGCCAAAATGTTTTTTTTTTTTAATAAGTCCTTAAATGTTTTTTTTTTTAATAAGAATTGAGCAACATCTAAAGTCCCGTGTCATTCTTTGAATGACACACAAACCGTAGATATTATCGTATCGAGAAAAACATGACAAATTGACAATATTTTTTGAAGATTTTTCGAAATTTTCAGATTTTTATGGATTTTGAAAGTTTTATAATTTTGTATTTTGTTTTTCGAATAAATATTTACAAGAGATAGATGAGCATAGACCTTTACTCCGCGTCTTCTTCCTGAAGACATTTGAGTGTTTCTGGTTAAAGGCTTTTCAAGCCTAGTCGTGGAAGTATGAACTCAAAACGTTCTCTTGGAAGAGCTTTGGTGAAGATGTCCGCTAACTGATATTCAGACCTCACAAAATAGAGTTCCACCACACCATTTTCCACTTGTTCCCTGATGAAATGATGACGAATGTCGATATGCTTAGCTCTTGAGTGTTGAACGTTATTGCATGAAAGAGCTATATCACTTTTATTATCACATGATCTGAGGGATTTTGTTAAATACAAAGCCATAGTCAGTTAATTGAGATCTCATCCAAAGGATTTGAGCACAACAAGATGACATGGCTATGTATTCTGCCTCTATAGAGGAAATAGAAGTACTCATTTGCTTTTTTGAAGACCAGCTCACAAGCTTATCACCCAAAATCGAGCACCTCGGCGTGCATTTCGACGAGTATCTTGACATCTGCATGATCAAGCATCTACATAGGCGTTAGTGACATACCGGTGTCCTTCGGGTACCAAAGTCCCATATTGATGGTTCCTTGGAGATACCGAAAGACCCGTTTAACCGCTTCAAGGTGCTTTTTAGTAGGCTTAGCATGATATCTAGCACACATGCAAAAGCCGAACAAGATATGCGGTCTACTAGCGGTGAGGTACATCAGGGATCCAATCATACTACGATATTTCGTTTGGTCAATCATGATCCATGAGTGGTCCTCATCTAGTTTGGTTCGATCAATCATGGGAGTGTCAACGGGGTCACTTGAATCAAATCCAAATTTCTTTAAGATCTCATTAGCATATTTAGATTGATTTATGAAAATGCCTCGGGACTTTGTGAAATTTGTAGTCCCAAGAAAAATGACATTTGTCCCATCATTGACATTTGAAATTTTGAACTCATTTCATTTGAAAAGCGGTCACACTCATTGGGGTCAGTCGAGGCAAAATGATATCATCAACATAAATTTGAACATGAATTAAATGTTTGCACGACTTTACGGTGAACAATGTTGGATCAAGCTGCTCCTTTCTTTGAATCCGGTAGATAGAAGAAACTTTGACAATGTATCATACCATGCCCTTGGTGCTTGCTTTAAACCATCTGAGCCTTCTTGAAGCGATAAGCGTGGGTAGGATGTTCGGATTCACAAAACCGGGTTGGTGACATAGACGACTTCTTTAAGATCTCCGTTCTGGAATGCCGTCTTCACGTCCATTTGATAGACTACCATGTTCTTACTTGCGGCATTAGCCAAAAAGATTCTAATTGCCTCGATTAGAACAGCGGGAGCAAAAGATTCTTCAAAGTCTATACCCTCCTCTTGACGGTATCCTTTAGCAACTAATTGAGCCTTGTTCTTCAACACATCACCATGCTCATCAAGTTTCACTTTGAAGATCCATTTTAGAGCAATGTTCATAGCACAATCTGGGCGGTACTAACTCCCATACATCAAGTCGATCAAATTCATGAATTTCTTCTTGCATGGCATTGAACCAGCTATCTTCATTCACGGCGGTTTTGACATCTTTTGGTTCGATCTTAGAGAGTACGGAGTTGAAGAAGCACCACAAGGCATTGGTTGCAAGTTGTTTCCGTGTTGATACTGGGCGAGAAGGATTTCCAATGATGTTGTCTAATGGATGATCGTGAGTCCATTTTCGAAGGTGTTCATGTGGTAGTTGTTGAGGGGTGAAGTAGCGAGTTGATGTCTCCGAAGAAGATGGTTACGATGAAGATTCGAGAGCAAATATGTTTTCAAATGGAGCATCTTCGGGTAGCAAAGGATTAAGTTCATCATTGATGCGAGAAACATTTCCATGATGTACATTTGAAGAATGATGATTTGTTGATGAGACGAAGGATCGGCCCGTGGCTTCTTGACTTAATGATTTTGAGGCGAGGGATTGACTTCATTCGGGAATATGAGCGACCTACGATTTGTAGGAATCGACACCTCATTAGTACTTGGATCATAAAGTTCATCAAACATAGGATCAAACAATTTCTTTAAATCATCTTCGGATGGAGGTACATATGGAGTTTCTTGAGAAAAGTTTGGAACAAGGGATGAACCAATGGGATTTTGAAGTCTGGTTACGGCTGGATTGTCAAGAAAGCCATTTGACCGGTCGACTCATCAAGCGTAAGCGTGAATTGTTTCCATGATATTTCGGGTTCTTTTGTTGTAGATTCGGTATCCGTTTTGGTTTGGTGCATACCCTACAAATATTCCAATGTCGCTTTAGCTCTAAGTTTGCCTAAGTCTTGACCCTCATTAGTTGGATAACACAATGCACCAAACATACGAAGGAAAGAGATTAGGTTTTACGTTGTGGACAAGTTCATATGGAGTTTTTCCATGAAGCGTGTGAATCAGAAGCGATTTTGTGTGTAGCATGCAGTGGCAATAGCTTGACCAGGAGAAACATTGGAACCTTTGAGTAAATCGGCATTGTTCTAGCGGCTTCTACAAGAGTTCGATTTCGCCTTTCAACTACACCGTTACGTTGAGGAGTTCGGTGGAACACTTCTTTGATGGCTGATTCCAATGATTTCATAGAAGTCACTAAGTTGTTTGTTAACAAACTTCAGTTCCATTATACGTCCGGATAATTACGGCGGTTTTGTTAAGTAGAACCTGCGGTGTTTGATGAGTTTGATGATGATATTCGGAGTTTCATCCTTTGTCCTTAAGAACTTGACCCAGGTGAATCTAGAGTAATCATCAACCACAATTAACACATATTTCTTCCCAAATATATTACGCACTCTCATTGGTCCACATAAATCCATATGAATTGTATGAAGAACTTCCGTGACAGAGTTAGTAGGTTTGGGTTTATGGGCATACTTCTTGCTTTTTCCCAATTGACATGCTGAACAAAGATGATCCTTTTCATACTTTAGTCGGGGTAAACCTACAACTAAGTCCTTTCTGGAGAGATCATTGATGGTGCCGAAGTTCAAGTGATTGAGACGGCGATGCCATAACCATGACTTTGTTTTTGAAGCCTTTGACAACAAGCAGATTGGAGAAGACTTCATCATATCATCGATAGATATGGTGTAAAGATTTGAACCACGAGTTCCTCTTAAAAGTTCCTTACCATCAAGTTCTCTAACAAAACAAGTATGTTTTCTGAAAGCTACTTCTAGATCGAGAATCCTGAGAATTGACCCTACAGAGCGATTATGACCAAGACCTTCTGTAGGACCTTACTTTTATCAACCTTATCACAAACCCAATACCACGTTATGCGTAGAACTCGTTGACACAAACACAAACTATGCGTAAATAAAGAAGGAAAGATTAAGAAAGATGGTGACTTGATGTTTAAACAAAACCGTGTATGTGAAGAGAGAAAGATAAACACAATATGTTGTATTACTTCAAAGGAAAACACACACACACACACACACACTTTCAAGCACACCCCTCAAATGAACATTTGAGGGGTATTTATAGGTGGAATACATGAAAACCTAAAAGGCTTTCCTATGGGCTTCGTTGGACTTGGATTGGGCTTGGGATACTTAAGCTTATAAACGGCTAACATACCCTAAAGATTAACCAATTAGCTTAGCCCAATCCACGAGCCCGTAGACTATTCTATCACGATATCTAACACACGTTACAAAGTTCCTAATCGTGAATGACCATCACTTCTAATATAAACTATTAAGGCTAACAATCTCCCCCTAAGGGGTGGTCATTCAAATGATGCTCCACTTGATTAGGTCTCTACTTTCCTTAAGCTTGAACTTTGCGTGTAGATATAGAATAGTCTTGATTCTTTGTTCCTTCATACTTTGTTATCAGATAATGTGGTTGTCTGCCGTTGTCAACTTTGTTGGATATGTATCTCCTCGTCTTTCTCCACCATGCTCACACTTCTATTTGTCTTTTGGTTACCAATGATGAAGTTCTCGAGTCTTTATACTTTGTAGATTCATTGACGAGGAATCATCTTTAACTTTGTGTAGCCTTTGATTATGATGAGAACTTTCATGTGTTTTTGTTACGAGCATGTGGCGAGTCTGCACGATCCATCCGCTCCAGAGCTTCCTGATGAGTGTGCAAATACTCATCATTTTTATACCTTTTAGACTGCAAAAACATCTGAAAACACTCAGAAATGCATCAAAATGATAAAAATATCACAAATAAGTGTTTTATGTGTTTTAAATGCAAAATACCAAAATCAGATGAAAAACGTATCAAGTTTGCATAAATAGCAGTTTTAGTCCCCAAGTTTCAAAAGTTGTCAAAAATAGTCCCTGGTAAATCAAAATAAAGAAAAATATCATTTAAGGTCCATGGGATTCAAAAGTTGTCAAAACAAACCCTTCAAATTTTAAAAATCACAATTTACAACTTTGGTCCCTCAACTTTGAAAAATGTCAAAAATAGTCCTTGGATATTTAAAAATGGAAAATTATCAAATATTATCCTTGTACTATTCATATATGGAAAATTTGATCCTTGTGTTAACTTTGAAAAGTCAGGTCCGATCCCCAAGATTTGCCAAATTACAAGATTGGTCCTTGTGTTATTAAAGCTTAAAACCAAACCGGGCCCCTTTTTTTGTTATTAACAAACCCAACACCAAGCCCAACCATGCTTGACCGCTTGAACCTTGTCAAAACCCTTGAGCCGAGTTCAATATACCCATTTTGCCGTTATTAATATCCAGCGATTGTCAAGCGGTCAGCGCAAAACCAGTCTACTGATTCACCCCTCTACCATGCCACGAAACAAAACAGGCTTTTTCCCCACCTCTCCACCTCACCACCACCTTTCCACTATCTACCCACTTCTCCCTCCCTCCACATCCTCCCAAACTTCATTAAATGCTAAAAACACCTTTCCGAAAGAAATTTGGCGCCAAAAATGCCACATGTACGATTATGAAGAGAGTGATGAATTCAAGGGTTGAAATCAAGTGGGAAAGTCTCAGAGATGTCGACAAAGCCAAAAGAGATCATTATAAAGAGAAGAAAGAAGCAATGTAGAAAATATCTAGAGTAATTTAATTTAGTTTATGTCGAAATAGTTAATTTTTAAATTCCAGTATATGTTTAAGCTTTCAAGCTTTGTATTTCAAGTTCTTTGTTAGGAATTAGAAATTCCCGGTATTAAAGAGTCGGTCACCTCAAGTATATGTAATCGTTTGAAAGCTCGTAGTCATAGTAATATTTAGTTAAGTAGTATTTAGTTAAGTAACACCGTGGAGAATGGACGGGTCTTTACCTGTATGCACGATCCACGGCCGTTGTGTGGCGATTTATGTAAGACTATAAATACTCTCTACCTCCCAAGGTAGAGAGTTGGAGCTCATAATAATATCTTTCACTTTCTCTCACTAAGTTCCCTAAACCTCTAACTTTCTCTCTCTAGAATTCCACTTATACGCCCACTTGTGTTAATGGTTTGATGTGTATGTGAAAACTTATATCCAACAATTGGTATCAAGAGCCATGGTTAGATCATATCTTACACATCTTTGGATTTCTAGTGGTTTTTAGGTGGTTTTTGAGTTTGAAAAAGTTTAGTGGTTTGTGCATCATTTGGTTGATTTCTAGTGTTAAAGTTTGGATTTTGATTGTATTTTTGTGTTTAAGATCATCATAAGTGTTTAGGTTTTGATTTGGAAGGCTTGAATCATCGTGGTTGGGTTGTTTTTGGATTGAAAAGTGTGTTTTGGAAGTTTTTCAAGTTAGCGACTTGGCTCACGGTATAACTTTCTTGCTAGCGACTTGCTTCACAATTTTGTAGCGAGTTACAGTTTTGGAGCTAGCGACTTAGACCTAGCGATTAACTGTACAAGTAGTGGACTCTCCACTACTGGTAGCGACTTTGGTAGCGACTTGCGTAGCGAGTTGCTCTTTAGCGACTTGAAGTTTTAGCGACTTGAGTAGCGAATTCTTTGCCAAAATTGTTAGCGATTTGGTGTTAGCGAGTTGGTACCTAGCGAGTTGCTATTTAGCGACTTGACAAATTAGCGACATAGTTCTTAGCGACTTCTTTGTCAAAATTTTGCTAGCGACTTGGAGCTTAGCGAGTTGTTATAGCGACTTGGGTCCTAGCGACTTGGTCTTAGCGACTTGGTTCAAGAATTCTTAGCGACTTGTTGACTTTTCAGACAAAACTTCAAACGGCTATAACTTTTGATCCGTAACTCCGTTTTCAGCGTTCTACCCATCAAAGCGGAGTGAGAGCGAGGAGAATGTCACGCCGAATTAACTAAAGTTTATTCGGGTAAACCTTCTAGGGCTAAATCCGCTCACGAGCGAAGTTATTGAGGTTTTTATGTTTTTAGACCTAAATTTCTCGGAAAATCGTGCATAAACCAATCCAAATCTCAACCAAACAACATCTCTGCTTATCCCACAAACAATCATAAGTCCTAACACACAATTGTCTATCATTGTGTCGATCCATCAATCATCTTAACACATTCCATTGGTCATTGCTTAACGGTTTGGTCTTGATTTAAGTAAAATCCCACGAAAGATTCTATTTCTCGGTTTAAATCATAGACTTGTAAAATCCTGTGCATTCCACCACATCATGTCTTACTCTCTTGACCCGGTGATTTCGAAGTGCTTAAATTGTATGATCTTTGTGGACAACAATGATAAAGTATGCTACCCTGAGCGGTTAAAGATGTTTGAATTGAACAATGAGGATGTGAGATCTTCATGTTCTGAGTACAATGAGAATGCCATGAAAATGGAATGCAGCATTGAGCCATATCAGCTACTTCATCGCACCTCATACAAGCATTATCCATAGGCGGGGATCGAACATGTAGTGCTCTTTTCGCGGGACTTACCTACATTGACAAGAAGCTTGTTGAACTTAGAACACTTAATCTGCAACTTACCAATAAAGAGGTTCAAAAGGATGGTTCAGTCTTGAGCTCTTCAAGTAATCTACAAACAATTTCACCATTCATCGAGTGGGAATATTCGTGATTACGATCAACACTTGACTGGAATTTCCTTCAAAAACATCTTTGGAATGGAAATTGAGAATTCATTGAACATTTATCCAACTCATGGATAATGTGAAAAGTACATTGAAGAATCTGCTCAAAAGAATGAAAACGTGAATGAGTGTGAGTGCGGTTGAAAGATTGTTGTGATAAGTTGGGTAATGTATATGTTGAAGAATCGGTGTTCTTGAATGTAGAATGTCGGTGACAACAAAAATGATGAGTGCGATAATGGAAAAATGGAATCTTCGTGCTCAAATTCACAAGAGAGAGGTGCACCGAACACAACATGTGCAAGTTAATGCAAAGGAACGCTCCATGGAAGCTTCGGATGTACCCAAAATAGAGATGCACCCGTCCACTTTGTGCATGTCAATGCTCGGGTAAGTTGCATGGATGTTTCTGCTGTACCTAGTTGTGCATCTTCTACTCAAAATGATGATTATGAACTGCATGAGTACGCTACATTTGTGCACGATGATTCCCACCACGAGCTTAACATATATAAGGATCAGGTTGCTATTTATGAACAGCATGCTAAGTTTGAGTTGACCACCGTGGCGGAAATGGATGTCCAAATACTTACAACTATTAGAAAAAGTAGGTTTAGAGAAGAAGTATTAAAACAAGAGTTAAACTCCTTACAAGAAAAGCTTTCTAAAAACGCTAAGCAAAAACACGAACTTCAAGAAAATGTTAAAATGCTTAAGCAAGAATTCAAGGCTAAGGAATCAAAACTTTTGAATGATTTTTCCAATCTAAAAACTTTGAAAAACAAGCTTGAAAATAAGTTGTGCGCACAAGGGAATACCATTCAATTGCTCACATGATCACTAAGCATAAAGTCCTAAGCGATAAGCATAGCATTCTCCTTGTTGAGGAACCTAATCCAGGAGGTAATTAAAAGGCTAGAAATGCTCATAAGGTGCTTGTATGATGGTAATGAGATCCTTAAGCCTAGACGAAACCTAGTTTTGAGTGCGAGGAAGATAAGAAATCAGATGAAGTCACTAGGGAGAAAATGAATAAGAAGCTAGAAGATCACGAGTGTAAAAGAACAAGATAACGATAAAACCCCATGATTACACTAAGGAAAATTGGATATCCTTAAACATGTTTAAGCCTCGGACTCTATTGACCCCTGAACAAGTGTTCTGGGAAAAGGATATGGACTTGCAAAAAGCTGAAAATCTTGTTGAAAAGAATCCCCCTTGTAGGAAATTCCTAAAGCGTGTGTATCCTCCAAATACACCAATGCATTTAGTTCCTAGAACTATTGCCACTAAGAGCAAGACCTTAATCAGTCAATATGTTATTCTTCAACTATTTACCGATTTTGAGAAAACTTGTTAGAAAAGGATCACACCTTGGGATAAGCGAAGGGGAAAGGGGTTTTGAGCAAATGAAAGAATGTTATTTAACCGAGGTCATGCCTTTCTTTAAACAACTAAAAGATCATTTTGAGAGTCTTAAAAAGGGATAAAATCAGATATTAAAGAAATGGAAAAGGAATTTGATGCAATGGTAGTTGAAGTTAGTGATTATGGGCGTGCACTAAAATATAATGAGATTGAGAGGAAGAACTTGCATACCTTAAATGAGACTCTTATTCCTGAATGTGTTGCTCAAGATATCTTTTTCAACTTGCTTCAAATTGCTCTATTAATGCTTCCAAATTTCATGAACTATCTGTGGCCCCGAAAGTCTCCCATGATCGTGTCATTGAGCTTGAAAAAACTAATTCTAAACTAAACGAGAAAATTGAACTGGATGATCACGACAATTTGGTTAAACATTTTTCTAAACTAGAAGTTGAGCATTTTAATTTACAACTCAAATATCAACATCTCAAAGAAAATGTCAAAACTTCAAATATCAAGAAATCTTCAGATGCTCCGAGAGTTTGATGATTTTCAAATTAACAAGCGTGATGAATAGATTCAAGCTCATTGCAACACGATCCGAAAGTTGAAAGCCCAAATCTCTCAATTAAAGGGTCAAACGAACAATATGACAGCCAAATGCCTCCTCCTTTAGATTCTTCGAATTCTCAAACGTTTCATCTTCAAAACCTAGTAAATGCTTTACAAAAGGAAAACGAAAGTTTTCTAGAAGAAAATGAAAAGGTTAAACGACATTTTAAAGAGATATGATTCAATAAATGTCACCCGTGACCAAAACAATGAAAAAATAACTTCTTTACAAAAGGAAATTGAGAATCGAGAGTCGAGGAAATGGGAAAGCGCCACTTGTTTTCAATAAGAATGTTGTCTCAAAATCACCCTTAGATTGCAAATACATTGTGAGTTAAATATATTCCTCCTCATCTTAGGAATAATGAACATGCTTTTCATGACTATTGTGCTCACCTTAAAGATAGTCTAGAATGTCTCAAAATGAGATTGTGAAGAGGATTTCATTAACAAACCTCTTGATAGTGAAATTAGGTTTGCTTGCCTCCAGGCCAAGCGATCTCAAGAGCTGCTTGAATGTGTAATTGCAACATGTCCAAAACCCTTAGGTGAAAAGGCAAAGCTGTGAAGCCTTGTTCTATGCCTAGTGCCAAACAGGAAATCTGTTCTATGCCTAAAGCCAAGCATGTGACCCTTGATATGTCTTGTTCCATATCTAAATTCAAGCAAGCAACTTGTGATGTGCCTCCTAGAATTTCAGATCCCAGCACTTCTAGACAGGAATGCGAGAAAGTAGTGAAGCCAATGTAATGTTCCCATCGTTACTTCTACAGATGTTAAGATTGACACTAAAGTTAGCGGGTCAAAACCTAAAAGCAATGCAAAGAAGGATAGGATTACATGTAAACTAAAGTGTTCATGATAAGGAAGTGAAAACACCATAGGGAGAAGTTTGATTTGAACAAAAAGAATCGTGTTAGTTCTAGTATTAGCTCTAAACTTACTAAAATTAATGAGCCTTATCTTTGTCTGCAAAACATGCAAAAAATGTTTAATTTATGGTAATCATGATAAATGTGATATGTTATTTCTGAGGTCTAAGATTCATAACCGATTAAGAAAGTTTGGAGAAGCAGATTAAGCAATCACGGAAACCTACAGGGAAGGTTTTTACCAATGTAGGATTTGATTGGAAACCAACAGTCGAATATTCACGAATGGCAAACCTTGCCCCTTAACTAGATCCACTATGCCTAGAGTAGTGCTTGTTAAGGTTTGGAAGCAAGTGGTAGAATAATCCCATTAAGCACAAAATGTCCTCGACTAAGTCAATGCTTCTACTAGTTTAGCTCCTAGTGACAATGACATTGCACCTAGGGTTTCTGGTGATTCAAAGATTGTTTGTGCTAACCAAAAGGACCCCATGAGCGCGTGGGGATCCAATGTTTCCAATTCTCTGTCATTTGTTGTTGTTGTCAGCGGTCGTTACAAATCGTCCCTTGGTATTTGGATTGGGACTCTAAACATATGGGGGCTCTAAACAATGGCGTTGTTCAGTTCGGGCCTCGTTCTTCATCATTATGGTGTCTGCGGGAGATAACACTTGGCCCGTTCTTCAAAGAAAAGAAAATTATGCGCTCTTACGTAAGCTTTATCTTGACTAAAAGAAATTCTCTCATGAATGGCCATACTCATCTACATTCTTCATCAACAAGCTTCATGGTTTTCCACGCTCATTCAATCATCAAGTGGATCTATGTTCATTGGTGTATACTCTTCTTGTTAAATCAAAATGGCAACAGGATGCAATTTTGAGGGGAGAAAAGTGAATATACATGATGATGGATGTTTGAATAATGGTTATCGACTTTATTTTTATGATGATGAGTGTATATTCTTTTTGATTATGAGTGAATATACTAAGGATAATTGGGAATCAATGTTTGGGATTCATTGTTTTTCAAAGATATATTTGATGAGTACCTTGACCGGACGAATGTTGATCATCCGACTTACAAGCTCATGCTCCGGTTTCTAATGACTCAGCGGTTCATCATCAAGAAGTACAACTTCGGACTACTCAAAAGCCTATCTCGGTTATTTCCTCGGCGTTGATAATGATTATCATAATGTTGCGGTTACTCATAATGAATAATGATCAGCTCTTTGGTATTCCTTTGCCAAATCTTCGCGGTTGTTGTTCATGGATAATGATCCGCTCTTTGGTATTCCTTTGCCAAATCTTTACGGATTATTGTCTCTCATTGTTATTCTCATCAACCACATGAACATTAAGGAAAATGACTACTTAATTACAGCTTGAAGACATTTGTGGTGAATCTTCGGATCAGTCTCTACATGTATACCTTTAGGAAGAATGCATTAATGTCGAGAAATCATTTGTTCTGGTTCAAATTGTCTACTTATGGGTTGATAAAGATAGTCGGGGAGAGAGTTTATCGCGGTGGTCCTATGGCTCTGGACAATCGATTCTGGACCCACTTCAAAAGCAGTCCCATTGGTTCATCCCTTGTACCAAATCCTCTCAACGACTCCATATGTACCTCCATCGAGAAGATGATTTAAGGAAATTGTTTGATCAATGTTTGATGAACAATATGAAACAATCATTGATGAAATGTCAAATCCATCAGAACGGTATGCTCTATCCTATGAATGAAGTCAACCCTTGGTCTCAATATCATTAAGTCAAGAAGCTCTGCTGTGATCACTATCTCATCATCAAATCATCATCTTGAATGTACATCATGGAACTTTCTAGCATCAATGATGAAGTTAATCCCTTTGCTACTCACGAAGATGCTCCATTTGAAAACATATTTGCTACTCCTGAATCATCATCAGAACCATCTTCTTCGGGAGACATGACTTCGCTACTTGGTTCCTCAACAACAACCACATGAACACCTTAGGAAATGGACTCATGTTCATCCATTGTACAACATCATTGGAAATCCTCTCGTCCGGTATCAACACGAAAACAACTTGCAGCGATGCCTTATGGTGTTTCTTCAACTCCGTACTATCAAAGATCGAACCAAAGGATGTTAAAACGCCATGAATGAAGGCAATAGTTGGTTCAATGCTATGCAAGATGAAATTCACGAGTTCGATCGACTAGATGTATGGGAGTTAGTACACTCAAATTGTGCTATGATTATTGCTCTAAAATGGATCTTCAAAGTGAAACTTGATGAGCATGGTGATGTGTTGAAGAACAAGGCTCGATTAGTTGCTAAAGGATACCGTCAAGAGGAGGGTATAGACTTCAAAGAATCTTTTGCTCGTTGGCTGAATCGAGGCAATTAGAATCTTTTGGCTAATCTTTGCAAGTAAGAACATGGTAGTCTATCAAATGGGCGTAAAGGCGGCATTCTGAGCGGAGATCTTAAAGAAGGAGGTCTCGTCGGCCAACTGAAGGATTTGTGAATCAAGAGCATCCTACTCGCGTTTATCGTCTGAAGAAGGCTCTTTACGGTTTAAAGCAAGCTCCAAGGGCATGGTATGATACATTGTCAAAGTTTCTTCTATCTACCGGATTTAGCAAAGGAGCAGTTGATCCAACATTGTTCACCCGGAAGTCAGGCAAACATTTAATTCATGTTCAAATTTATGTTGATGATATTATTTTTGCCTCGACTGACCCAATGGAATGTGATCGTTTTCTAATGAAATGAGTTCAAAATTTCAAATGTCAATGATGGGACAAATGTCATTTTTCTTGGGATTACAAATTTACAAAGTCAGGAGGCATTTTCATAAATCAATCTAAATATGCAACTAAGATCTTAAAGAAATTTGGATTTGATTCAAGTGACCATGTTGACACTCCCATGATTGATCAAACCAAACTAGATGAGGACGCTCGGGGATCATGATTGACCAAACAAAATATCGTAGTATGATTGGATCCCTGATGTACCTCACGGCTAGTAGACCGAGACATCTTGTTATTTGTTTGCATGTGTGCTAGATACCGAGCTAAGCCTACTAAAAAGCACCTTGAAGCGGTTAAGCGGGTCTTCGGTATCTCAAGGAACCATCAATATGGGTGGTACGACGGTATGTTACTAACGACCTATCGGATCTTGATCATGCGGTGTCAAGATACTCGTCGAAGTACATCGGAGGTGCTTTCGAGTTTTTGGGTGATAAGCTTGTGGTGGTCTTCAAAAGCAAATGAGTACTTCTATTTCCTCTGGAGAATTTGAATACATAGCCATGTCATCTTGTTGTGCTCAAATCTTATGGATGAGATCTCAATTATCTGACTATGGCTTTGAATTCAACAAATCCCTCTGTCTTTGTGATAATAAAAGTGCTATTGCTCTCTCTTGCAACAACGTTCAACACTCAAGAGCAAAGCATATCGACATTCGACATCATTTCATCGGGGAACAAGTGGAGAACGGTGTGGTGGAACTCTATTTTGTGAGATCGGAATATCGGTTAGCGAGACATCTTCACCAAAGCTCTTCCAAGAGAACGTTTTGAGTTTATTCTTCCTCGACTTGGCCTGAAAAGTCTTCAACAGAAACACTCAAAGCGTCTTGAGGAGGAAGGCGAGGAGTAAGGTCTATCTTCATCTATCTCTTGTAAATATTTATTCGAAAATCAAAATACAAAATTATAAAACTTTCAAAATCCATAAAAATTTGAAAAATTCGAAAAATCTTCAAAAAAATATTGTCTTTTTGTCATGTTTTTTCTCGGTTGATAATATCGGTCTTGTGCTTGTCATTCAAAGAATGAATACGGGACTTTAGATGTTGTTGAAAAAAAAAAAATTCAAAAAATCAAAAAATATTTTTGGGAGAAAGTGAAACAATGGTTTATTGTCATTTTAGGCAATAACCGGTTTTAAAGAAACGAGCCATGTTTTACCATGTTTTCAAATTCCATGCTCGATTCTATAAACATTTATCTTGAAAACTAAATGCTTTGAAAAATAACTCGGTCTCTATTTTTGATAATCATCCGGACTTATTTGTCAAAATATCAATCTCTCAATCAACAACCTATGTCATTGAGTGAGGGGGAGAATGATTTCAATTAAATTAAAAGTTATTTGGCATTAAATTGTTTTCAAAAGATGTACATGCATGTTTTATCAATGGAGTTTAAAGTCTTAACATCCGATCCTTATCGGTTAAGCGCTTTCATAATCAAGTCACAATTCTCCTTAAAGCTTTCAAAATCAATTTAAATCTATAAGAGATCACAAATCTCAAATGATTTGATAATTGTGATCGGGGAGAATGTGTGATTTAAATTGGATTTAAGCGATAATTAGGTAAATGGTTTTATAAGAATGTACATGATGTCCTCCCACATGTGACAAGCGATTTCAAATTTTTCATGCACATGTTGAGGGAGCATCTATCTTAAACCTATGATTTGAAAGCGTGATCATTTATCTCAAATGCGGGTTCCTCTAGTATGTGTAAAACTCTTTTCAAACCTAGAAGCACATATTGAGGGGGAGCAAAATCATGAAAATCTCATCCTTCCCAAAATGCTTTATCTACTTGATTCGATTTGGGAAGTGATGTTGATATTTTAGAAAATGGTAATCAAAGAAGTTAATTCTTTCTCTTGCCTCCGTGTGGAAAACATTTTCAAATACTTGATGCACATGTTGAGGGGGAGTTCTCGTTCTAAAATATCAAAAACAATTCCGGTACAAAATGCTTTGATAATATATCACAAGTATCTGGATTGATTTTCAAATGGTTTTCAATTGGTTCCTATGGCGGATGAACAATACCAAAAAGACCGACCAACTTTACATTATGTATGGTGATATAAGGATGATAAGGTTAGGTATTAGTTCCCATGATCCGCCGAGACCAGGAGGATCTACCGGGGACTATCCACTAGTTAGTGTAGAGTTCTTAGGTATGATGATAAAAGGAGAAAAAGGAGATATGGGAAGAGTCGGTGAGCTGAGCTAGTCTTGGAATAAACCCAACAAGGTTCTAGCTATGAAGTCTCGGTAAGCACCGAAGGGGTTGAAGAATTAAAAAGAATTGAATGAGAAAAGGGTGAAAACAAATAGCCCTCCTATTATTCAACCTTAGGGCGAGAAAGGGTTCAATTCATATGCTACTGATGGTAACATCGGTATTGAAGACAAGGCGTCATGGACCCATGGCCTTGCACTTCAACTTCCCAAACCACTCAAGTTCCTCTTAAAAGGACTTGTTTCATTCTCACGGGGAACCGACATTATCTATCGACTTTCTCTTAGAGATTGTTGATATTGAAGAAGGATACCCTCTCCTAGTCTCGATATAGGATCCAAATATGCACAAATTGAGTCTAGAGCCACGAGATCATCAATAAATCTCATTAGGACACTTTCAATGAAGACTCTCTGTTTCACACAATGTGGAAGAGATTATATCTTGAGTCCTCGCATTATCCTTGTGGTATTGCGAACATCGAGTGATGTGTTACATATTCACAATGAAGATGGAAAGCCTGAGCCAACATCTAACAAGCTCCTGGTAGGTGGCATGTGAGATCTATTATACAAGATCAACCATGTGACAAGCTGAACGAAACAATGGGGCGATTCAATCTTTTGAATCAATCACAGTTCAGTTATGGATTGACGGATACCTTTGAAAAACGGTCTTTGTGCTTTAAAAACTCTTTTCATTGCGTCGAGCCGTGTACTAATTTTTCAAATCAAAAGGTGTTTTATGATTGATAATTGATTTTCATTAAAACCTTCGTTATATTGCAAAACAATTTCTATTGAGCAATACACGATTGTTTTTCAAATCTCTTTTCATCAATCGATTGAATAAATTTGGTTCACTCACTCGTGTTGTCTTCTTTGAGGCGTTCGGTTTGAGAACGACTAGAGCATTTGAAACCTGTCAAGAAATTCTTCGAATTATACGATGATCAGCGTGCACAATAGCGATCAGGAGGAACCGTGGGCGTGTACCTCAATTCATCGAAAGTGATCAAAGACACTTTCGTGCGCTATTGCTAAGCTGTCTTATGCGGCTACACCCGGCGTTTCGGTTGTCGAGAATGAAGCGGTCAATCCATAGCCGCATGCTCACACTACACATTCATCTCAAAAGAAATCATGATTAGTGCATCAATGACTCTGATATTTTCACTCCATGTCGCTTTCGCTGGCTACGCCAATATCATGAATCAACTAAAGCTTCTACTCGATGAGAAGATATCATGATCTAGAATGTGAGCATGTCGGTCTGAATGTCACAACATCACATAATACCAACACCACAATGGATGTAACAGAGATTTTCTATTAGGCGATGATTCAAAATCTGGCTCAACATTATTATCCGTGGATCGATAAAGACCTCCACTTGGATTAACCAAACATGCAATGAGTGGAATCAATGACTACGAGCAAAGTACTACATCAAGAATGCAAGATCAATTGTTAATGTAATATCCGATTGTATTCAATGTCATTTTAGTATATGTTTGAGGTGACCTCCCTTAGGGGAGATTGTTAGGAATTAGAAATTCCTGGTATTAAAGAGTCGGTCACCTCAATTATATGTAATCGTTAGGCTTCGTAGTCATAGTAATATTTAGTTAAGTAGTATTTAGTTAAGTAACACCGTGGAGTACGGACGGGTCTTTACCCGTATGCGATCCACATGACCCGTTTGTGGCGATTTATGTAAGACTATAAATACTCTCTACCTCCCAAGGTAGAGAGTTGGAGCTCATAATAATATCTTTCACTTTCTCTCACTAAGTTCCCTAAACCTCTAACTTTCTCTCTCTAGAATTCCACTTATACGCCCACTTGTGTTAATGGTTTGATGTGTATGTGAAAACTTATATCCAACATTCTTAGTGTATAATAAAGCTTTTGTGAACATCAATTTCAGTTTTAAGCACTCTTTTCTGTTTATGCAAAAATTCCTCCTTAAATTCTCAATATGATCAAATGTTGTTATTAGTTGTTGTTTTGGACATATAAGCCCATATAAGCTCCTCAGAAAGCTTATTAAAGCTTTTAGTAACTATAAAACTCAGTTTAGTATCAAAAAGCAAAAATTACCAAAAATCAAGAAAAATAGTTGAAAAATCAAAAATCAATGGAGAAATGATCAAGAAAAGGCTGGGCTTGAGGTGAATATTGGATTGCCTTGGGTTTAGAGCTTCTTGGGAAGCTATAGGTTGTGTTCTCGAGGGCCTTGGTTCTAAGTTTTCACTTGGTTTCTATCTTGTAAGCCTTTTGCTCAATTTTAGCATTTCTTGTTAAAGTCATTAATTAACTTTAAGCTTTGTGTTTTTATGTTTCTTAGTGGTAGTTAAGTAGAATTAACCATTAAAAACAGGTTGCTTGTTCATTAAATTTGTAATTGTTAAAATTGTAATTTGTGAGTTAATATATCATAATTGTCATTTCCTAGTTTTATCTTTGTTATTGTTGTTGTTTATGCTTCTTCAGTCTCATTAAGTGATAATATAAAGTCTTTAATCAATTGCATGGTCTTATCTGCAGTGTAAACTTTTGAAAATCACAAAATCAGTTAGTTTAAAGGTTGTTTGGATTTGTGAGTAAACTTGTGTTAGAGGTTGTTTGTGTTGTTGTTTGTTGTTGTTACGTAATGTCACATTAGGTCAAAATAATTCAGTTCAACCATAAAATCTAGTGCTCATTTGTGAAAAAGTCAAAATAGCCTTTGATCACTCCTTGTTCATCAACTGTGTAGATTTCATGTTTCATAATCATGGTTTTGTATTCATAAGTTGTTATTGTTGATCAAATCATTCTTAATCCACCTTAATACAACATAATCGATTGATTAGGATTGTTCCAAAGTTCATTTTAGTCAACTTTTTAGTTTAACTTAAAAGTCAAATTTTAGATTTACTTAGCGGAGTTTTTGAATAAAATAGATTATTTTCTATAGGGTTTAACTTTGAGTTTCATGTTTTAAGCTTTTAGGTTTATAAAATATAATTGCTCATCTTTATCATAGTATTTTTTATAATTTCTAGTTAGCTTATTAAACAGCTTATTTCTTATCTTCTTTTAAGCCTTTTTCTAAAAATGTGTCATTACGCAGTTGAGCTATTCTTCATAAGCTTGTCAAAAGCTCATTAGTGAGTCTCGACTTGTGTGCCTTAGCTTTTGTGAAACTTATCCACCATCTATTTAGTTGATTAGCAATCTCCACTTTATAGCTTATTTGATAGAACAGCAGCCAGCTTTTAAGTTGTCCCAGTTCCATCGATTATTTATCTTGAATGTTGATATATCTTGAGTGTTTCTTTTCTCAAGCTCATACAGAGCTTATTAGTGGACCCATAGTGAGAGCTTTGGCTTTTTGGGACACCCACCGACTCATCTTGACACCTCAGTCTTTGTTTTGAGCCTTTAAGCTTATTTAATAAGCTAAAATTGTTTTTAGAAATGGCTGCAATTTGCTGTTTGGTTAGTAGGTTTTGCATAAGTGTTTATTATCTTATTTATAGCTTTTCAGTATAATTCTTTGTGCTTTTTAGCTTCATATAAGTAGCTTGTAGCTTGTTGCATCTTATTCTAACTTTGGTTCTAGCTTGTAAGCTTGTTTGAGCTTAACATCAAAATAAACTCATAAGCTCCATTTGTTGAGCTAATAAACTCTCAAATAGCTTATTTTAAGTTGTAAAATTTTGTTTTATTAAAGTTGCTTATTATCATTAGTTAAATAGTTTTCAAAAAGAAAAATCACAAAAACATCATTTTAAAATAGTGGCAGTTTATTTAATAAATTTAGCTTTTTAATTTTTCTTTTCAGCTTATTATTAAGCATTTTCAGTTTATATAATTTTCTTAGTTTTCGTCATCATAGGGATAATTTTATAAAAATTTCATAATTTTCTTAGCTTGTTTAGTATTTATTAGAATTTAAAATAGTTAAAAGTATTAAATAATTAATAAAAAATAAATAAAAACCATAAAAAATATCTTTTCAGTTTTAAAATTAGTTCTCTAATATTTTAGATTTTTCTAAGTTAAAATTTCATTTTTCTAGGTTAATTTTATATTTTCTTGTATTTAAGTGTATTTTTAATAATTAATAAATAGTTTTAATTAATAATAATTAAATAAATAGTTATAAAAATAATTTTAATTTTCTAATAATTTTCTTTTATTATTAGGTTAGTAAAAATATCATTTTCATATTTGTAGGTCTTTTATTTCTTAAAACTTCGTTTTATTTTATGCGTTCGTAATTTAATAAGCGTCTGAGGTTTAAGTTTGTTTATCGATTGTTGTACTTTATAGTTACGTATCCAAATACCATTCAATCAATGATGGTGTAATTATCAATCAAAATCCTTCTGAGATCATTATTCTTAGTGATCATTAGACATCGAGCGTTTTAAACACCATTAAGGTCGTGAGACTTAACGACCCGGGAATCCACTATATTCCAAGGGAAATTGCATTGGTTTTAAGGTGTTTTTGAATTTTATTACAGGTTGACCATTCACAAGTGGTTGATTTGTGTGATAAACTTGATGGTTTAAGGCGAGAATCAAATTTTGGCGCTTATTGCGAGACTTTAGCGTGTTTTAAACATTTCGGACCCGATACTTGCATATATACCACCTTTTGTAAGCAGTTTTTTGTAAAGTTATCAAAATCAAAAGTTCATTAACACTTTCCTAAAGTGTTAACAACAAAAATATATAAAACAACAAAACAATGTAGCGTTTTCTATCGTATTTTCTTTAAGGTGATTCTTAAAGAATCGATTTGGTTAAGCGAGGCGATACAAAAATATTTTACCAAAAGTTTTTAAACCACTTAGCACAAATCCATACCTACGTCTTTTTAGTGGTACTTAATAAATACATAAAAATCAACCACCGCAAATCAAGGCGGTACACCTACCAACTGGGGGTGTGACCATTAATAAGTTCCCAATCTTACGAGTCGAAAACTTGCCTTTGTGTCCTTGTGATTTGGTATACCTTTTCAAAAGCCATTTCATTTGTGATTATTGGTTTAAGTTCACTTGTCGTTTTGCCTTGCATTTGTTTTGGAAACTGATTTTTAAACTTAGTGCATCTTGCTTCGTTCTTCCACTCACAAGTCCACTTTCCGAGCTTGCAAGTATTCCACGTAAGTGAGGGGCGTTCTCTTCCGTGGTGGGAAAGCGTCTAACACCACCACCCCAATCATAATGGCGGAGATAAACCGATGAATGAGCTTCTCCAGCACCCATCGAGGGTTCTGAGATGCCATTATTGTCCCGACCATACATGTGATACCTTGAAACTCAAAGCGGGTTGCTTAATCTTGGCTTAGCCAATTTTATGGTTTTGGCCGGGATGATCTCATGCACATATTAGATGGTTCAACAAGATTGCATCTACCATCAAATAAAGAATGTCCCATTGAAACAATTAAGCTTCTTACATTCCCATTCTCTCAGAGGGAAGCCGGGAATTGGCTTGAGAAACAACCCCCTCGTTCCATTGAGACATGGGAGGATTTAGTCACTAAGTTTGTTATTGAATTCCTCTCCCGATCAGAACTACAAGTCTTAAGAATGAGATAATGAAATTTGCTCGAAAGATTTGATGAATCATTAGGTGAGGCATGGGATCGTTACAAAGAGTTGCTCGAGTGTCATCGCATCATGGTTTTAGGTTAATGCAAATGGATACTTTCTATAATGATCGAATCAAACTAACAAGACTCTTTAAATGCCTCAGTGGGAGGTAATTTCTGAGCAAGACACAAAAGAAGCCTTGCAAATTATAGAAAACAAGTCCCGGTCCTTTTCAGAACAAAGACATATCGAGTCTCGATCTAATGCGGGACCTTCTACTTCATCTGTGAGTACATCTAGCACCACGATGCTAGATTGACAAACTCACGATATTATTGGAGAACTTTGGTTCTTGCAAAAGAAAAGTACTTTCCACGGAACAGTCACATGGTGAAGTGAAGAAAGATGAAGGTACTGTGTTGCAGGTGGCCCTCGTACATTACTACTCTATGCCATAGATGGTAGTCCGTTTGAAGCGATGCTATAGCGGTACTTCTCTGAGGGAGGTAATCAATACCAGTCCTCAAAATGAATCAAACTAAGGTGCTAATACTTATCGAGGACCACGGTTTTAAGCGAATCTAACATACAAGCAGGTCGAACCAGCAGAAATGAACCAAGGTTATCAAAACAAGGTAATTTATATCGGACCAAATCAAGGTTTCCGCATAAGGAAACTTTAATCAAAACAATTTCAATCGAGGGAATCATTTCATTGGAATATGAATCTAACCAAGGAAATTTTCAAAATCAAGGCCTAATCAGAACATTAGAGGCCGGTACCTAATCAAACTCAAGCCATTGTTGGACCATCATCGATGAGTTATTGAAACAATTCATGAAATCCCAAGATGAAATGAGCGGGTTGTTGGTGGTCGGTCGATATAAAGTCTTTAAATGATCAACCCTCGGGCGGAAAACTTAGAGCAACACGATCGCTAAGAGGCGATGCAAAGGCGATGACAAGTGGTGTTTCATACAATGGACTGCTATTCCTACTACTACTCTTCTTCTAGAAGGTAGTGAAAGTGAACACGAGGCTACAAAGGAAAGGAACTTCCAATAATAGAGGGTACCAAGCGATGTCGACCTCAAGTTGTCCGAAACCCAATCAATCCGAGTTGTTTTTGAACCTCAGGTAGCTCCGTTGAAAATCCCAAATCTTCTATTCCTTACCCATCATTTGAATGAGCAAAAGCTCCTTGAAAAAGCCGGTCATCAAATGGACAAATTTTTTCAAATTTTCCAAGAACTACATTTTGACATAAGCTTTGGGATGCTATCTTTGATACCCAAGTTTGCATCAACTCTCAAACCATGTTAAGCAGCAAAAGGAAAAGCTGTTTGAGATGGCAAAACTCCTACGAGCGAGAATTGCTCTGGGTTATCTTGAAAAAGCTTCAGAAGCTTGGAGATCTGGAAAATTTCTCTTACCTTGTGTATTTCGGAGGGGTTGAATGCTTTGCCTTAGCGATCTTGGTGCAAGCATCAATCGATGCCTTATTAGGTATGGAAGAAACTTTCTCTTAGGATCTTACTCCTACATGCATGACTCAGAGCTTGCGGATGGGCAATATCGTCCACTTGGCATTGCAGGGGGTATGATGTAGTAGGAAAGTTCCATTTTCCGGTGACTTTGTAGTTGTTGATTTGATCTTGATCCACGGGTTCCTCTCATTGTTGGGCGAGGATTCACGAGAGCGGGCGTGCTCTCATTGATGTATTTGAGCAACAAATCACATTGCGTGTGGGTAATGAAGTTGTCTGCCTTTAACCTTGATCAAACTTGAGGGTACTCGCGAACTATGATTAGGTGGTTAGCGAAGAATAGATATCATTGATGTTGCTACGAGCGATACTCTCAAAGTTCGTTTATGATCATAATTCTTCAGTATCTCACTCATTCATCTCAACCCATCATTGCCAATTCTACTCATATACGTTTGAGGAAAGTGACTTCATCATGGAAGAGATTGAAGCATACTTGTCTAGTGATTAGGTTTCATGGAATTGATCACTCAATTGACTAACAGGAGATATTCTTCTCTCAGAAAATGATCAATGATGATCCCATCACTCTCGTCGAGCTTTAATAGGAAGTCAATTGAGTTGAAAAGCGAAGAATTTCACGAGGTCGAACAAGGACTTGCCACCTCATCTCGAGTATGCATTTCTTGAAGGTGATGATAAATTACCCGTCATTATTGCTTGAGATTTGAGTAAAGATGAAAAGGCTGCTCGATAAAGGTCTTAAAGTCACAACAGAAGCAATTGCTTGGAAACTCTCGAATTATTAAGGGTATCGACACGTTTTTGTACTCGCAAAATCTTGATGGAGGATGACTTCAAACCAACGAGTTCAACATGGGAAAGGGTGTGAATCCTAAGATTCATGAGGTTATCAAGCGAGGAGGTTATCAAACTTCTTGATGCGGCTTAATTTACCGATCTCGATAGTCCTTGGGTTGGATTCTTTGTGTTCTAAAAGAATGGCATTATTTGTTTTGCACAAATGGAAAGCGAGTTAATTCAACTTCATTTGAGTAGCAGGGATGGCGTGTGTGTATTGACTATCATAAGTTGAATGGCGCCACCGAAAAGACCATTTTCCTCTACCCTTCATGGACCAAATGCTTGAGAGATTAGCGAGGCGAATACTATTGTTTCCTTGATGGTTTCTGGGTTATTTTGAGTCCCCATTGATCGCGGGATCAAGAAAGACCACATTCACACCCATGCACGGAACTTTTGCTTATAGGCGTATGCCTTTTGGCCTATGTAATGCTCACGCGTTCAGCGATGTATGATGGCAATTTTCCACGACATGATGGAAACAATGGGGTGTTTATGGATGACTTCGGTCATTGGGGACTCGTTTCAAACATGTCTCTCCTTTAGAAAAAATGCTCAAGCGGTTGTGAAGACACCAATCTTTGTCTAAATTGGGAGAAAGAGACACTTATGGTCCAAGAGGGCATAGTCCTTGGCATAAGATTTCAAAAAGCGGGATTGAGGTAGATAGAGGCAAAAGTCGATATTATTGCTAAATTGCCTCATCCTACTACGTCAAGGTATTAGGAGTTTTTAGGTCATGCGGTTTTATGTGAATTCATACAAGATTTTTCTAAAATGCCCGACCTATGTACACATCTTCTTGAAAAAAGATGCTCCTTTTATCTTTTCTCCTGAGTGCATCAAAGCTTTTGAAACATTAAAGAAAAAGCTTCTTGAAACACCCATTCTCGTTGCTCAGTTGGGACTTGCCTTTTGAAAAATTTGAGCATACCTAATCTTGACCAAATCGTGGTGTCACGGATCACTTTCGGCTCTCAATATCTTTTGCAAAATGCAAAGGCTGGATTGCTAGTTGGGTTACCTTCTACAAAATTTGATATCATTATCGTTGATAAAAGGAGAGCTGGTCATGTCACGTTTAGAAAACCCTCACCGAGATGTTTTGAGAAGAAAGGAAATAAATGAAACATTTCCTCTCGTGACACTCACGCGGTTTCTTTGGTGTACTCTACTACCCCATGGTTTCGACTTAGTAAATTACCATGCGGATAACTTCATGGTGAAAGGAATGTCAACCCAACAGAAGAACAAATTCTTCAAGGATGTTAAACATTACTTACGGGCGACCCTTATTCAAAATACATGCGGATCAAGTCATCCGGCCGGTTGTTATTTATAGACGGTATGGACATTCTCAAAGCTTGCCATCTTGGACCCAGGGCATCATAGTCAAACTACCCCTTAAAGAAGGTGTTTGATTTGGGTTTTATTGGCTGATTTATAAGGATGCCAGCGATTTTGTAGAAACTTTGTGGCGGTAGCGTCATGGAAATATCTGCAAAAAATGAAATGCATAGCGCCATTCAAGTGTGAGATATTTGACATCAGAACATTGACTTTATGGGGCCATTTCCATCATCTCGAGGAAACAAATACATACTTGTGTTGACTATTTGTCAAAATGGGTTGAAGCGAAAGCTTTACCTACTAATGATGCCCGAGTTGTTGTGAAATTCTTAAAATCTCTTTTTGCTAGGTTTGGAACTCCTCGAGGCTATAATGGATGATGATTGGTACGCATTCTGCAATGACCAATTTGATAGAGTCATGCAAAAGTATGGTGTAACTCACGTCTCTCTCTTGCGTACCACCCCGAACAAAGTGGGCAAGTGGAAGTTTCCAGCAGAGGGATTAAAGAATTACGGAGGCGATGGCTGAAAAGCAGTGCATCACAGTGGGATAAGCTAGATGGCGCTCACGGGCCTTCACGTGCGGCTTATAAAACACCCGTCGGTGTACTCCCTTTAAGCTTGTAATGCGGAAAGGCGTGTCATCTACCAATTGAGCTAGAGCACAAAGCATCGGGCCTTGAAACATGCCAACGATATTGAGGCGGTGGTGATCACGAGAAAGTTCAAATGAATGAATTAAATGAACTTGGAAGTCAAGCAGCAAGAAACTTGATTATCTGAACAAAAGACAAAGAAGATTCATGACTCAAAATCAAGAACAGCGTTTTCGTCGGTTGTAATTCTTTTTCAATTCAAGATTGAAGATTTTCTGGGAAAACTTAAATCCGGCAGTACGGACCATTCACCATCACTAAAGTATTTCCTTATGGAACCATTGAGTTATCTCAGCCTGATGGTCCAAATTTTAAAGTGAATGGTCATCGATTGAAACACTATTTTGAAGAGGACATTCCACCATGGTTGTCCGGTTACAAACTTTCCCCATGAACCAATGAATGCGGGATCGAGGTAAGAGTGACTTCGTAATCCAGGCACACCATATGGGTTTTCACCCATATTTACGACTTCTTTCCTTTACCACCCTAGTGTGGGGAGTTTTATTTGTATATAAGTTAAAAAATGTATATATCAAAAAAAAAAATAATGGTAGTATTTCCTTTTTATGTTCTATGTTTGACATAGCACTACTTTGAATATTGAGGGCAATATTCATTTCTAGTGTGGGGGAATTCTCACGAATTTTATCATGTAATTATACCATTCCCCGTTTTGGCCAAAATGTTTTTTAGTAAGTGTTTTCACTTACCGACAAATAATGTCGGTCATGTCTAACCCGCACATGGGATTGGCTAATCGAGAAAAGCGGCTCTTGGTAAAGATATCTCAAATCCGTTTATGGCTTGCAATTTGCCCCATGAATATTCGACTGTTATATATCTTTAATTAGTGAAAAGTTGGCTAGCCCGCAAGTTTATGGCTTGTGGTAAAGGTAGTGGAAAAACCATAATTATTAATCACGAATAATATTGATAATTTATCTAAGATTTGGCTAGTCAAAAACAAGCGGCTACGGTAAAACAAATCAAAAGCGGATTGTATCAAAATCATTTGGTTATCATTGTTGGGATTGCAGGCTGAAACAATTGGCTACTCCAGAAGTAATGGCTTTTGGTAAAGAGATAAAATCCATTAAAGTTTCAAAAAGATTGCTAGGGGCTAGCAATATCTTAGAGAGGATTGATGAGTGTCTGAAATACTCATCATTTTATCCTTTTAGACAAAAAACAGCGAAAACACTGATGCATCAAAATGATTAAAAATATCACAAATAAGTGTTTTATGTGTTTTAAATGCAAAAATACCAAAATGAATGAAAAAAGTATTAAGTTTGCATAAATAAGGTTTTAGTCCCCAGTTTCAAAAGTTGTCAAAAAATAGTCCAGTAAATCAAAATAAAGAAAAATATCATTTAAGGTCCATGGGATTCAAAAGTTGTCAAAACAAACCCTTCAAATTTAAAAATCACAATTTACAACTTTGGTCCCTCCACTGCAAAAATGTCAAAAATAGTCCTTGGATATTTAAAAATGGAAAATTATCAAATATTACCCTTGTACTATTCATATATGGCAAATTTGATCCTTGTGTTAACTTTGGAAAAGTCACAGTCCGATCCAAGATTTGCCAAATTACAAGATTGGTCCTTTGTTATTAAAGCTTAAAACAAGGGACCCTTTTGTTGTTAACCAAAAACACCAGCCCAACCCGGCAACTTGACCTTGAACCTGTCAAAACCCTTGAGCGAGTTCAATATACCCATTTTGACCCCGTTATTAATATCAGCGATTGAAGCGGTGCGCCCGTAAAACCGGATACCTTGTTCACCTTCCTCTACCATGCACGAAAACCAGGTAATTTTCACCTCACCACCACCATTCACCTATCTACCCACTCTCTCCCTCCATCCTCCCAAACTTCATTAAATGCTAAAACACGAAAATTTGGAAAAAAGCCACATATGCGATTATAAAGAGTGATGAATTCAAGGGTTGAAATCAAGT
Source organism: Chrysanthemum makinoi (assembly GCA_910596185.1). NCBI lineage: Eukaryota > Viridiplantae > Streptophyta > Magnoliopsida > Asterales > Asteraceae > Chrysanthemum > Chrysanthemum makinoi. The sequence goes on along the minus strand of OU343216.1, from coordinate 43,425,501 downwards.
GGGATAATGTCGACAAAGCCAAAAAGATCATTATAAAGAAAGAAAAGCAATGTAGAAAATATCTAGAGTAATTTAATTTAGTTTATATGAAATAATTAATTTTTAAATTCGATATATGTTTAAGCTTTCAAGCTTTGTATTTCAAGTTGTTAGTGTATAATAAAGTTTTTGTGAACATCAATTTGAGTTTTAAGCACTCTTTTGTTTATGCAAAATTCCTCCTTAAATTCTCAATATGATCAAATGTTGTTATTAGTTGTTGTTTTGGACATATAAGCCCATATAAGCTCTCTGAAAAGCTTATTAAAGCTTTTAGTAACTATAAAACTTCGTTTTAGTATCAAAAAGCAAATTCCAAAAATAGTTGAAAAATCAAAAATCAATGGAGAAATGATCAAGGTGGGGAGGGTGAATATTGGATTGCCCTTGGGTTTAGAGCTTCTTGGGAAGCTATAGGTTGTGTTCTCAAGCCTTGGTTCTAAGTTTTCATTTGGTTTCTATCTTGTAAGCCTTTTGCTCAATTTTAGCATTTCTTTTGTTAAAGTCATTAATTAACTTTAAGCTTTGTGTTTTATGTTTCTTAGTAGTAGACAAATTAACCATTAAAACAGTTGCTTGTTCATTAGAATTTGTAATTGTTAAAAATTGTAATTTGGCAGTTAATAATAGCATAATTGTCATTTCTAGTTTTATGTTGTTATTGTTTGTTGTTTTATGCTTCTTGATCTCATTAAGTGATAATATAAAGTTTTTAATCAATTGCATGGTCTTAATACATATGAACTTTTGAAAATCACAAAATCGGTTAGTTTAAAGTTGTTTGGATTTGTGAGTAAACCTGTGTTAGAGTGTTAGGAACATGTTTTATTATCAAGTGTAGGTCATTTCATTTGTAATAATAGAGTTAATAATTATGGTTTATAAATGTTTGTAATTATTTCTGGCTTTCTATTTAGTGTGAGGCATGATTGAACCGCCAGGACCACCCCTACTTATGTAAACACTATAAATACCCCCTCCCTAGAAGGGAGAGGGTTGTTAGTTCTAATTGCAATTATCATTTTCATTAATCATTCATTAGTTCCTTCCATTTCTCTATATAACTTTCTCTCTCTAGAAATACATATTGTTGTGATAATATGGTGTCCTAACAAGTGGTATCAAGAGCCAAGGGATAATTTAGGTGTATATTGATTAGATTTAATAGAAATCCGGACTTAAAAACGTGTTTTAGATTGGAATTTATGAACTTTTGAGCTGAATCGTGTTTACAGTTTCTCATGAACTTTTAGAGTTTCTTTGAATTCTGGCGAGTTTCTTTGAATTCCTGCGAGTTTTTCTTTGAATTCTGGCGAGTTTCCTTGAAGTTTGGCGAGTTTCTTTGAATTTCTGCGAGTTTCTCATGAGTTTTGGCGAGTTTGGCGAGTTAGCCATGAAGTTTGGCGAGTTTCTGCTTGAATTTCTGCAAGTTTGTATTTTGGCGAGTTTCTTGTAGTATTTTGGCGAGTTTCTTGTATTTTGTGAGTTTAGAGATATTGGCGAGTTTCTTGAATTACTGAGTTTCTTTGAATTCACGCAAGTTTTCTTTGAATTACAGAGAGTTCCTTGAAGTTTAGTTTCTTTGAATTCTGAGTTTCTCATGAGTTTTGGCGAGTTTGGCGAGTTAGCCATGAAGTTTGGCGAGTTTCTGCTTGAATTTCTGCAAGTTTGTATTTTGGCGAGTTTCTTGTAGTATTTTGGCGAGTTTCTTGTATTTTGGCGAGTTTCTTGAATATTGGCGAGTTTCTTGAATTCTGGCGAGTTTCTTTGAATTCCTGCAAGTTTTCTTTGAATTACGCGAGTTTCCTTGAAGTTTGGCGAGTTTCTTTGAATTTCTGCGAGTTTCTCATGAGTTTTGTGAGTTTGTGAGTTAGCCATGAAGTTTGAGCGAGTTTCTTTGAATTTCTGCAAGTTTGTATTTTGGCGAGTTTCTTGTAGTATTTTGGCGAGTTTCTTGTATTTTGGCGAGTTTCTTGAATATTGGCGAGTTTCTTGAATATTGGCGAGTTTCTTGTATTTTGGCGAGTTTCTTGTAGTATTTTGGAGAGTTTCTTGTATTTTGGCGAGTTTCTTCAATATTGGCGAGTTTGATTTGTTTCCTGCGAGTTTGTTTCTTACGAGTTTGTTTCTGAGTTTGTTTCTGCGGTTCTTCTGCTAGTTTTCTTACTAGCTTGAGTTTGTTTTTACGCAAGTTTGGATTTACGCTAATCTACATAAACCTAAACAACATCTATCCTTTAAAGATCCATAACACATCATCAAAAAAAAAAAAAAAAAATTTAATTAAAATTTAATTTCTATGGGACTAAGCGTTCATTTTTTACCTTGAAATTCAAATTTTGGTTTAACTGTGAAAATTTTGGTCAAAAATTCAAAAATTTTGGCCTAAATTCAATTTTAGGTCAAATTTTAGTCAAAATTTTCAAATCTCAAAATTTTCTTCTAACCTTAAAATTGCATTTTATAGTGAATTTCAAATTTTGGGGGAGAAAATTGTTCATAATTATTTTGGAGGAAAATTAAAATTCACTATATCAATGTCTCAATGCTTTCCTACAAATCTCCTCACATTCCATCTTGCTTAAAACCTTCTTAAACCTTACTCTTGATGAGAAGATCCATTTGTGGAATTAAACAAAGAAATGATATTCTGACTAAGATGTTCTCCGATTTAAGAATTCAAGAGTGGAGACTTCATCGATCCAAATCAGCGGTAGTGCAAGGTGAAAGAGTTGATTTACAAGGAAGGAATGCTCAAAGGCTTGTCAAGAATGATGAGAATCGCAAATGTCGATGTCTGGGACAATGAGGTTGTAGCATTGGAAGCGAGGATGACATCGGCAGTGATCTGAGAGATATCATACTGACTAACCGCGACTGCTTTGATGAAGAACAAATGGTTGAGGAAGATATGGATTCCCACCTATGACCAGAGCCTATCTTTGACAAAGAGCGGATGGTTGAGGTACAATCTCATTGTTCATACTCTGAATGGCAATGGCCCGAGCATTTGAATTGAGAAATGAAGGAGAGGTTGATAGTGTTACAATGTCAGTTTCTTGTCTCATGAATGAGCCCTTACTTGCAAACAATACAACTGAATCATCAAATCAAATTCTTGAATCACGAAAACATTCTTCTCAAAAAGACCATTGCTAAATTTCAAAAAGATTTTTCAAAACTAGAGGCACATTGCAAATCTCTTGAACTTAAAATGCAAAGTAATCGTGTGGATACATTAGTAAAAGAAAATGAGCATTTAAAATCAAATTCAAGAAAGAACTGCATGTTGCTTTACAAAACAAATTGAGAAGATTAGCTGGCAGAGTGTGGATACTAAGTTTACAAAACCAACAATCTTGGGGAAATCGTCACTACAACCAATGAGAAACCAATGTTAGTTAAACAACCAGCTGCTTTTAAATCACGAGCGATCAAAACCTTCAAAACCACGGTTTGCCTCCCAGTTGTTGAGAATAATCATTTGTGAAATCGATTATCCACATTCTTGGCCTAAGGGGATATGCTTACATGTATTAAACCTCAACAAGTAGGCACTTTGGCTCTTAGGATTAGTTAGTGATGTCTAAGCAGAGCATTAACATTAAAATTCATATGATTCACATGGCGCATTAAAGAACTATGATCTAGAAAAGGCTAGGAAAAGGGCACTACTCCAAAAGATGGAATATAGGTTCACAACCTAGTGTGTTTACATAACAACTTGCTTGTAGTAGCAAACCAAAACCTAAGTTTAATCAACAAGCGATTTAGAAATAAACGGTTGATCTAAACTTAAAATTTGAAAACCTAATAGGTGGATCAATATGGGCCATGAGACTCTTCCCAAAGTTTCTTTCATCCCCTAGATCTAACCTTAGATGGATTCCAGGGTAGGAGTTTTCAACCTTGTTGGTCTTAGGTGATTCCTCTGGGAAGATACTAAGTAGTTGCATCAAACAAGTGTTAAACCAACGCATCCATCCACGAGGTAGGAAAAGAAATCATCAAAATAGCATGTTCAGGTGTCAAGAAGATTATTGACACTACATCTTTAAGCTTCTAACATCTGGAACAGGAATACCATTGGGGATCCATGTTTCTTCTATCTTGCCCCTCCCCATTTTTCATACAATTTCATGACCCATGGCTTCTAAGCAATGACTTAGGACCGTCTCTCCTCTAAAACATAATGATCCATAATTTTGCATCACCATTGCTACTCAATCGTCAAAATTGGAAATTTGTTTGCTCCATGTTTTTAGAGATTCTTTAGAAAGTCGTGCTTGGGATGTATCTAATGTTTCATACAACACGATCATATTCTAATTCTAGATACACCTGAATCTACAACAACAACAATTTGCTAGAGATGCACCCTTCAATCAGTCTTTGATATGATGAATCAAGCATTTTGAACAACAATATGGTGATGATCAACATAATGAACAAGTTGAAAGTTTTGTCGTGAGTTGATTCTAGAGATGTTTATGGTATCCACACTATTGATTAATTGAACATACATGGACTCTGTCTCCAATTTCATCATCAACATCGTGGTGTATGTTTGATTCATTAAAACATCGTGGGGATAGAGTGTAGGTGATCATTGGTTTCTTGTTTTCCACATGCTTCTTTAAAACCCGATGCCTTAATGAATTTCTTCAATTAGAGGGAAGAAATGAGACGATCTGTGGTTAAAATTTCTCAAGTTGGTGTTATAGTCTGTTTCACGGGTTATCTTGTGTGAAGTTACCCAAATATGATGTTATGATGCCTCACAAACGGTCATTTTATCGAGGTATTTGCATATACAGTGATTAATTATTAGATAGACCTTGCAATGTCGAGGGGAGTTGTTTCATTTAACTTTAGTGGTTTGTTTGGTGTGATGTGTCTACATGCGATGAAGTCATTGTTGATTTACGGCATGTTTCCCTCGAACGGACTTTACGCAACAAGTCGATTCTCTTGTGTGGTTTCACTCTTCTACATTCGGCATCTTGAAAACTTCAAAGTTAGAAGAAATGTCTACTACATCATTTTAGTCTAGGAAGCGGTTGTCGTTTGAGGGTGATCTTGAAAAATCGTCAATTGGGGAGAGGTTAATTTGTGTAATACTTATTACATCTTTTCCTAAATGGATTATTGCACACATAGGTATACAACCCGTACTAATGAAAGGACCTACATAGTACATCCGCCATACAATCCTATAATAGGGCGAAACTTCTTCTTTATTGATTAAAACTTATCAAAACTTTCATTTCCAAAGTTTTGCTCAAACAAAGTACTTCCCCTTATGTTTTTAAAACTTCAAAGTTAGTATCACTTGTTGAGGGAGAGTATTTGCAAAATCTTTGTTCTAAATCAAATGTTCTTGAAATCATTTCTTTCAAATGAATTTCCAATGCCTCAAAAATATTTTAATCAACATGTTTTCAAAACAACATTCATATGCTATTTTTGAGGGAGAAATGATTAAAATTGTTGATAGGAGTTATGGAATCTCATGCGTACCATTCGGACTCATGAATGAATTGGCGATCTTTGAATGTCGTGTCGAAAATATTTGTCTTTCCAGACTTATCTTAGTAGAATGTACCAATCAGAGACACTCTTGATTGACATGAACTTTGTGCCAGTCTAACTATGCTTCAGGAGAGTTTACATCTTCAAGTGTTTATTAGAGCTAGTTGTCGCCTAAAAGCGATAATGGAACTCTTTAACTATACAAGCTTAACCGTGTCTGTGAGGGGAATTGTCTATCAAGAATTCGATCAATTCAAAGTCAGACTCTACCTGTTGTCAATTGAGATTTAGTCAAAACTCATAAGCACATGTGGAGGAGTATTTGAAAAACCAAAACTCTCGGTGTTACCAAAACATGTTTTCACATAAACATCTTGAGAGATTTTCAAGATAAGGTTTTGTGCAGCGTAGGATAGTCATGGGGTTAAAAGGTGACTAAGTTTAGGAATAATCCTATGATCCATGAGAGGCAGGAGGATCTACAAGGACACCACAAATAGTTATATTTAGAAGTCCTTAGGTATGATTGTAAAAGAGGAAAATGAGAATGGAGAAAAGAAGAGTTGAAAGAATTTAAAGAAAAATTAAAGAAAAGGGTGAAAAGAAATAGCCATCCAAATTATTCAACTTAGAGGCGGAGACAGGGTTCAATTCATATACTCTTGGTTGTCACAGGATGACCTTGGTATTGAAGACAAAGTCGTCATGTGGACCCATGTGCCTTGATAAAACAAACTTCTAAGCCACTCAAGTTCTGTAAAGAGCTTCTTTCATTCTCGCGAGGAACCCTCGTAATCTATAACTCTCTCTTAGAGATTGTTGGTATTGAAGAAGGAGACCTCTCCACAGTCTGCTTAGGAAAATCAAAGTGCACTAATGAGGTCTAGAGCCATGAGATTCATCAAAAGATCTCTTAGGAACACTTAAATATTTCATCACTTGTTGTTCAAACAATAAGAACACAAGTGACACTTTTCAGAGTCCTCGGATCTTAGCAATGCGGAAACATTTATGAGAGTTACTGATTTGTGATCGGTGATTGAATAAATTCTGCCGGGGTCAACATCAAGCGTGACGAATTAAGCGCGGTAACTCCTTGTGGGTTACTGCAGGTGTGTCTCGAGCGGTCTGCATTCGTGGGGTGATGCTTGGTACCTGGTGACTCATCTGAAGCTGTGGTGTATTTGGGGTACGTAGCGTTATCTCACTTGTGGGACTCGGTTGAGCGACCTTTGTGAGAATTAGAGATGTGTTTTCACACTATCTTTGTTAACACTCGAGTTGAAACTTCTAATGCTGGATTATTTCTAACCCATGTTTTATGTTTTCTTCTTATGGATGCTCTGGGTGGAAAAGATGTGCAGACTCTTCATGCTCATACCAACATCAACACAAATTGAAGTTCTCTGAAAGGCAAAGAAAATTTGAGAAGATTCTACATCAAAGTCAAAGAATCTGCAAAGTTATGAGATAAAGATCATAGTTAATGAATGAGAGCTTCAAATATATGAATCACAAACTTCATGAGTATGAGCATCTTGGAAATGACTTTTCATCACTAACAACAAAGATGTTGATAAAATGATTCTGGCTGATCACAACAACAA
>OU343216.1:43379997-43418223 GCA_910596185.1 Chrysanthemum makinoi | reverse complement strand
AGCTTATATGGGCTTAAACTAACAATATTCAAAGCTTGAATCAATGTAATGGTACGGATTGATTTTAAACAAGAAATGAAACACTTTAAAACTTATATTAAAACTGAAATGAGAATACAAGATACTGAAATTTAAAACATTAAACTACTGAAATATTTGAAAATACATTAAACATGAACTAAATTTTTAAAGGAAATTAAGCTACACTACACTGATTCAATGTGATCACAAGGGGGTCCTTTTATAGCAGTGGAGAGGCCTTGGGATGGAGAGAAGAACCTAGAAGCAGAATCAGAGCCACTCATTCCTCCATCATCACTTGGTCCAATCATAGAGCATCATCTAGCTCAAATAGGTGTTTCGGCCAATGAAATTGTGACAATTGGACACGTGGCCATCTTATCCTGACAAGTCAGCTGGGAAAGAGATTCTAGAATGATTCTAGTACGAGGTTATTGTTTGGGAGAGATTTATTGTGGTGAAAAGGTGTGTTTGGGTGCAATTTGGTGAGACAGGGGAAAGGGGGGTGTTTGGGGCGCGGGTGGGTATTGTTTATTGTTATTTAAAATTGTTGACCGGGTAAGATATTCGGGTTAAATGGTGGTTTTTGGGTATTGGGTTTAACCAAACGTGGCCGGGGTTGATATTGGGTAGGATATGGGATAATGGATTGGGCCATGGTGTTTTGTTATTGGATACTTGGATATATAATACTTGGATAGGACCAAGCAAAGTGTTAAGTGGATTTGTAGTAGATTAGTAGTATACCAAGGATAACCATAGGGACCAATGTTGTAAAAACTGAAACTCCAAGGTTCAAACATGTAACTTCTGAAATTATCTTCAAGGACCACTCTTGACAATCTTCAATAGACCAAGGGCTAAATTGCAAATTTCTGAATCTTCAAGGGTCATTTCTGACAATTCTGAAACTTGAGGGACTGTTTCTGACATTTCTTCAAACTTTGATCAAATCTTCACAAATCATCCTCAGAGATTAGAAATCTTCAAAAAGGCATAATTCTGACCTTCTACTCAAAGCTCTCTTGATCTCGTGCTTTCGGATTCACGTCGATTTGGCACCTTTTTGCGTGTTTTTACATATCCGTACCTACACATGCATAAACTCAAGAAAACCACAAATATTAGCAATAAACGGCTCTTTCTTGGTTAATTTGGGTCTATTTTGATAAAGAAAAGGTATGTGTTTTAGCACATACCAATGGTCTTGGTATAATCATTGAACTAATGGTCTTGGTATAACCATTGAACTAATGGTCTTGGTATAATGTTGAACTCGCAGTCTTGGTACAAACATGAACTAATGGCCTTGGAACGATTTGAAACTATACGAATTATGTGTTATGTCAAGTAACTTTTGATACATTAAGTTATGCACTATTTTGTGAATTCATTTGACGATGTGTGTTTGAACATAAACTATACACATTTTGGCAGTGGGTTGTGAACACACAGGTTGCAAGTTTTGTATGGGCGGAACTTGGAACTGAATGGATTTACAATGCCTTTGCTGCATAAACGATTTTGAAAGGCTTTACATTTCAACGTAAACTCTATGAACTTACTCAACCTTTGTGTTGACACTTTTTAGCATGTTTTATCTCAGGTATCTAAGGCATACACTTCATGGCATGCATGTGGAATTATCATAGAGTCATGGTGACGACGCATCTCACATGGGATTTATGCACTTTAAAAACATCGTTTGGCTTGTATCAAACTTATTTCCGCACATGATGATTTTCATTTGGGACCTATACTTTGTAAACTCTGATTGTTTTATTAAATCAAACGATGTGTTTTCCAAACGACACTTTAGGTCGTTCAATATAACTGTGATTGTGATGCTATGACAGTCAACCCCTAGGAATTCCATTCTGCTGCAAAACAGGTAATTTGGGGGTGTGACAGTGTAAAACACATCTTGAGTAATACATTCAGAAATCAGATTCTCATTTAAGGTATGCAAGTTTTTCCTCTCAATCTCATTATATTTTAATTCTCGCTCATAGTCATTGACCTCAACTATCATTGCATCAAATTCCTTTTCCATTTCTTTAATATCTGAATCCATCCCTTTTTAAGACTCTCAAATTGACCTTTTAATTGTTTAAAGAATGGCATGACCTCAGTTAAATAGCATTCTTTAGTTTGCTCAAAACCCCTTTCCCCTTTAGTTATCCCAGTAGGTGTGATCCTTTTCTTACATGTCTTCTCAAAATCAACAAATAATTGTTAAATGACATACTGACTGATTAAGGTCTTGCTATTAGTGGCAATAGTTCTAGGAACTAATTACATTGGTGTATTTAGAGGATACACATGTAGCTGCAGCATTTTCCTAAAGGGAGTGTTTGTTTCAACAAGTACATTAACTTTTTGTTTATCCATATCTTTCTTCCAAAAAATCTGTTCTGGTGTTAATTGAGTTTGAGCCTTAAACATGTTTAGGGAGATCCAATTTTCCTTAGTGTAATCATGGGGTTTGATCGTTATGTTATTCTTTTTACACGCAGGATTGTTAACCTTCTAATCCATTTTCTCCCTAGATTCATCATCTAATTTTCTATCCTCTTCCTAGCTTCCTATACATGATGGTGTTTGCCTAGGCTTAAGAATCTCATTGCCATCATAGATTACCTTCTGAGCTTCTCTTGCTTTCTTACCATACTCAGGGTTGGGATCCTTTATAATGGGAATACTATACTTATCGCTTAAGACTCTATGCTTAGTGACCATGTGAGCAGTCTGAATGGTGTTCCCTTGTACGTACAACTTATTTTCAAGCTTATTTTTCAAAGTTTTTAGATTAGAAAAGCCATTCAAAAGTTTTGATTCCTTAGCGTTAAATTCTTGTTTAAGCACTTTAACATTATTTTGAAGCTCTTGCTTTTTTAGAGAGCTTTTCTTGTAAGGAGTTTAACTCTTGTTTTAACACTTCTTCTCTAAAATTACTTTTTCTAATAATTGTACGCATTTGGTCATCCATTTCCTGCTCTCGGGTAGTTAACTCAACTTAGCACGTTGTTCAAAAATAGGAACTTGTTCTTTATAAGCATTCAGTTCAGAGGTAACAGAATCATCAGGGGCACATGCAGTGTATTCATTAAAAACATAGTCATCATTGACTGCAGAAGATACATCACTTGGTACAATCTCACTTTCACTTTGTGTCACATATTGATCATATGGGACAATATTACTATTACCCACATTATCAATATCTGATTCATAAGTTTCAAGAGATTGTACTTCATTATGAATCTTTTGCTCATCAACTTCATCGTATAGTTTTAATACCTCTGAAATGATTGATTCTTTGGATGGACCAGCCTGTTGTGGTGATGAGACCTTTGGAGAGACCATAGGTGAGATGCTAGCCATGAAGATTGTCTGGGCAGTAGGTTCATCATCGACATCTGAGTCATATGCATCACAATCAGCTACTTGAAATCCATTTGGATGATTCTATCCCATGCCCTGCACTGGCTGTTCATCCACGACAGCATCATATGTCTTGGCATTTCCCTCAGCAAGAAACAGCAACTCTTCCTCATCCAAAACCGCTCCACTGTCTTGAGCTTGCACTAGCAGACATCTTGTCCCAAGTACTCTGCATTTTGAGGGCGTTTTGGAGATGTGCAGTTCCTTGCAATGTGTCCATCACCACCACAGTTGTAGCACTTAATTGGCTTCACTTGTCCCTGATTGGCATTTCTCCTACGATTCTGATTGGCCACATACCCTCCACCTACTCCAGCATTACCATACCCTGCTCCAACCATCTCTTGTTCATATCGTCTTCCTTGCACATTCTGCACCACAACCTTACCATCTCTGACAGTAGCTTGATTGTGTGGATTGGATGCTGTTCTGAGATTATTGTTGGTGTGTGGGAGGGAATTCATATTTTGACTTACCATGAGAGATAGTTGATTGATGAAGTTTTCCATGAGTGTGTTTGAGTCAGGAGGCTTATATGCTGGATCAGCGATGAGCTTGTAATTACCATTACCCATGGGTATGACTTGAGAAGCTTTGGTGGTAATTCCAACATTGGTGTAAAAAGCTGTTGAATCATTTGAAGAACTTATTTCTCCTGTTTAGTTTTGAACTGTTCAAGAATCCTTCGTTCAAACATAGCATGTCTCTCATTCTGAAGAAGGAAGGCATACAGTTGCTCATAGTTGGTGTTCTTCAATCCTTTGGTTAGCTTCACAGAGGTGACAAATTTGTGCCATTCGGGATTCATGCTGTTCACAAACTTTGAGTTCAATTGAATATTTGGCATGGTCATTTTGATGTTCCTCATGTCATTTACAAGCTTGTGGAATCTCACGTAATATTCATAAACACTTTCTTCTGGTTTCATCTTAAAATGCTCAAATTCATCATACAATTGTGATTCTCTGTCTTCCTTGGTAAGTTCTGAACCCGAGAGAAGCATCTTGACATTGTCCCAAACTGCCTTAGCTTCAGTGTTGTGATTGATTACCTTGTAAATGTCTTTGGAAGACCCGAAGTATAATGTTTGAAGCCCTGATATCAACATCGAATCTCTTTTTCTCCTTATCACTGAGCTCATCATATGTCTTTGGTCTGTTCAATCCAAAGATCATTGTTCCATCTGCAGCAGTGTCAATTATGTCTCTTGTAGTCTCAATCTGATAAGGTCCTTCATCAATTGACTTGAGAATGTTGACTCCATTTTCCTTTCCCAGACAATACAACCGAATTCGTTGAGCCCATGAGTCATAGTCAGTTTTGTCAAGCATGGGTGGACGAGTTTCTGAACCAGCTGCTTGAACGTCCTCAGCTACAGTAGAGATGATTGTAGGCACGTTGGTAGACATGTTTACAGATTTCACGGGATTTTATTGCTCTGTGATTAAACCAGGAAATAGATTCTTTCACGGGATTTTACTAAATCAAGAGAAAACCGTATTAGAAACAAATATTAACCAAGTCGCTATAACCTTTGCACCAAGTCGCTATAACCTTTGAACCAAGTCGCTATAACCTATGAACCAAGTCGCTAAGTAGCAACTCGCTAAACCTCAAGTCGTTGTGAATCAAGTCGCTAAGCACAAGTCGCTAAGACCCAAGTCGCTGAACACAAGTCGCTCAAGCACCAAATCGCTAAGCAGACAAGTCGCTAAAGAACAACTCGCTAAGTATCCAAGTCGCTAAGAATCAACTCGCTAAGAACAATAAGGACAAGTTGCTAGAAATAATAGACACAAGTCGCTAACCCAACCAAGTCGCTAGCCGAAGTGGAACCTCCACTAACTTGTACTGTTTGTAGGCTTGTCTCAATAGACAAGTCGCTAAGATCAAGTCGCTACGACTTAAACTACAACTCGCTGGAAATTACTAAAGCAAGTCGCTACGAAGAAAAACACTCCGAGACACAAGTTGCTAAGTTGAAAAACTTCAAAACCACACTTTTCAATCCAAAACAAGCCCAGCCACAGTGATTCAAGCTTTCCAAATCAAAACCCAAGCACCTACAATGATTCTAAATACAAAAGTACACTCAAAATTCAAACTTTAACACAAGAAATGATCCAAATGATGCAAAAACCACTAAACTTTTTCAACCCCAAAAACCATATAAAACCACTAGAAATCCAAGGATATGTAAGAGAGATGATCAAACCATGACTCTTGATACCAATTGTAACATATTAGATTTCACAATCACATCATACTAAATACATAAGAGGCGTATATAAGGTTTTAGAGAGAGAAAGTTTTAGAGAGAGAAATGAAAGAGAGTTGGGAACTATGTGAAACAAAGAAAAATGGTATTGAAGGTCCAACCCTCTACCTTGGGAGGTAGAGGGTATTTATAGTGTCTTACAATAAACGCCTCCTACGGGCTGTGGATCAGGCATGCAATGGGTAAAGACCCGTCCGTCCTCCACGGTTTTACTTAACTAACTTCTTACTGACATTAAATAACTACGACTACGAGCTTTCTAATGATTACATATACTTGAGGTGACCGACACTTTAATGATTGAATTTTCTAATTCCTAACATGTTCCCATTGAAACCCAAAAAAACCACATGCTTCATCACCATCAAATTCCAACAAAACCCTCATCCAACCATCACACGTCCTAACACTATACAAACTCTTATTCTTAAAGACATACTCTTTAAACAAACTTTTTGGCACCGACTGCAAACAAAAAACCAATTGATTATATATTTAGATTAACAAGAATTACAAAAACAAAATATAACAACCATTCAACAAAACTAAACCAAATACGTAATGTACCTGTCTGGGCAAACTCATTTCCGTACTCTTTGTAACACAACTACCCAATTTATGACCACCTTCTATGTTAAGGAAACCATAACCATTATTACCATGCTCGTCAAAATGACTCAATAGAACATACTGAGCATTTCTTACATCGAATAAAACACTCCAACCATGCTTAATCTTATTTTCTTCAACATATTTTTCCCATTGATCACCATATATCATGCCAAAAAGTCCATCCACATAACGAATCTTAAAATCATAAACATTATTCACAAACTTTGCAAACAACCATTCGCAGCTTCTACGATCAGTTAGCTCAAACAACTTTAGTGGCACTTTGATACCATTTTCATCGCCATTTTTAAATGTAACAAAAAACGACATCTGTAACGTATAACAAACATATTATTATTCATACTACATGAACACAAAAACCAAACTCAACTACATTGTTCAGCATATATCATGCCCAAATCACCATCAACAGCATGAATCTTAAAATCATAAACGTTATTCACAAAGTTCGATTAGCTCAAACAACTTTAGTGGGACTTTGATACCATTCTCATAACCATTTTTAAATATAACTAAAAACGACATATGTAACGTTTAACAAACATAAAATTATTCATAGGAATATAAATAATACTATCAATTACAGTTAGTACACAATTCATAATAACTTTTATACCATTCACAACAACAGCTGCAAACTCTATTTAAAAAACATCTGTATGTTTAACAAAACAACCAAAAACCATAATATGTACATAAACACAACCACTAGACACAAACGCAATAAAAAACTTCATAAAAATAACATAAATAAACTTAAGTAACAAAAAACACACAATAACACAAGCTAAAGAATAAAACGTCGCTCATGCGCTTCATCATATGCTATTTAACAAATGTAGTTAAAACTTAAATTTGATATTAAATACATAATAAATAGATCAAACACACTACAAAAAATGCAGGGGAAAACAGAATAAATGTTAGGATTTAGTAAATCCAGTTACTAAAGTGTCGGTCACCTTAAGTGTATGTAATCGTTAGAAAACTCGTAGTCGTAGTTATTTAATGTTAGTTAGTATTTAGTTTAGTAACACCGTGGAGGACGGACGGGTCTTTACCCACTGTATGCCTGATCCACAGCCCGTAGGTGGTATTTATGTAAGATACTATAAATACCCTCTACCTCCCAAGGTAGAGGGTTGGAGCTCATAATAATACTTTTACTTTCTCTCACTAAGTTCCCTAAACCTCTAAACTTTCTCTCTCTAAAACCTAAAGTATACGCCCTTTGTGATCATGGTTTGATGTGTTTGTGAAATCCAATATGTTACAAATGGTATCAGAGCCATGGTTTGATCATCTCTCTTACATATTCTTGGATTTCTAGTGGTTTTATATGGTTTTTTGGGTTTGAAAAGGTTTAGTGGTATTTGCATCATCTGGACAATTTCTTGTGTTAAAGTTTGGATTTTGATTGTACTTTTGTGTTTAGGATCATCATATGTGTTTAGGTTTTGATTTGGAAGGCTTGAATCACTGTGGTTGGATTGTTTTTGGATTAAAAAGTGGCGTTTTTGTTTGGTTTAAAAGAAGCGATTTGTGCCTCGTACACTTTTTCTGACGAGCGATTTGTCCTTGTCTAGTAGCGACTTATGTCAGTTGTGAATCACTTACTTAATCGATTTGTCCGGGTAGCGGTTGTACTTGTGCGATTTGTTCTGGTGAGCGACTTGTCATTTTTCAGCGACTTGTTTATTTAAGCGAGTTGTGAGTTTAAGCGACTTGTGCTATTTATGCGGTTTGTCATTTTTAAGCGACTTGTTATTTAGCGAGTTACTGGGTTAAGCGACTTGTAGGTTTCAGCGATTTGATTGATAAAGCGATTTATCAATTTTAGCGACTTGCTTATTGAAGCGATTTGAGTATTTAAGCGATTTGTCCTATTAAGCTACTTGCCAGTATAAGCGACTTGTGAGTTGAAGCGATTTGTCTGTTTTGAGCGATTTGTTGACTGAAGCGACTTGTCACTTTGAGCGATTTGTCTTTTGAGATTTAGTGTTTCTATTACGTTTTACGGTTTTCTCTTGATTTAGTAAAATCCCGTGAAAGAATCTATTTCCCGGTTTAATCAAAGAGTTTTAAAATCCCGTAGAATTTGTAATCATGTCTACCAACGTACCCACTATCATTTCTTCGGTTACTGAAGACGTTCAAGCTGCTGGATCTGATACTCGTCCACCTATGCTTGACAGAACAGATTATGACTCATGGGCTCAACGAATCAGGTTGTATTGTTTAGGTAAAGAAAATGGGGTTAACATTCTCAAATCAATTGATGAAGGACAGTATCAAATTGAGACAACCAGAGACATACTTGAGCTGCTGCGATGGCTCTGTGATATTAGGACTGGACAGACCTAAAATGTATGATGAATTTTCTGATAAGGAGAAGAAGAGATACGATGCAGACATCAGGGCTTCTAACATCATACTTCAGGGTTTACCTAAGGACATTTACAAGCTGATCAATCACAACACGGAAGCTAAAGCAATTTGGGATAATGTTAAGATGCTTCTATTTGGTTCTGAATTGACTAAAGAAGATAAGGAGTCTCAATTGTATGATGACTTTGAGCATTTTAAGATGAAGCCAAGGGAAAGTGTCACTGAATACTACGTGAGGTTCCACAAGCTGGTGAATGACATGAGGAATATCAAAATGACTATGCCTAATATTCAGCTCAATTCAAAGTTTGTGAACAACATGAATCCCGAGTGGCACAAATTTTTTACGTCTGTTAAGCTTACAAAAGGTCTGAGGAACACTAACTATGAGCAATTGTATGCTTACTTGCTTCAGAATGAAAGACATGCTATGTTTGAATGAATGATCTTGGAAAAATGACTCAACAGCCTTTTACACCAATATAGGAATTACCACCAAAGCATCACAAGTCATACCTACTGGAAATGGTAACTACAAACTCATTCCTGATCCAATGTTTAAGCAGCCTGATGCTGAAGAAACCATGGAATATTTCATCGATCAATTGGCTCTTATGGTTAAGCAAAATCTGAACCTTACTCCACACACCAACAATGATATCAGAACTGCATCCAATCTACACAATCATGCTATTGTCAGAGATGGTAAGATCATGGTGCAACCAGTGCAAGGAATATAGTATGAACAAGGAAAGGGTGGAGTAGGTGGAGGGTATGTGGCTAATCAGAACCGTAGAAGGAATGCAAATCAAGGAAAGCCAATAAAGTGCTACAACTGTGGGGGTGAAGGACATATTGCAAGGAACTGTACGTCTCCAAAACGCCCACAAAATACAGAGTATTTCAGGGAGAAGATGCTGCTGGTACAAGCTTAGGATAATGGAGCTGTTTTGGATGAAGATGAATTGTTGTTTCTTGCTGAGGGAATTGCCAAGACTTATGATGCTGATGTGGATGAACAGCCAGTGCAGGGCATGGGTCAGAATCATCCAAATGCCTTTCAGGTAGCTGATTGTGATGCATATGATTCAGATGTTGATGATGAACCAACTGCCCAAACCATCTTCATGGCTAGCATTTTGATAACATCAAATTAGCCTGACCTTTTATATATCAAATTCCCGTGTTTATGGCCTCATTTGCATTAATATTGTACTTAATTTTTTCATATTCGTTCATATTTGCATTTCAGGATAAATGAGGCGTTGGAGCGGAAAATAAGTGATAAAAGGCCAAGTATATGTTCTGAAGATTGATTTACGAGGGCCTTTGGATTTTATGTGAAGATTACGCCGTAACTAGCTAATAAGGTTACGGCGTAAATATGATCTTTGAAGAATACGGCGTAACCAATTCTTATGGTTACGTCGTAATTATTATCTTGAAGGTTACGGCGTAACATGGCAATTTAGTTACGCCGTAGAGATTATTTCAGAGGGATAATTATGAGATGAAGAAAGATTACGGCGTAATGATGCGCTCCCGAACAGTCAAGCTAAATCACGCAAGCCCGCCACTTGTGAATGGCGGACCGTAACAACCTTAAAACGGCTCAGGAACGAAATCAATGAAGATCTGGGGAGTATAGTGTTTCCCCGGGTCGTTATGTCCCAGCGAGCTGTGCAATGGATTATCAAACGTAAAGTGATCGAGGAATTTGAACGATAAAGGAGATTGAGATAGATTATAACTACAGGAAAAGCCAACAAATAAAAACGGCTTAAATGCAAATTAAAGAAAGTTAAAAAGATAAAATCTATTAAATAAACGCTATCACTATATTTAAAGTGATGAACGTTTAAAACCTAAAACGTACGTTTAAATTAAAAACTACGTAACGTACAAAATAAAAAGTGAAACTTACACAATATTAAGCCTAAAAATATGAAAAATACATTTTTACAATCCTAATGACAAAAGAAAATTTTTAGAAAAAGAAAATTATTTTTATAACTAATTATCTAATTATTATTAATTAAAAACTATTTTAACTAATTAATAATTACCTAAAATACAAGAAATTAGGAAATAAAGCTAGAAAAATAAAATTTTGAAATGGAAAAGTCTAAAATAACAAAATAGAATTTTCAAAACTATTTTTGTATTTTTATGATTATTTTTCTATTTTTTTTGAATTTTAAACTATTAAAAACTAATTAAATTATTTAAAAATACAAATTTAACTAAGAAAAATCTAGAAAAATACTTTTTTTCTCTTTTTATATTTATCTTAACTTAAGAAAATTGAAAAATTATTTTTTTGAAGCTTTTCTTAATTATTTGTATTAAATGCTATTTAAAAAGGCTTAAAAACTAATTTAAATTAAGAAAAATAGTAAACAATGTCTAAAAATTATGAAAATTGCAGGGAAATTCTAAAATGGTATGAGGAATAAAGGAAAAATAGAAATACAGGCTCTTATGTGGAGAGAAATGAAACTGCTATGGAAATACTTATTGCAATAAGCACTTTGATAAGCAAAAGAGATCCAAAGGCTACCAAACTAATAAACAAGCTCTAATAAGCTAAAATGACTTTAAAGCAACTAAACACAACAACCCATTACCCCTGGATTGCAACTTGCAAAGATCTGATGAAATAAGCTATAGGCTAAACGAAACTGAGGGGCAACTTTGAGCTTATGCCTCAGCTTATCCAATAAGCTAAAGAGAAAACTAAGAGCATGGCTTTCAAGACCACCTACCAGAGATCACATATCCAGATTTATAGCTAATGGGAGCAAGTAATGAAGAAGTTATAGGCCAAAACCTAACTGACCATTATGGGATAAATTTCTGATGTGCAGCAAACAGATAACAGGTAACAAGTTTGAGCTTATTTATAAGCTCATTCAAGGAGCTAAAGCTAAAACCAGATAGGTGGTCTTAAAGACCACCTAGCAGACTACTCCTAAACCAAAAGTTAGACCATGAAAAGCTTTAATGGACTCTGTACAATGACTGCCATATCTGCATAAAAACGAATTTGAACCTGGTTTGACTTTTTGAAACAGATAAAAGTTTGACCAAAATGAGTTTTAAGATCCAATGATGGACTGATTAGGCTTAGAAATGATGAAATAAAACTTTGGCAAGATCACTTAACTAGATATACACCCATATGATGAATGTATAACCACTGAATTTTCATAGACAAGTAAATAGAACAGATGAAAAGGAATTTTGACTTAAAAGGAACTTGGATGCAAAACAAGGACTGATAAGGATTTAACACTCTAAAACAAACCTAAGGCAACTAAACTACTCCATTCTTTTAACCTTTAGCATAGTTTAAACAAGCAATCCAAACATCCCTTTACAACTGAAATGCAAACTTATCTAAAAAGAACACTGAACCAGCTAAAGCCATTGATTATACTGAGTTTATAAGACCTGACTGCAACTTTATAACCAAGTTTAAGCAGTTTATTACCACAGATTTAAGTACAAACAAAAATGCAAATTGACTAGAAAACTAAAATTGAGATTCTCACTTTCATGAGTCCAGCTTTGTTGCAGACTACAACCAGAACCCAAAACTACTCCAACCTACTCTAATACACCCAAAAGCAACCTCTGCATCACCATTGTTCATTACCAAACTAAATTTGAATCCCAGTTGACTTTCGTTGACCATCTCTCAAAATTACTTGGAATGGATTTTTGAACTTATAAAAAGGCTTGAATAGCTTAGATAAACAAGATTGAGTTTAAGATTAAGCTTATAGAAGCTTATAATTGAGAGTTGCAAAATGAGATTTTCAACAGTAGACTAAAATCTTGGAACTTTAAACCAAACTTAAAATTGAGTCTCAAAAGTAACATACAATGATCTTTTAACTTAAATGAAATACAAATGAACAGAAATTACAACATTGGAACTTAAATTAAAACATTTATTTAAAAATCGACATTAAGAGAAATTAAGGAACTAACTACCCTCTTGCTTCCTTCTTTCTTCCTCCTTTTATACCCCAAGTGATTCTCTCTCCTGTTCTGAACATATCCCACTTGAAATCTCAGCAATTGGTTGACTTTGTTGAGTTTTGGCCAAAAATTCAATTTTGGCGGGAAAGGGAATTTGACAGCTGGTGGATGTTGAGTGTGATGAGGGAAGTAGTTAATGATTTCTTGGATGTAGTGGAGGAGGGGGGAGACAGGGAAGAGATAAGGTGATGGGGGGTGGAGTGTAGCAGGGGTGTTGCAGGTCTAGTGGGGGAGGAGAAGTGTTGGCGCCAAAGGTGGGTTTTGACCAAGTAGTTTGACCAGGGCAGTATAATATCAAAGGGTCCAAAATGGTTTAATGACAGGGGGTCCAGAATGCTTTGACAGGGGTCCAAAAAGGTGTAAAGGATAATAATCATAAGGACTACTTGTGCAATTTCTGAAAATGTAGGGACCTAGGCTGCCAATATCTCAAAGTTACTTTAAGGGACCATTAATGACAAGTTTCAAAAGTACAGGGACCAAATCTGTCATTTTCCAATTTTCCAGGGACTAATTCTGCCAATTTTTCACCAAAGGACTAAATTTGACAAGTTATGATTTTAAAAGGACCTTTGGTGACTTTTCTTTTGAAATTTTTACTCAGGGACTGTTTTTGACAACTTTTGAAACTTGGGGGACTGAAACTGCAATTTTTGCAAATTTGATATGTTTTTCATCTGATTTTGATATTTTTGCATTTAAAACTCATAAAACACTGATTTGTGATATTTTGATCATTTTGATGTGTTTCTGAGTGTTTTCAGATGAATTTGCAGTTTATATTGTACAAAAATGATGAGTATTTAGACACTCATCAATCCCCCACACTGAGATATTGCTAGTCCCTAGCAATGATTTGAGAAAAACATAATGGATTTTAATCTCTTTACCAAAAGCCATTACTTCTGGAGTAGCCAAATGTTTCAGTTCAAGTTAGAACCATGGTACACGATAACCATGTGATTTTGAGCAAACCACCAGCTTTCAACGGATTTGATTTTGTCTTTACCCGAAGCCGTACCCTTCTGGACTAGCCAACTCTTAGATAAATTATCAGAATTATCTTTGGTGAGGTGATTACCAATTATGGTTTTTCCACTGCCTTTACCACAAGCCATAACCTTGCGGGCTAGCCAACTCTTCACTTTTTAGGATATGGTGAGTTGAATACCATACAATTTTGGGCAAATTGCAAGCCGTCAACGGATTTGAGGAATCTTTACCAAGAGCCTTTTGCTCCTGGATTAGCCAATCCTTTAGTTTATCAAACATGGCGGACTGATAACCAAATGAGTAAGTGTAAAACACTTACTCCAAAAAAAATTTTGGCCAAAAACGGGGGAATTGGTATAATTATATAATAAAATTCGTGAGAATTCCCCCCCCACACTTAGAAATGAATATTGCCCTCAATATTCAAAGTACCGGCGGTTATGCCGAAACAAAGAACGTAAAAGGGAAATACTACGGCCATTATTTGGAATTTTTTTTTTTTTTTGAAAACATGTGGGGCAACCCCCCCACACTAGGGTTGTAGAAAATAGAAAGAAGTCAGAAATATGGGTGAAAACCCATATAGTGTGCTATTGTTTTTGATTACCGAGTCGCTAGCTTGACTCGACCCCGCATTAATTGGTTCATGGGGAAGCAAAGTGGAAGAAACAATCTCCATCGGACTTTCATTTAAGATGTTTGGATAAACATTGAAGCACGCGAAAGTTCCACACCGATGAGATATACATAGAACCGGCTCAAAAATGATAATTGAAAATGCCGGGGTCAAAGATAGTGTCTTCATTCCCGAAGGAGTGAAGAACAGGAGAAGCCACGGGATAGGTGAAGAAGGGAAAGAAAGTCATGATAAACATCATGACTAACTCATCTTCATCTATAGGAGGATCCATAATTTCAGGATTATGAATCTCATCATTTAAGCTTATGTGATCAAGACAAATCTCGGGAGTGTCTAGATCAAAGTAGAATTTATCATACTCCCGCGGAGATATGATATGAGTGAGTTCATCTGAGAACTCCATGAAGGTGAATGAATCATATTCAGAATTGATATGAGTGGGTTCACTGGTGAACTCCTCAAAAGTAAATGATTCATGATCGAGGAGAGAATTATGAGAATGAGAAGTGGTACTGCCACTAATCTTCTCTCCCATATTATCAAAACAGGAGGCTTTCATTTCCGGAATAGAATCATCGGAAAGAATGTCACTACCCTTAATGGGGGTAGGAGATGAAATAGGTTTCTCTTTGAAAGCCTCGATTTTAGAAATGAGAAGACTGACATTCAATAATGTTGCTCGAAGAGCTTCATATTTGATTTCAGTGTCAGTAACTTCATCATTCTCTTCTTCTAAGCTAACAAGCTTAGAAGGTGAATCTTCCACATAAACGATGTCTCCACAAGATAACGAATCATCATCATCAGAATCGGAGAACATCTCAACATGATTTGTTTGGAAGACAAGAGGAGGAGGGATATCACACACATGATCAAGAATTTCCTGTGACTCTCTTGGGATTGGGACAAGGTCCTCAACACTAGACTTTATCAATTCGTCCGATTCCTTTTCAGGAACAGTGTCGAGATGCTCGTCCCCCATAATAAGAGAGTGAGTGGGAGCCTCGGGTGTGATAGCAGTTGTTTGAGATGGAATCTCAACTGCTGGGATATCAAATGACTGAGGGGGTTGAGAATTATTATTTCTAAAAAGATAAAAACCCTCCTCGTCATCATCATAGAGAGCTGCCTTAAGAAATTGGGAACGCCTTAAGCTGCATGCTCTAGGATTAACAATTCTTCCCTAGATTGGCGGGCCTCTCGCTCTTCGGCAAGCAATTCTCCTATAGTCTTTTCACCACTCACTTGATTCTTAAAGTTTTGAATCATATCATCAAGTGTTTTCATTGCGGTTTCAAGATCCTGGGAGATTTCTTGAGACAACGGCTCAGGTGGAGTTTGAACCGTATAGTGTTGTGGAGGTTGGGAATTTTCAAACATGTAAGAGTCATGATTGTTACAAGGAACTGGGTTCCCTATTTGACAATCAGAGCTGAAATGGGGACCTCCACAGTACTCACAACAGTAAAACTGTTGAGTCTGGACAGGTGAATCATATGGATTTTGGTTATATCCAAAGTTCTGAGCATCACCGGAAAACTGTTCATAGACAAACGTGTTTCCGAATTGACACTCAAATCCTTGGTGAGGACCTCCACAAAATTCACAACAGTAAAACTGTTGGTTATATGAAGATAAGTCGGGTTGTGGTGGGTAATTGGAAAAGTTTGAGGAGTCGTTAAATGAGTTCTGATTAGGATCATAATCAAATGAATTCCTTGAACCACAAAAAAAACAACTCCCGTTATGGATATCATTACCACATTGTACACAAGTACACCACGGCAGGGTGAACCATAGAGGCTCACCACAACCGACACAAGGAATAAACGATTGCATTTGAAAGTTATGAAGAGGAATCGGTTTATTCAAAGAATCAACAAAACCAACATGGTGATCCGGATGACTATCAAGTCTCGAAGAACATTCAGAAAGATCAGGAGGTGGGACAAGTGGTGTGCTCTGAGAGCTAGCAATTTCCACCACTTCCGTTATGGTCTCCGGTTCTGGTTCTTGAGAAACGTGAAGATTAGGCAAGTCATGCTTGCTAGTCACCGGCGTTTGAACGGGTTCATCGTAATCAATTCTAATTCTTGACCTTTTTTCATCGACATAAATTTGTTCGATTAGATTACGAGCTCTAGATTCAAAAAGGTTGTCCTCGTAATCCTCGATGGGTGCTTGGGGTAGCTCCGACGTTTGAACTGGTTTGTCAAGATTAGAATGTATTTCAGGTTGTGGCGGGTGGTCGAAATAACTTTGAAAAGCATTTTTGATGGATAATTCGCACGAATTGCAAAATTCGCTAGAACTAGGCCCTCCACACTGCTCACACACATTCTGACGATGAAGTTGACGAATGTCGACATAAGAATTAAACATATAGATGATTAAGAAGAGAATCAAATGGTTGAGAGGATACGAAGAATAGAATTAAACGGCAAAAGAGGGTAAGAGAAATAGAATCAACGAATAAGAGGAATGAGAAGAATATTTTGTGGGGTTTTTGGATTTTTTATAAGAAAATATAAACATATATAGATGGATGGTATGAACAAAGAGTGAGTATCCAAATCACTAATCTGCTAGACGTAAGATAATCAGCACACACAGCTCCCCGGCAGCGGCGCCAAAAATTTGATGCGCTCCCGAACAGTCAAGCTAAATCACGCAAGCCCGCCACTTGTGAATGGCGGACCGTAACAACCTTAAAACGGCTCAGGAACGAAATCAATGAAGATCTGGGGAGTATAGTGTTTCCCCGGGTCGTTATGTCCCAGCGAGCTGTGCAATGGATTATCAAACGTAAAGTGATCGAGGAATTTGAACGATAAAGGAGATTGAGATAGATTATAACTACAGGAAAAGCCAACAAATAAAAACGGCTTAAATGCAAATTAAAGAAAGTTAAAAAGATAAAATCTATTAAATAAACGCTATCACTATATTTAAAGTGATGAACGTTTAAAACCTAAAACGTACGTTTAAATTAAAAACTACGTAACGTACAAAATAAAAAGTGAAACTTACACAATATTAAGCCTAAAAATATGAAAAATACATTTTTACAATCCTAATGACAAAAGAAAATTTTTAGAAAAAGAAAATTATTTTTATAACTAATTATCTAATTATTATTAATTAAAAACTATTTTAACTAATTAATAATTACCTAAAATACAAGAAATTAGGAAATAAAGCTAGAAAAATAAAATTTTGAAATGGAAAAGTCTAAAATAACAAAATAGAATTTTCAAAACTATTTTGTATTTTTTATGATTATTTTTCTATTTTTTTTGAATTTTAAACTATTAAAAACTAATTAAATTATTTAAAAATACAAATTTAACTAAGAAAAATCTAGAAAAATATTTTTTTCTCTTTTTATATTTATCTTAACTTAAGAAAATTGAAAAATTATTTTTTTGAAGCTTTTCTTAATTATTTGTATTAAATGCTATTTAAAAAGGCTTAAAAACTAATTTAAATTAAGAAAAATAGTAAACAATGTCTAAAAATTATGAAAATTGCAGGGAAATTCTAAAATGGTATGAGGAATAAAGGAAAAATAGAAATACAGGCTCTTATGTGGAGAGAAATGAAACTGCTATGGAAATACTTATTGCAATAAGCACTTTGATAAGCAAAAGAGATCCAAAGGCTACCAAACTAATAAACAAGCTCTAATAAGCTAAAATGACTTTAAAGCAACTAAACACAACAACCCATTACCCCTGGATTGCAACTTGCAAAGATCTGATGAAATAAGCTATAGGCTAAAAACAGAAACTGAAGGGGCAACTTTGAGCTTATGCCTCAGCTTATCCAATAAGCTAAAGAGAAAACTAAGAGCATGGCTTTCAAGACCACCTACCAGAGATCACATATCCAGATTTATAGCTAATGGGAGCAAGTAATGAAGAAGTTATAGGCCAAAACCTAACTGACCATTATGGGATAAATTTCTGATGTGCAGCAAACAGATAACAGGTAACAAGTTTGAGCTTATTTATAAGCTCATTCAAGGAGCTAAAGCTAAAACCAGATAGGTGGTCTTAAAGACCACCTAGCAGACTACTCCTAAACCAAAAGTTAGACCATGAAAAGCTTTAATGGACTCTGTACAATGACTGCCATATCTGCATAAAAACGAATTTGAACCTGGTTTGACTTTTTGAAACAGATAAAAGTTTGACCAAAATGAGTTTTAAGATCCAATGATGGACTGATTAAGCTTAGAAATGATGAAATAAAACTTTGGCAAGATCACTTAACTAGATATACACCCATATGATGGATGTATAACCACTGAATTTTCACAGACAAGTAAATAGAACAGATGAAAAGGAATTTTGACTTAAAAGGAACTTGGATGCAAAACAAGGACTGATAAGGATTTAACACTCTAAAACAAACCTAAGGCAACTAAACTACTCCATTCTTTTAACCTTTAGCATAGTTTAAACAAGCAATCCAAACATCCCTTTAAAACTGAAATGCAAACTTATCTAAAAAGAACACTGAACCAGCTAAAGCCATTGATTATCTTGAGTTTATAAGACACGAATGCAACTTTATAACCAAGTTTAAGCAGTTTATTACCTGATTTAAGTACAAACAAAAATGCAAATTGACTAGAAAACTAAAATTGAGATTCTCACTTTCATGAGTCCAGCTTTGTTGCAGACTACAACCAGAACCCAAAACTACTCCAACCTACTCTAATACACCCAAAAGCAACCTCTGCATCACCATTGTTCATTACCAAACTAAATTTGAATCCCAGTTGACTTTCGTTGACCATCTTTCAAAATTACTTGGAATGGATTTTTGAACTTATAAAAAGGCTTGAATAGCTTAGATAAACAAGATTGAGTTTAAGATTAAGCTTATAGAAGCTTATAATTGAGAGTTGCAAAATGAGATTTTCAACAGTAGACTAAAATCTTGGAACTTTAAACCAAACTTAAAACTGAGTCTCAAAAGTAACATACAATGATCTTTTAACTTAAATGAAATACAAATGAACAGAAATTACAACATTGGAACTTAAATTAAAACATTTATTTAAAAATCGACATTAAGAGAAATTAAGGAACTAACTACCCTCTTGATTCCTTCTTTCTTCCTCCTTTTATACCCCAGTGATTCTCCTCTCTGTTCGAACATATCCCACTTGAAATCTCAGCAATTGGTTGACTTTGTTGAGTTTTGGCCAAAAATTCAATTTTGGCGGGAAAGGGAATTTGACAGCTGGTGGATGTTGAGTGTGATGAGGGAAGTAGTTAATGATTTCTTGGATGTAGTGGAGGAGGGGGGAGACAGGGAAGAGATAAGGTGATGGGGGGTGGAGTGTAGCTTGGGGTGTTGCGGGTCTAGTGGGGGAGGAGAAGTGTTGCGCCAAGGTGGGTTTTGACCAAGTAGTTTGACAGGGCGTATAATATCAAAGGGTCCAAAATGGTTTAATGACAGGGGGTCCAGAATGCTTTGACAGGGGTCCAAAAAGGTGTAAAGGATAATAATCATAAGGACTACTTGTGCAATTTCTGAAAATGTAGGGACCTAGGCTGCCAATATCTCAAAGTTACTTTAAGGGACCATTAATGACAAGTTTCAAAAGTACAGGGACCAAATCTGTCATTTTCCAATTTTCCAGGGACTAATTCTGCCAATTTTGAAACTTGGAGGACCATTCTTGTAATTTTCTCAAACTTTTGACAATTTTTCACCAAAGGACTAAATTTGACAAGTTATGATTTTAAAAGGACCTTTGGTGACTTTTCTTTTGAAATTTTTACTCAGGGACTGTTTTTGACAACTTTTGAAACTTGGGGGACTGAAACTGCAATTTTTGCAAATTTGATATGTTTTTCATCTGATTTTGATATTTTTGCATTTAAAACTCATAAAACACTGATTTGTGATATTTTGATCATTTTGATGTGTTTCTGAGTGTTTTCAGATGAATTTGCAGTTTATATTGTACAAAAATGATGAGTATTTAGACACTCATCACGTAACTCGGATAATTAGTTACGCCGTAATTAATTACTTGGGCGCAAAGTTTCGAGGTCCAGGGATTAGAAGCGGCAAGTTAATATTTATTTTATTCACTTCGAGGACCAAGTATAAATATATCAAGAACAACGAGGGGCTGAAACCGTAAGTATTATTAAGGCTTTTGGACTTAATTTGAATCAACGCGCTACTTCAGGGGCCAAAAGTAACTACTAGTGCAAATAAGTTTCATAAATATTATTGGATGAAAAAGTTACGAAGTTGAGATGTTACTACGTAAATGAAGTTTTAGTTACGGCGTAACCTAGTTACGACGTAACTAATTATTTTAGTTACGACGTAACTATTCGAGATCCAGATTTCCTTGCGCTGTTATTAGTTACGGCGTAATTAGCCCTTAAGGTTACGCCGTAACCATGTCGGGGCCTATAAATACAGCCCTAAATCTGCATTTTTCAGTATCTCTCTTCACCCCTCTCCTTGGGTCGATTAGGGAACCACTCCAGGGCATTTTCCAGCAGTCCGAAGCCAGTTTTGAAGGAAGAATTCACTCGCAATCATCATCATTATTAGCTCTACATCAAGTAATTTGTATCAAACATTATGTTCAATTTAATTTATGATTTATTCATTTTTGTTGGTATAATTTACTATATGTTTGGCTAAGCACCCTGGTGCTGGCCTAGTTATGATTCCTTAATTGTTTTGTTTACGTTTAATTTATTTCCGTACAATTATTTCTAAGTGTATGCATGCATAGTTTATTGGTAGCCACCCTTGGTTTGGTAGTTTTGAATGGCGGTAGAGGCCAATTGCCTAGGAGATATGACCAACTGACCCTAGGTGAGCGGACTGAGACGGGAAGGGTAAGATATGACCAACTGACGACCCTTTCTACTTGTGCGATTTGACCAACTGATCACCTATCGTTTGGATGAACTTAAGAATTGGGGGGTGTAGTGTCTAAGTTCCTAACGGCCGGGCACTCACTATTATAAATCTAGCATGTAGCGGTACTTAATTACTCGGCTTAGGGGACCAGGAACAAAAGGACTCATGACGGTGCGCCTGATTTCTCCTGTGGTGGCATCTTTGCTGATAGGTTAGGGCGAATTGACCAAATGTTGTCCTCTCGCCCCACCTGAAGTAATTAGAAGTAATTAGACGTAGACATTACTAGCTAGGATGAATAACTAGGTTAGCACCACTATCCTTCATTGATCACACCTCTTGCCCTTTTTTACGCTTTCTTGTCTTAATTTATTATTTCTGTAGGACCTTACTTTTATCAACCTTATCACAAACCCACTTAACAAACACAAGTATCACCACGTTTGCCACACAACGAGTAGAAAACGTTCAACCCAAAACACAAACATAAAGCTTACACAAAGAAGGAAAGATTAAGATAGATGGTGACTTGATGTTTAAACAAAACCGTGTATGTGGAGATAAGATAAACACAATAAAGTTGTATATTCCTTGAGAGAGAAAATACACACACACACACACTTTCAAGCACACCCCTCAAATGACCATTTGAGGGGTATTTATAGTCCAAGGGACTTGATGCCCTAAAAGGCTTTCCATGGGCTCGGTTTGGACTTGGATTGGGCTTGGGATTCTTAAGCTTATAAACGTCTAGAATAGCTTAACTCTTAACCAATTAGCTTAGCCCAATCCACGAGCCCGATGACTATTCTATCACAATATCTAACACACGTTACAAAGTTCCTAAATATGAATGGCCATCACTTCTAATAAAAACTATTAAGGCTAACAATGTCCCCCTAAGGGGTGGTCATTCAAATGATGCTCCACTTGATAAGATCTTTACTTTCCTTGAGCTTGAACTTTGCGTGTAGATATAGAATAGTCGTGATTCTTTGTTCCTTCAAGCTTTGTGATCAGATAATGTGGTTGTCTGCCGTTGTCAACTTCGTTTGTTTGGTGTCTCCACGTCTTTCTCCACCATGCTCACACTTCTATTTGACTTTGAGTTTCCAATGATGAAGTTCTCGAGTCTTTACACTTTGTAGATTCTTTGACATTGACGAAGAATCATCTTTAACTTTGAGTTGCCTTTGATTTTGATGAGAACTTTCATGTGTTGTTGGTATGAGCATGTGGCGAGTCTGCACGATCCATCCGCTCCGGAGCTTCCATAAGAAGAAAACATAAAACAGGTTAGTAATAAGCGGATTCCGGCACTTACAAGTTTGAATTTCGAGGGTGTTAAAAGCATAGTGTGAAAACACGTCTCTAATTCTCACAAGGGCCGTTCCTGAACTGAAGTCCCACAAGTGAGATAACGCGATATACCGAAGTACATCTACAGTTCAGATGAGTCGCTGAGGTACACCGAAGCATCACCCCACGACTGTAGACCGTTTGAGACACACTAAGCATAATCCACAGGGAGTTACCGAAGTGACCTGCTGTCAGGGCTGCTTGATGTTGACCCTGGCAGGAGTTTCCATTCAATCACTGAAGATCACATAAGTGAAACTTCTCATAAATGTTTTGGCAAGTTGCTAAGATCTGCGTAGGACTCTAGAATATATCACTTGTGTCCTTATTGATGAACAACAAGCGATGTCGTGTCATGTGTTCCTATGAGATCTTTTGATGAATCTCGTGGCTCTAGACTTAATTAGTGCATTTTGGTTTTCCTGAGCGGAGACTAGGGAGAGGGTCTCCTTCTTCAATATCAACCAACTCTAAGAGAAGGTCAATAGATTATGTAGGGTTCCCAGTGAGAATGAAACAAATCCTTTTAAGAGGAATTGAGTGGCAAGGAGGTTTAGTGCAGTGCGTCACTGGGTCCATGACGTCTTTGTCTTCAATACCAGTGTCATCTAGTGACAACCAGTAGCAAATGAATTGAACCCGGTTTTCTTCCTAAGGTTGAATATGGAGGGCTATTTCTTTTCACCCTTTCTCATTACATTTCTTTTTAATTCTTCAAGCCCTTCTTTCTCCTTTCTCACATTACTCCTTTTTTCAATCATACCTAAGGACTTCTAATACTAAACTATTGGTGATGTCCTTAGGTAGATCCCTCCGGCTCTGGCGGATCATAGGACGAGTTTCCTATCCTTAGTCACCTTATAACTCCATGACTGTCCTATTGTTGCCATAAAACCAATTTCTTTGAAAATCTCTCAAAGTGTTTATGATAGAAAACATATTTGAAACACTCCGAGAGTTTTATATTTTTCAGAAACACTCCCCCTTCACATGTGCTTATAAGTTTTGACAGAAATCTGCACATAGAGGGTAGAGTTCGCACCTTTTGAATTGATCGGCTCATGATAGACAATTCCCCATGAGACACGGTTACGTTGCCTAGTTAAAGAGTTCCATTGTCAGTTTTTAGGTGACAACTAGCTCTAATAACTAACTTGAAGTTGTAAACACCCCTTGAAAAGGAGGTTAGACCCATGAAGGTGCATGTCTATCACAAGTTTCTCGAGATGGTACATTTACTGACTTAGATTCCCGTCAATTCATTGGTTTCATCTGAGTCGAGCTCATTTTGAGATTCAAACAACGATCATTAAAACTTTTTGATCACATTTTAATCACATCTCCTCCCCCTCAAAAATAGCATATTCGTGATATTTTTGATATCAACGGATTAAACAACATTTTAGAATCTTTTGGGGAGACAAACGGATTTGATTTAAGCATGAATATGGAACATTTTAGTTTTATACTCCCCCTTTAATAAAGCATAATCAATTAAAGGGTTATAGAGGGAGTTATCTTGAGCACAAAATATTTTGAAAAATTTTGAAAATCTTTTTGAACAATCTTGAAAAAGGTGCTCAAGATGATGATGATTTCTCACCATTTATAAATGTAGTGCACTGAAGCGTACACTTGATTTTTCTATAAAAGCACGAGTTTTGATTTGAAAAATAATCAAAAGTCATCATTTTAGTCCGGGTTTCGTACTGAAATATACGAAAGCCATTTTATGAAGAAATTTTGAGAAATGACACGTTTTAGAAAACAATAAAGAACTCTCGCTCAAGCATCTGTACATACTCGTATCATTGTTGAATGACATTTCTAGAAACGTACAGAATATCGATTATACAAGAGACATGTCGTGAGAAGAATATTTTTGTATTTTTGATTTTATATTGTTTTTGTATTTTTTGAAAGTTTTATATTTTTATATTTTGCTTTTGTTGGTTTTTCAAATTTTGTATTTTGTTTTTCAAAAATATTTATAGCGAAGCTTTTTGGAAAATCATTTTCAAGAAGATTCGAGAAGACTTTCTAACTCCTCAGGGGTTAGGCTTCGCATTCCAATTCGTCGAACTAAATAGTCAAACCTTTCTTTTGGAAGGGCTTTAGTTAATAGATCAGCGAGTTGGTAATCTGTCTTCACGAAGAATAATTCGACAGTACCTTCTTCCACATGTTCTTTTATGAAGTGATAGCGGA
The DNA here is from genome assembly GCA_910596185.1 of Chrysanthemum makinoi. NCBI lineage: Eukaryota > Viridiplantae > Streptophyta > Magnoliopsida > Asterales > Asteraceae > Chrysanthemum > Chrysanthemum makinoi. The sequence goes on along the minus strand of OU343216.1, from coordinate 43,393,303 downwards.
CTCTGATATGCTTAGTCTTTGAGTGATGAACAGGATTTCATGATATGGCTATGGCACTTTTCGAGTCACAATACATAGGTATTTTATCGAAAGTGAAGCCATAATCTGTGAGTTGTGTTCTCATCCATAGAACTTGAGCACAACACGCATATAGAGACACATACTCAGCTTCAGCGGTTGAAAGTGAAGTGCAATCTTGTTTCTTTGAAGACCAGCTTACTAACTTTTCACCCAAAATTGTGCTCCTCCAGATGTACTTTTTGCTGTAACTTGATCACCTGCTTGGTCCGCATCACGAAAAGGCAATTAGATCAAATCGGATTCCTCGGAACCAAAGTCCCATGTGAATGGATGTCTTCAAGTACCGAAAGATCCGTTTAACCTCTTTGAGGTGCAGTTCGGTAGGCTTTGCCCGAAACCGTGCTAATAAGCAAACAGCAAAATGAATATCTGGTCGACTAGCAGTAAGATACATGAGAGAACCAATCATGCTCCGATATTTCTTCGGATCAATAGGTTTCCCAAACAAATCGGCTCCAATTTTAGGTGAAGTTACCATTGGTGTTGACGAATCACAATTATCCATACCATGATTTTTCAAAATCTCGGTTGTGTATTTAGCTTGATTTATAAAAATTCCACGAGGGGATTGATGTATTTGTAAACCAAGAAAGAATTTTAGTTCCCCATCATGGACATTTCAAATTTACTTTTCATGAGATTTTCAAAATTTTTTGAAAGATTCGGATTAGTGGACCCAAAGATGATGTCGTCCACGTAAATCTGAACAATCAGAATGTCGTTTTTGTATTTTTTTGTAAACAAGGTAGGATCAACTGTTCCTTTGGTGAAATTGTTTTGGATAAGGAATGAGGACAGTTCGTCATACCACGCTCTCTGGAGCTTGTTTCAATCCATAGATTGCCTTTTTGAGTTTGTAGACGTAGTCAGGATGATTTATGTCTATGAAGCCTTTGGCTGACTCACGCATTACACTTCTTCTTTCAGAGTTCCATTCAAGAACGCGGTCTTAATGTCCATCTGATAAACCGTGATGTTTTTGTGAGCGGCATAGGCTAAGAATATCCTGACTGCTTCTAGTCTAGCTACCGGCGCGAATGACTCTTCAAAGTCTATCCCTTCCTCTTGTCTGTATCCTTTGGCCACAAGACGAGCTTTGTTGTGAATGACAGTCATTTCTTCATCCCGTTTGTTCTTCCATAACCATTTAAGATCAATGACGCGAACGTCAATGGGTCTTGGAACCATTTCCCAAGATTCATGTAGACGGTATTGGAGAAGTTCCTCCTACATTGCTTCTATCCATGCGGGATCTGCCATTGCCTCGCGAATGTTCTTTGGCTCTATATTGCTAATTGAGCAAAGGTAAATGCATAAGTCGCAATCGGTGGAAAGTTGGCGTCTCGTCTGAATTGGCCTTGAAGGTTCACCAATAACTTGTTCAATTGGGTGGTCTTTTGTCCACTTCAGAGTAGAAGGATACCATTGGTTAAACGTATGCGAGTTAGATGGTTCTTGTAAGCTTGAAGAAGATTCAGCTGATTCCGTAGCAAACGGGTTTTCAAATAAGTCGTCATCTAACATTGCATTGTTCTGGTTTTGGTTTTGCTCATCAACTGCTGGTAGAACGGGTGTAATAGCTGGAGTAGATGTAGATGATGTTGATGGAGTTGGTGCATTGGTTTCGACCGTTGTAGATGCATCTTCTGTTGGTAGTGGTGGATGATTTTGTGTGGGTGCAGCGGAATGATGGTTTGATGCATTTGTCGAAGTTCCACCATAGTATTCATCGAACATTAACTCGAAGAAATTCTCCCATTCTTGTTCTTTAGGATTGTCAAGCGAAGTTGATTGAGCTCTTTGAGGTACGAGTCCTGAACTGATGTGTCCAGAAGTTTGTCGGTTTAGTGCGGGTTCTAGAGCGAGTCTCTCAGAAGCCATATGTGAAAGTTCGTCAAACTTCACATTTATCGTCTCCATGATCCTCCTAGTTCTTCTGTTATACACCTTGAATGCCCTCGAGTTATCTGAATATCCAATGAAGATTCCAATATCACCTTTTGCTTTCAGTTTCCAAGATCTTCTCTGTCATTCGTAGGATAGCACAAAGCGCCAAACACGTGAAAGTAAGAGATATCCGGTTTTCTGTTGTTCACAAGCTCATATGGGGTTTTATTGAATCTTGGATGGATGAGGGATCGGTTCTGAGTGAAACAAGCAGTGGCAACAGCATCAGCCCATAGAAATAACGGTGCACTAGAATAGATTAGCATTGTGCGAGCAGCGTCCACAAGAGTTCTATTTCTTCTTTCAACTACCCCATTCTGCTGTGGAGTTCTAACAACTGATGTCTGATGTGTGATTCCAACATCTTCAAAATAAGTTCTTAAATCCTGATTAGTGAATTCAGTGCCGTTGTCTGTTCTTACAACCCTTACTGGAGTTTGAAGAAGTACTTGAATACGTTTCAAAAAGGTGATGATGATGCCTGGTGCTTCGTCTTTTGATCTCAGGAACTTAACCCATGTATATCTCGAATAATCATCGACGATAACAAGAATATACTTTTTCCCATTAAAGCTTTCAACTCTCATTGGGCCACATATGTCCATGTGCAACATATGCAACTTTGCTTCCTAACTAGGTACGAATTTGGGTTTATATGATGCTATTTTGCTTTTTCCTTGTTCGCATGATGGACATAAGTGATCCTTGGTGTATTTGAACTTTGGAAGTCCATTGACGATGTTGTCTTTGGCAAGATTGTTGATGGTGTCAAAATTGAGATGGGATAACCGTCTGTGCCACAACCAGGACTGTGTTCCAGATGCTCGTGTCATAAGACATATTGGTGATGAAGAGGCCATTTGATTGATGTCGATAGCATACAAGTTTGTATCCCGATTCCCATTTAAGAGATCAGTGCCATCCAAGTTTCTAACGAAGCAAGCATTTTTCCTAAAAGCAACCTCTAAATCTGCATCACAGAACTGCCCGACTGAAAACAAATTGTGTCCCAACCCTTCGACATAGTAAACCCGAGTGATCAAATAATTTCCAAAAGGTAGATCTCCATAACCCATGATAGCTGCTACATGATCATTTCCAAAACGTACGGTTCCCATGAATTTCCAGACGAAATTGATCAGCAGCTTCAGATTCCCGGTCATGTGCTTGGAGCAACCCAAGTCGACGATCCAAAGAAAAATTTCGATAACCTACCAGTACAGAAAAGAATATTGTGGAAACCGTTTTGATTTTGGTTCCTTTGGGTTAGAGGTAAAATCCTTATCACACTCAAAGAGGTTTTCTACTGGGAATTCTGGTTTATCACTCATTTTACCATTCTGGAGTGTGAAAGTTCTACCTGTGGGTTTCCAAATATCATCCCTAAAGTATACACTATAGTTCCTGTCAGTAGTGTAAAGCCTAAGTTTTGCAACTAGTCTTCCTACTTGTTTAGCGTAAGATCTTTTTGGAACGTTCTTCTTAACAGGCTTATCATTCACATTCTTAGAAACACAATCATCTTGATCATTAACTAAAGATTTCTTGCAAGTTAAACAAAGAGATTCAGCACATGCATTAGACTTAGCAAGTTTCATAGGTTCAGTACATTCAGATGAAATGTCTTTCTTATTCAAAAGCTGTAAATTCCTAGGGTGTTCTTCTACTTTCTTCTCCTTTTTCAAGCTACTACTCTAGAGGCAGTCGAGACTCTATTGTTCCTTGTATTGCTCTTAGGCTTTAGTCTGCTGCTCCTAGAGGTGCTTTCTAGTCCTGTAGAAGGTGAGGCACACGCATTAGGATTCACATTTTTATGAAAGGAGGTGGTTTCAGCTTTCCTAGTCTCTTTAGAGTGCATATCTAAACTTATGTCGTTTGTTCCATATGTTTTAGATGTGGAGGCAGACGCATTAGTGGTACTCATCTTAAAAAGTACAGGTGCTAAAACTTTTGGTTTCTCGATAACCGCTTTTCCCTTATCAATATTTTGTATAGGTAGGGCAGGTGGAGTGACTGGTTTTGATGAAACATTTTTCTCATTGACTTTTGGAGGAGGCATAGAAACAGACATTTTTGGTTTAGAAACCGGTTTGGGAACATTTGCTTTCTCCTAAGTCAATGGTTTTTTAATCACAGTTTCCACTGCCTTTCCTTTTTGACTTTCCAGCTGAGCCCTCAAAAGATCATTTTTCGCTTTCATGTCATTGTAGGCACGCTCATACGACAGTTTGTCATACTTGCTTTCCTCTGTTTTTCGATCAAGTTGTTTAAAATATGAGACATTTTCTTTTCAAGTTTTTCAAGAGCTTTTTCATATTTTGAAACAATTTCGGAGGTCTCATCCTGGAGTCTTTCATGATCTTCAACAGAATATGTTTGCAAAATGATGGACATAATATCAGTAGTCAGAACATCTTCGAAGAGTGAATCATTTAGATTTTCCAAAACTTTGATGTGTTCAACACTTTCATTAGCTTGCTTTACCAGGGATTTATGGTCCTTGACAAAGTCAGCTGTTTCTTTCAAAAAGGCTTGTTCAAAATGAATTACCCTTGAGTTGATGTTAGTCAGATGAGGGGCAATTTGAGTTTCAAAAAACTTTTTCTGTTCAATATCAAAACTATTTTGGTTTTAGTTTTAACGGTCTCTTGAAGATCTGCAATTCTCATTTTTCACTTTTCCAAAATACTTCTGGCATCACTTGTGTTAAAAGGATTGTTTGAAGACATTTGTTCAATGGTCGAAAGAGATTTGGAGACAACAACTGGTTTTGAAACTGATTTTGAAACTGGTGTTGACACTTTGTTTGAAACACTTGGTTTGGTGGAAAATGTTGATCGAGAAACAAACGAAATACCATTAATTTTGTTCCATTTGTTATAATCAATAGGTTTGATTTCCAGATGTTTTTGTTTCATTTTTTATCTACTCTCCTCAGAAAGTTCCAACGTTTCAAGAGAATCACGCACAATTATAGGTTCATGCAAAGGTTTTCCATTGTTCAACACATTCCGTTCTTTCTGAGCTTTCTTGAGGAAACCAGGAGGTGAGTTACCAAGAGCCATTTTATGTGAAGTATGAAAAATCGGATTTACTTGATTAGAAAGCATCTTGTTTGTCTTAGCGGAATGACCCGTTGTAAGAAGTAAATTATCCAATTTTTTGATTGTTTCATTTTTATCCAGAATTTCATCAAGAAGAGAATCTTCTCGTTTAGAAAAATCAGCAATCAACTGTTTCTTCTCTTTTTCAAGATCAGAGAACAGTGTTTTTTGTTTAGAAAGTTGGGCGTTTAGTTTAGAAATTTCCTTGTTTAAAGATTTTATTTTCAAGTTCAGATTCACATCAAGTGTATCGTACTTGATTTGCAATTGTTTTTCTCTTAAAACAGAATCTCGGTAACCAATTTCTAATTCTGATATTTTTTTTGTATGAAATTCATTATCTGGCGTTCTCTTGTAACTCTCAAGCTCAGTGGTCAATTTAACATTCGCGGCCTTAACTTCGCAATTGACCTTACTCACTTTCTCAATTTCAATGCCACAGTTACTGATTCAAACAACGATCATTAAAACTTTTTGATCACATTTTAATCACATCTCCTCCCCCTCAAAAATAGCATATTCGTGATATTTTTGATATCAACGGATTAAACAACATTTTAGAATCTTTTGGGGAGACAAACGGATTTGATTTAAGCATGAATATGGAACATTTTAGTTTTATACTCTCCCTTTAATAAAGCATAATCAAAAAGGGTTTAGAGGGGTATCTTGAGCACAAAATATTTTGAAAAATTTTGAAAATCTTTTTGAACAATCTTGAAAAAGGTGCTCAAGATGATGATGATTTCTCACCATTTATAAATGTAGTGCACTGAAGCGTACACTTGATTTTCTATAAAAGCACGAGTTTTGATTTGAAAAATAATCAAAAGTCATCATTTTAGTCCGGGTTTTGTACTGAAATATACGGAAAGCCTTTTTGAAGAAATTTTGAGAAACGACATGTTTTAGAAAACAATAAAGAACTCTCGCTCTAGCATCTGTACATACTTTTTTTTTCATTTTCATATCATGTTGAATGACATTAGAAACGTACAGAATTCGATATACAAGAGACATGTCGTGAGAAGAATATTTTTGGATTTTTGATTTTATATTGTTTTTGTATTTTTGAAAGTTTTATATTTTATATTTTGCTTTTGTTGGTTTTTCAAATTTTGTATTTTGTTTTTCAAAAATATTTACAGCGAAGCTTTTTGGAAAATCATTTTGCCACAAATGTAGGACCTTACTTTTATCAACCTTATCACAAACCCACTTAACAAACACAAGTATCACCACGTTTGCCACACAACGAGTAGAAAACGTTCAACCCAAAACACAACATAAAGCTTAACAAAGAAGGAAAGATTAAGATAGATGGTGACTTGATGTTTAAACAAAAGTGTATGTGGAATAAGATAAACACAATAAAGTTGTATATTCCTTGAGAGAGAAATACACACACACACACACTTTCAAGCACACCCCTCAAATGACCATTTGAGGGGTATTTATAGTCCAAGGGACTTGATGCCCTAAAAGGCTTTCCATGGGCTCGGTTTGGACATGGATTGGGCTTGGGATTCTTAAGCTTATAAACGTCTAGAATAGCTTAACTCTTAATCAATTAGCTTAGCCCAATCCACGAGCCCGATGACTATTCTATCACGATATCTAACACACGTTACAAAGTTCCTAAATGTGAATGACCATCACTTCTAATAAAAACTATTAAGGCTAACAATTTCAATATCAAAACCATCTTTAAATCGTGACATAGACTTAAGTTAATTTCCGATCCTCGTAGCTCTTGGGACGACCTCGGTTTTACCGAATACTACACTACACACGACCGGGTACACTGCCCATTAGTGCATTAGGGTAGACCATAGGTATAACGAGACACTATAAATATTAAGACCTGGTCAGTAAAACCTGCATCACATTTCACCAATGGTCTCTCCAAAGGCTACTTCACCACAACAGGCCAGTTCTTCCAAGGCATCAATCATCTTTGAGGTACTAAAATTATACGATGAGGTTGATGCGCAAAAGATACAATACAAAGTACAACAAACTGAAATCTTTGAATCGGATATTGAAAATATGGGCAATAGCAATGTTGTCCCATATGATCAATATGTGAAGCAAGATGAAAGAGAATATGTACCAAGTAATGTATCTCGCATCCAATGATGATTATGCTTTCATGAATCCCCTATGATCCATAGTTTCTGAACTTAATTCCTATAAGGAACAAGTTGCCATTTATGAACAACGTGCCAAGTTTGAATTAACTACCGGAGAGCAGGAAATGGATGACCAAATGCGTACAATTATTAGAAAAAGTAATTTTAGAGAAGAAGTTTTAAAAACAAGAGTTAAATTCCTTACAAGAAAAGCTTTCTAAAACTGTTAAGCAAAAGCAAGAACTCCAAAATAATGTTAAAGTGCTTAAACAATGCTAAGGAATCAAAACTTTGAATGATTTTCCAATCTAAAAACTTGGAAAACAAGCTTGAAAATAAGTTGTACGTACAAGGAATACCATCAGAATGCTCAACATGATAACTAAGCACAGATTATTAAGCGATAAGCATAGTATTCCCCTAGTAGAGAAGCCAAATCCCGAGTATTGTAAAAGCACTAGAGCTTTCCATGCGATTGTATATGATGGGAATGAGATCCTCAAGCCTAGGCAAACACCATTGTGTATTGGAAGCACTGATGAGGATAGAAAATTAGAAGATGCCTCTAGGGAGAAAATGGATTAGAAGCTAAATGATCCTGAGGTAAAAAAGAAAAACATACGATCAAACCCCATAATTACACAAAAGAAAATTGGATCTCCTTGAACATGTTTAAGCCTCAAACTAATTAACCAGAACAAATTTTTTGGAAGAAAGACATGGATAAGAAAAAAGCAAATGTACTTGTTGAAACAAACCCTCCCCTTAGGAAAGTGCTGAAGTATGTGTATCCTCGAAACACCAATGCATTTAGTTCTAGACCTATTTCCACTAATAGCAAAGACCTTAATCAGCTTTATATTGTTTATCAACTATTCGTTGACTTTGAGAAGACATGTAAGAAGAGAATCACACCTACAGGGATAACTGAAGGGGAACGGGCTTTTGAGCAAACTAAAGAATGCTATTAACGAGGTCATGCCTTTCTTTAAACAATTAAAGGTCAATTTGAGAGTCTTCAAAAGGATAAAATCGGATATTAAAGAAATGGAAAAGAAATTTGATGCAATGATTGTTGAGGTCATGATATGAACGGAAACTCAGATATAATGAAATTGAAAGAAAAAATGTGCATATCTTAAATGAGAACTTAGTATTGAGTTGTGTGGCTCAAGATGTGTTTTATACTGTTACTAAGCATTCTATTACTGCTTCTCAATTTCATGAATTATCTGTTGCTTTGAAAGTTTCCCGTGATCGTGTCATTGAGCTTGAAACCACAAATTCAAAATTGCATGATAAATTAGAACAGGATGATCATGATAATTTGGTGAAACATTATTCTAAACTGGAAGTTGAACATTTTAATTTACAACTAAAATATCAACATCTTAAAGAAAATGTTAAACCTTCAAATATCAAGACATCCTCGGATGTACCTGAATTTGATGCAGTTTTTGAAATAAGCAAACGTGATGAACAAATTCGAGCTCATTGTAACACGATCAGAAAATTGAGAGCCCAAATCTCACAATTGAAGGGCGAAAGAAACAATGTGAGTGGCTCCCAAATGCCTCTTCCTTTAGATTCTCAGTGTTCTCAAACTTTTCATCTTCAAAACTTGGTTAATGTTTTACAAAAGGAAAATGAGAGTTTTCTAGAAGAAAATGAAAAAGTTAAACGACACTTTAAAGAGTTATATGAATCAATGAAAGTAACTCGTGACAAGAACAACGAAAACATAACGTCTTTACAAAAGGAAATTGAGAATTTGAAGAGTCAGGTAAAAGGGAAAATGCCACTTGTCTTTAATGAGAATGTTGCATCAAAGTCATCTGCAGACTGTAAATAGACTGTGACTGTTAAATACTTTCCTCCTCATCTTAGAAATAACGAACTTGTGTTTCATAACTATTTCTTTCACCTTAAGGATAGTTTAGAATGTCTCTGTGAGATTGTAGAAGAGGATTACATAAATAAGCCACTTGATAGTGAAATTAGGTTTGCGTGCATTCAGGTCAAACGATCTCAAGAGCTTTTAGAATGTTCAATAGCAACATGTCCTAAGACCTTTGGTGAGAAAAATAAAGCAGTGATGCCTTGTTCCATGCCTAGTGCTAAGTATGCAACCCATTCGATGCCCAGTTTTAAGAAAGTGAACTGAAATGTGCCTTCAAGTAGCTCAGATCCCAGCACTTCTAATCCTGAAAAGCAAAAAGTAGCAATACCAACTAATATTCTAATTCCATCTACAGGAGTAAAAAGTGACACCAAATCGAGCAGGTCAAAGCCTCAAGGCAACACAAAGAATGATAGGACCTTGCAAGCTAGGAATGTTCAGTGGAAGAGAGTAGAAGAACACCCTAGGAACTTTAAGTTTGGATTGAATAAAAAAGGAACGTGTTGATTCTAGTATTAGCCTAAGCGTACTATAATTAATTAGAATTCTACTACTACTTGCAAAACATGTAATGAATGTTTGATTTCTGGTGTTAATTTTGAATGTGTTGTGAATGATGTGAGTAATGTGGTTAAATACCCAGTTAAGAATGTTAATGCTATCAAACAGGTTAAGAAGGCTAGAAATGAATGGTGGAAGAAGGTTAGAAAACATTGGAAACCCATAGGAAGAAAATTTAGTAATGTAGGTTATCATTGGATACCTACTGGCCGTAAATTCAATCTTAATGAGTTGTGCCCTAAATTATCTAGACCAATTCCCGTTAGGAAATGGATGCCTACTGGTAGAACTATTCCTTTAAGAAGTGAACATACTTTGAATAGGTCTAATTCACACACTAGCACAGCATCTATCCCTAATGAATTCATTGTTTCTACTTCCGATGTGGATGTTCCAATCATTGTTATAACCAAATGGAACCCATTCTTGCATGGGGATCCCAATTATCCAGTTATCCATTCTTGTATTTGTTCAACTGCAGATACGTTCACTCTGTCGTGGTACCTGGACTCAGGCTGGTCCAAGCATACACTGGGACCGCTCGCGGCTCATGAACTTCGTGAGTAAATTTATCAGTACTGTTAGATTCGGAAACGACCATTTTGGAGCAATTATGGGTTATGGAGATTTTGTGGTTGGTGATAGTGTAATCTCCAGGGTATATTATGTTGAAGGTCTTGGTCATAATCTATTCTCTGTTGGTCAATTCTATGATTCTGATCTAGAGGTTGCCTTCAGAAAACACACATGCTTCGTTAGAGATTTAGATGGTGTTGAACTTCACATGGAACCAATTTGTACACCATATCCATCGAAGACATGATGAGATCTTCTCCAATTTGTTTGTTATCAAAGGCCTCTAAAACAAAGTCTTGGCTATGGCATCGTCGTCTCAATCATTTGAATTTTAGCACCATAAATGATCTGTCAAGAAAGGACCTCGTGAGAGGATTGCCTAGACTAAAATATGAAAAGGATCACCTTTGTTCTGCATGCCAATTCGGAAAAAGCAAGAAATACACCTAAACCAAACCTGCAAACTCAGTTATGGAAGTTCTTCATACTCTTCATATGGATTTGTGCGGACCAATGAGAGTGCAAACAATTTATGGAAAGAAATATGTGCTTGTCATTGTTGATGACTACTCTCGATATACTTGGGTCAAGTTTTTTAGGACAAAGGATGAAACTCCAGACGTCATCATCAAACATATCAAACGCTTGCAGGTTCGACTTAACAAAGACTCTCAGAATCATTCGAACTGACAATGAATGAGTTTGTTAACAAATAACTAAGTCAATTTTATGAAAGCATTGGAATCAGCCATCAAAGAAGTGTTCCCGTACTCCTCAACGAATGGTGTAGTTGAAAAACGAAAATCGGACTCTTTGTAGAACTGCAAGAACTATGCTAATTTTATTCAAAGGTTCAATGTTTCTCTGGGCTAAGCCATTGCCACTGCTTGCTACCCCCAAATCGCTCTCCTCATCCACACCACTCATGGTAAAACTCCATATGACTCGTCACAATAGAAAACCTGATCTCTCTTTCCTTCGTGTGTTCGGTGCGTTATGTTATCCAACAAATGATAGTCAAGATTTAGGTAATTAGAGCTAAGGCAGACATAGGAGTTTTGTGGGTTATGCACCAAACAGGAAAGGTTACCGAATCTACAACAAAAGAACTCGGGATATCATGGAACAATTCACTTTACGTTCGATGAGCTGTCTGGGCAAATGGCTCCAGGACAATCAAGTTCTGGACCCCCATCTCAACCTTCACTAAGTAGTCCCATTAGTTCTTTCCTTTAACAAAACTCCTCACCAACAATTCCATATGTACCTCCTTCTGAAGAAGATTGGAAGAACTTTTGATCCAATGTTGATGAATATGATGAACCTATTGCTTATGATCTGTGCAATCCATCAACAGAGGTTATATCTAACCAAGTCAACGTGGACAACCCTTCAATATCTATGTCATTGAGTCAAGAAGCTCCTACTGCAGATCATTCATTCTCATCATCAGATCCTCAATCGTCAAGTGTACATCAAGGAAATTTTTCTGGCACCTATGATGGAGATAACCCCTTTGCTACTCCCAAAGATGCTCCATTTGAGAACATATTTGCTCCTGAACCAACTTCAGAACCATCTTCATCATGAGATCCAAACTCTGTACTTCGTCCCTCAACACAACCACCGAACACCTTAGAAAAATGGACACATGACCATCCATTGGACAACATCATTGGAAACCCTCTCGTCCAGTATCCACTCGTAAACAACTTGCAACTGATGCCTTATGGTGCTTCTTCACTCGTACTATCTAAGAGCGAACCAAAAGACGTCCAAACTGCTGAATGAAGACAATCTGGTTCAATGCCATGCAAGAAGAAATTCAAAAAAAATTCATGAGTTCGACTCGACTAATGTATGGGAATTAGTACCTGCTCCTGACTATGCTATGATCATTGCTCTAAAATGGATCTTCAAAGTAAAACTTGATGAGCATGGTGATGTATTGAAGAACAAGGCTCTATTAGTTGCAAAAGGATACCGTCAAGAGGAGGGTATAGACTTTGAAGAATCATTTGCTCCAGTTGCTCGTATCGAGGCAATCAGAATCTTCCTGGCTAATGCTGCAAGTAAGAATATGGTAGTCTATCAGATGGATGTAAAGACGGCTTTTCTTAACGGAGATCTTAAAGAATTGTATACGTCAGCCAACCTAAAGGTTTTGTGAATCCAGAGCATCCTACTCATGTCTATCGCTTGAAGAAAGCTCTTTACGGTTTGAAGCAAGCTCCAAGGGCATGGTATGATATGCTATTAAAGTTTCTTCTATCTTTGGATTCCCAAAGCAAAGGAGCATTGATCCTACATTGTTCTCCAGAAAGTCAGGCAAAATTTAATTCACCGTTCAAATCTATGTTGATGATATTATTTTTGCCTCGACTGACCCCAATGAATGTGACCATTTTTCTAAGGAGATGGGTTCCAAATTTCAAATGTCAATGATGGGACAAATGTCATTTTTCTTGGGATTGTAAATTTCACAAAGTCTTCGAGGCATTTTTTATCAATCAATCTAAATATGCAAATGAGATTTTAAAGAAATTTGGATTTGATTCTTGTGACCTGTTGACCTCCATGATAGGCGTACTAAACTGGATGAGGACCACTCAGGGATCATGGTAGATCAAATGAAATATCGTAGTATGATTCGATCCCTGAGGTACCTCATCCAGTACTGATATTTGTTCGCTGTATGCATGTGTGCTAGATACCGACTAAGCCTACCAAAAGCATTGAGCGGTTAAACGGTCTTTCGGTATCTCCAAGGAACCATAAATATGGGACTTTGGTACCGAGGACACCGTATGTCACTAACAGCCTATGCAGATGCGACCATGCCGATGTCAAGATACACGTCGAGCACGCAGAGGTGCTCAGTTTTTGGGTGATAAGCTTGTGAGCTAGTCTTCAAAGAAACAAATGAGTACTTCTATATCCTCTACAGAGGCTGAATACATACCATGTCATCTTGTTGTGCTCAAATCCTATGGATTAGATCCTAA
>OU343216.1:43359828-43375553 GCA_910596185.1 Chrysanthemum makinoi | reverse complement strand
AGGAAATGGTGCATATCCAGGATATGGATACGGATAGGGTCCAGGATAAGAAGTTTAGGGGAAAGGATATGGTGGAACATTGGGTGGATTGTAGGGTGGCAACTCATAATTGGCCTCTCGAGCCATGTGTTGAAATATAGGCATTGAATAATCATTGATGTAGTTGTTTCTTAACATCATCGAGTCTCTCCACACATCCCTACATTGAATCTCATCTAAATGTTGGTTCCACTCTCCCCAACCTGAATCAAAACTACTGGACGTACCCACTTGCACGTTCTCCATTGGTATACTTCCCTGCTGCTGTGGTGGTTGTTGTTGTTGTTGTTGTTGAGGTTGAGGTTCAACCCATAACCCCAAGGTTTTCAATCTCTTATTCAAAGCATTTCCAAAACCATTTGCTTTCCACATCTCACTATACATTGGCTCTCCACACTTAGCCAACTCCTCATCAACATAATACCCAAGATTCTTCGCCAACCTTGTCACGAAATGTCCTCCACAAATGTTGCTATTGCTCTTGATTCCGGGGCCTCTCCTAGACAAATACTCGGCTATCTGCCAAATCGCATTACCGTCCTTAGTTTCTTCCAATAACATCATAACCCATAAGTCCGGTTTCTGACATTTGTCCCTACTTCCAAACCTATTAAACGGCCCGGTCACTATCAATTTGTGAAGTATCCTCATTAATGGATTCCTAATGGTCGCGGCATTCCTCCTAGTGCAAGAAGGATCTCCCACTCGATTCCAATAGGTGGGTACACTAGGAAAGTCTTTTTCAAACCTCCTAAGCCTCGAAAAGTGAGCTTCAAATAACCGATGATTAACCTCATGTGGCTCATACAAACCAAGAGCCACGCCAAAAGCCGGCAAAGTGTAAGCATGATCCCTTCCACAAAGCCTAAACCAAACACAAACTTCCTCCATCAAGTTTCGAACATTCACCTTTCTTTCAAAATACATGGTTGAAAAGAACTCCATACACCATTCTCGATAAACCTCTTCATTGATGCTAAATGCTCTTTCCCATGACAAATCATCAAACGAATCCCCATCCGCTGGATACACATAAGATGTTCGCATCATTCTTCTCAACTCCTCTTCACAATCACACTCCGCAAACAAATCCCAATCAATCACCCTCGGAACCAAACATGTCCTATTTTGCAATTTCGATAACCTTTCCCGGAAAGCATGCTTCTCCCCGTCGGTGAGATCTTTAAACTTTAAGTTGGCATTTGCTTCCGTCTTCAAACTATACTTAACTTTCTTCTTCTCATTCCTTTGGACAAAACTTTCGTAACAATCGGGTTCATTGGAACTGGCCTCGAGCTTGAGCTACCTACAACAATTCTCTGTAGAAATCATAAATATAAGATAATATAAGAGTGTTAGAACAAACGGGAAGTTCTATGGAATCCTCTAAGGTTCCACTTTCAAAATTTCAAAAAGTTTTCAACACATAACCTGGTAACCGGATTTGGATTGCAGAGCAGCCGAATCGGTTACCCCTTTGGCCAAGATCCAACCGGTCGGTTGTGTTGCGCAACCGGATCGGTTATACAATCTGCATAAGGCTTTTGCCTTTTAATCCACTACCCACTCGAATTTTCTAAGTCCAATCCACTCTTAGACTGCATTCTAACATCCTCAATGATTTCTACATCCTTGAATTACTCTAAATTCGCTTTCCAAACCTCAAATCATCACACATTCATCATCTTAGAACTCAACTTAATAAGACCTATACTCTTCAATCATAAGTTCTAATCAATAATGTGGCATCTATTACTCACAAAAACACATCATCTACCATTAGGAATCACCAATTGCAACTTAACTTGATTCACTAGCACAACCTAATTAAATCCGAAAATTCAATCATCTAATAGTCAATCCATGTTGAATCAATCAATACAATTCTTTTTGCAATGCATTCCTATATCAATTACCCACTTAATCCAAAAATATTAACAACTTAATTCGAATTATAACAAAAACCCCCAAATTAGTGACCTAATATGCAATTCGAATCAAATGCTCTAAATAAATCAATTGAGTTAATTGAATGTAGATGCTTACTTGTTTGGGTGCCATGATGTTCTCCAACAACTTAAACAATCTTCAATAAGCTTCTCTTGGACGAATTTTGCAAAACCCAGCTGGAGAATTAGTGTGTGTGTGTTTTTCTGGAAAAGTGAATTTTTGGTATATATATTTGTATGCAACCAGTTCAGTCATGGACACAACCGTTTTGGTATGCATTTTGCCAAATTTTGCATTTTTATGTTACTTAGGCATTTACCTTCCAAGCAACAAATTTTTACTCAAAAATCCTGTTAAAGATGCACACAACATTCATCCACCATTTGGAAATTTCAACAATCATCCAATCTTAAAATTCAAATCATCATACTAATGAACTAAACCAAATCTCAACTAAAACTCAGTCATAATGCATTAACCAAATAACCTCAATCATAAAAATAAAAATGGTAAAACTAAAATGAAACAAGAAATCCTAAATGCATAAAATCAAAAAGAAATAGTTCATGAAATTCAAGCAAATAATTGCTTGTTTATTATGGTCCCTTGTCTTTTCCTTAGAATTCCTCGAAATACTCTTGTCTTAGGATGTCCTCACTTTGAAATTTTCCGGTCAACTCACGGAATGTTTCAAAAGTTTTGAACTTTCTCATGAATCTTCTTCCGTCCGGACAAAGTATATCGAACTTAACATGCCATTCTCCATCTCCAGTTTGTCTCTTGTAAGTGCCCGACCCCTCGGGTCTCCATTCCAAATTCTTTAGTTGCACCGTCAAAGAACCTAAGAAAGTCGGTCAACTTTCTTGTAGACTAGGTATGTTCTTGAATGGGTTATAAAAAGCTTCCACCGCTAATGCACGTTCCATTTCGTCCTCTATATCAAAATAAGGCGGAGCTAACGGTCCATACATTGGGTTTCCTTGGTTATCATGTCCCACTTCAAAACAACGTCAAATCCATCATTTCCGCTTCCATCACATTCTAACTCCTCCATAAATTCCTAAAGTTGGTCCCTCTTGGTTTCGGATAGTATGTTTGCCTTGAAATCCCATCATCAATAGTCATTCTGCCTCTTCCCATGTCTATAATTGCACCACAAGTTCGTAGGAATGGTCTCCCCAATAGTAGTGGTAAAATCTTGTCCACCGGAATATCTAGGACAAGAAAATCGGCCAAGTATACGGTGATAGACAATTTGCACTCTCACATTCTTCACCTCTCCCATTCCTTTGGCTTGAGAATTATCCGCTATGGTAAGCTTCGAATGATTTGGTTGCGGATTACTTAGACCTAAAGTCATAAACAATGGATAGGGTATCACATTAACACTTGACCCCGTATCGGCTAAGGCATAAACTGGTGTAGTCCCATTCACTTTTATTGGCAAAACAAAATTCCCCGGATCCTTCTCCTTTCCGTGGCATGCCTCTAAACAAAATTCTATCCCTCTCTTCCTCCGTTAGATTCTTATCTTCCAACCTAGCCCTTGCTAGCATCACCGCATCCAATTTCTTACGGTAGAGCACATAATCTTGAAGTACCTCTATCACCGGTTTCTTCTCATTAAGCTCAAGAAACTTTTGTTCTAGGTTTTCTAAAATAGCTTCTTTTTGTTTGTCGGTTAAAGGTTTGAAAGTATTTGTAGTGGGAGGTGATGATGGTGTGTAATCATTGTTGTTGGTGGTTGTGGTTGGGGTTAGTTTGTTTGATGAAGTTTTCTTCCGATTTGCTTTCCCCATTTTAACTACTTCCACATCTTTCTCTTCCATGTTGGCACACACTTCCACTAGCATTTCGTTCACTCCTTTTCCTTCTTCCAAATCAGTTATATTAATCCTCATTTCACCCATTGCAAAATCAACTTGGCACTTGGTCGTGACAAGAAAGTCTCGATCAAAACATACATTTGGTTCATCCGCATTCCCCTCTTCTAACACAACAAAATCTGTTTCAAAAATGTGTCCATGAATATTGACCTTAAGATTTTTAACCATCCTTCTTCCATATGCTTCATAGTCCAAACGTACATGACCAATTTCGTCAAGAACCTTCTCCAAAATGTAGTTGTCTCCATAAGCCATATTAAGTTGCGCGTCCCAATCACTTACTCCTTCTACGCTACACGGCGTACCAAACCTCATTAGTGGCGAATCATACACCGTCAAAGGTGCTTGTGTGAATACTACGACTCTTCCCTTCTTGGGAAGTTGAACTTTGTTTTCACCCGTTTCCTCCATATTAACCGTATCAATCCCCAAATCTTTCTTACTCTCTACCAAGATACCTCCAATCTTTTCCAGTGAACTTCCGGTATCCTTAAACATTTCATCCAAAGTACGAAGGTATTCCGAGATTCCGCTCAAACTATTCATACTAACTAGCTAAACTAGACAAAACAAAACAAAACAAAATCCGAATCATAAGCGTTAGAGTTAGTAAAAACAAGAACAAACTATAGAAACATAAACTAAGCAAGTTAAGATACTCAACAAAACTAAAAACATAAGTTAAAACTCAAAATCTAAAAATCATAAAAAATTTACCGAGAGCACCAACCGGATCGGTTGGCTCACCAACCTAATCGGTTGGTGGTAATAACTAGACCAAGTAAGCTAACCGGATCCGGTTGTGGGTTGCAACCGATCAGTTAGATCGACACAAAATTAAAAAACTGAATATTAATTGAAATTAAAAGAGATCATTAAGTGTACTAAACTCTAAATTAATTAAGACTCTACATTAACCAATACTTAATAACTCAATAATTAAACATTAAACTAAAAACTATATTAACTACCAATTAACAACTACCATAAAGATAATTAAACATATAACTGAAAAATTATTATCTAATCATGAATATTAAAAACTATAATTAATCTATTAATAATTAACTAATAATATCAACTATAAAGAAAATATAAATAAATCCAAGAAATCATTAAACTACAAAACATAATCTGTAAATAAGATCTAAAATGACAATAATTACTCTAGGAACTATAACACAAATCACTAAGTAAACTAGAACCATGAAATCAAAAATAAAAATCACTAAGTAACTCTAACTGGATTCGGTTGCAAAGCAACCGAATCAGTTAGCTTTTAACCAAAACTTTTTTTTTTACCAAATTCAATTCCAATACTACCAATCTTACAGAAAATCAAAGTTGAAATAAAATCCCCGGCAGCGGCGCCAAAAACTTGATGTGTTACGTGTAGTGCAAGTTTTAAAATTTATAAACACGATTTAACCGTCTAATTCTATTAACACATACGAGCAAGTATACTCGTCCGTGATAGCAAAGTTGGGTAAGTCGAGATCGTCCCAAGGGATTTTTTTGATTGAAATTGTTTTGATGAAAAGTTTCCAACAAGAAAGCTTGTCAAGGCTTTCTCAAATAGTGATGTTATAGTGAAATTCAATAATAAGAAATATATACTTGTGTGTAGTCTATAATCAATCACAAATAGTGTTCATGAAGGTTTGGTGTAAACTCTTGATGTGATGCACAAATCATAAGCAAGTGATCTCCAACCATGGTATATGTTTGTAAAAATCATTCTAAGAACAAAAACATATAGGTAATCCTTTCGGTCCTTATCCTAATGATTATTCTTTAGAAAATCCATTTGTTTGCAACATGTTCTTATTAAACTTGTTCTTACGAATCTTTCGACCCTTTCGTGATGAAAATGTTCCTAGTCTTGTTTTAATAAGCAAACATGGTGGTTGTCAATCACCATATCCCCATACTAGTTTGTCACTCAACTTTTTGGAATAAAACACAAGAGAAATCATTTCGGTCCTTTTTCTTAAAACGTGTTTTATCAACAAATCAAACCGAGACTAGTATTTTTCCAACAAACTCATTTAAACAAGATCATATATACATGCATCACATATTAAGAACACTAGAATGATTAACTACATCCCAACACACAAGTATATCCCAAAACTACTCCATGATAATAATAACTAAACACAAATCATAACAAAGTAATTCCAATAATTCAAGAGAATAAAAATCCATAACAAACTTCATAGAATACCTAAACTTTTGCGATTACAAGAATTAGAATTCGTGGATTGTAGCAACCACGCGCCTCCAATCACCTAGATTCACCGTATAACTCCAAATTACCAAAACTATGGATGAGAATGGTTCCCTCCTTGCTTCTGGACGTTTTTCAGTGAAGACTAAGCTTTTTGGGTTTAATAATATGGTTGGTATTAGTTTTGAAGTAAACTAATAAACTTTTGGTTGTGTCACCCTTAGTAAACTAGGACTAGGTTCATTATATAGCCAAATATGCTTCCACAACTGGCCAAAAACGTTCCCAAATAGTTAATAGCAAGAAATGATCAGCCTCCAATGATTATGGGGAGTTAAGGCAACAATAAATGCAACTTTGTGTAATTTCAGCTTCTGCAACCGGATCGATTGCGATGGCAACCGGATCGGTTGCGATTTGACCATTTGCCCAGCCGGATCCGGTTACGAGTCACGACCGAACGGCTGGGTGTTGCTCTTTTGACTTTTGTTGACTTTCTTGTTTATTCGCTTCATTCTTTGCTCTCGCTAATGATTTCCAAGGCAAAACTTGATCTTTCCTTGTTGTAGATACTTAGAAATCATTGTACTTCCCAATCATTGAATCCAAAAGCTTTCTTGCTCGACTTCCTTCCTCTAGAATCTTCCAAACGTGCATAAAAACTTCATTTCTTCATCATTCGTGATACCTAGCTACACATACATACACAATACGCATCTTTTGCACTTTTGCAACAGTTATGAGTAAATATAGCCAATTATCATGCACAAAACCAACAATAACGCTACTAAAAACATGTTCATTTTAGGCGTTATCAGTTTATCATGAGGTATGTTAACTAAATTCCCTTTATCATTTTTTGAGGTAGCCTTAAAATCGCCTTCAACAATAATGTACCAAAGATCAATATCTTTAGACTTCACATACGTTTTGAATCTATTTTTCCAATATATAAAACCATTAGTTTCAAGTAGTGGTGGTCGTTGCATAGATTGCCCTTCCTTATAATTTTCAGAACACATAGTGATCGAAAAGTTTTTAAAATACAATTTTACTTTAAAACTTTTATAAACTTAGCTCTTGATGCCAATTGTGGAAAACTAGAAGGGGGGTTGAATAGTTTTGCCGATTTTAAGTTAGTTTCAAAAACTTTAGATTCGTTAATATGTGAGATCTTATGGATGTAGAGAAAATATAGATCTAATGATAAAGCAAGTAAATAAAGTAAAGCAAAGGGATAGAAATGACACAACCGATTTATAGTGGTTCGGCTACAAGGACACCTTCCTTGCCCTACTCTACTCCCCGAGTCACCTACTCGAGAGTTCAAGCACTATGTCAACAAACTCCTTCACTTGGCGGAGAAGCCTTCACAACGTTGCTTACACCTTTTTCCGATACGTAGCTAAATACCGAGTCCGTAACACGGTGGGCCAAACCAACACGACTATTACACAACAAATATGTGAAATATCAAATACAAGATCTTCGCTACAGAAATCTTGCGGAGGAACAAATCAATCAAGGACCCCTTGCTTGGATGACTTGTAGAATGCTCGTGATCTCGCCTTAGAAGGACCTATATGAGAATCACTAAATAAAGAAAGAAGGAAGTACTCTCTAGATCAAGTGATCTTTTGTTAGAAGAGAATGAGAGTATATGAGAGAATTAGTAAGAAGAAGGGTAAGTTAGAATGAAGAAATGGCTCTCTATTTATAGGCAATTTCTGCCACTGCTCCCCGGATCCCACGGATCCCTCCCACTTGGGATCCGTCTAGTGTAATCCTAGGGATCCGTGGGACGCTCCTCTTTGCCCATGGGTTTTTTGGTTATGGGTCATGGGTTATGGGTTGGTCCATGGGTTTTCCTTTAGATTCAATGTATCTAATGAATACATTGTATCTAGTCAAATGGGTATGGGTCAATGGGTTATGGATATGATCCATGGGTTGTGGTTTTTACCCATCCTAATAAACTATTACAACAAATGATTAATTACAACATTTTTGTATTTAAATGGCTATATGTAAATGCTTTATAAAAATAACATGTATCCTTATAATTGTACTTAAGATAACATTATATTTATTATCAACAAAACACAAAGAGATCGCAAAATATTAAAAAACGTTTTTACGGTTTATTTGTATTAACAGGTTTGTTTTTCATTTTTCATTTTTTCTTTTTAGAATTATGCTTGTCGGTAGTGTGATTTCAGGGATTGAAGTTTGTTCATGATGCTTATTCGAAGGCACGTCTCTTTTTCGTGGGCCTTCTTTCTTTATGGAGCAAATTTCAGGGAAGTTCTCGCTCTAATTCTACTTTTCTCTTCACCTTTATTTAATTCTTAGTACAAAAGGGACTTTGTACAATTCAAGTGGGGGGACGGGAGTAGAATTATCGCTTGAACATTATTTTGCCCTCATTTTTCTAGTTTATTTTGAAAAATTATGCTATTTTTAAATTTTTGACATGTTTTTCTTAACCTAACTAGATTAGACCTTAGCCGAGCACATACAACCAATGATATATTATGGTGAGATTAGCTTTATCCGTTTCCAATATTTTACCCTAAATCCACCAAATTATGAGTGTACCGGTAGCTTGTAAACTTTAGAACTTGGCATTTGCATCATTTCGAGACCATAGACGAGGTATGTTGAGTTAAGCTCAAGAGAACATTCAGAGACATTCCCAATAGATCCTTCACTATCATTAGATTGACAGGTAGAATACTCACTGGATTTGTCTCCTGAGACACTGGTTCCAGAACTTTTCCCAAAGGATCCTTCCCTGTCATTGGATTGACAAGTAGAAAACTCAATGGAATAGTCTTGAGAAACAAGTGTTTCAGGGTTTTTTCATTTGCTGTAATCAAATAAAGACTCATTAAACTTTTTTTTCAGGCTTAGGTGTGTAGTCTTCATTAAGTGGTGGTGGTAGTCCTTTATAATTATCAGTTTTAACAAATCTTTTATAAAGTGGTTTACCAACGTAATCTTCTTCTGAACTACCAAATATTCCAGGTTTCATTTCTTCCTCATAACTCAAAACCTCACTATCTGATTTAATCTCATGACCAAATCCCAATTTGCAATTAGAGCTCATGCCAGAATTAATTAGCCTATGTAGATTCTTAGAAGACTCTCCCCAAGACCCAACTATTTTCTTTAACTCATCTCTTTCCTGTTGAGCTTTCATACCAATTCTTCTATATTTTCTTAGCTTCTTATCCTTAGCAAAATTATCATTAGCTTGAAAAATTAGTTTTTCATTTAGTGATGAATTTTGTTTTTGAAGGTTTGAAATCTGTGCTTTTAATGTTTTGACTGCATTGGTATAATCTAGAATTTGTGTTTCTTGTTCTCTCAACTGAGTTAATTGCTTATCACTTTGTGTTTTAAGTTGGTTATATGTATCAACACATAGTTTTGAAAATAAAGATACCTCACTGTTTGAGCCAATGGCCATGAAAGCAGAGTGATTGGCAGACTCTTCTTTAGCATGTTCTCCCCAATTGATAGCACCTCCATCCATGGTCAGCAGCCCAACCTTTTGACTCTCCTTCTTCTCAACTTCCTTTGTTTGATAGGGAGATTCCTTCTTCTTCATATCAGTTGCCACAAGAGATTTACATTCCCTTTCAAAATTCCCAGGCTGATGGCAGTTGCAGCACTCAAGCATCTTTTTATCAAATCCAACTGGAGTGTTTGGATCATAACGAACTCTTCTAACATGTCTCTTAAAGAACCTGTTCATCCTGATAACAATCATAGCTATCTGCCAATTTATATCCATCTCCTCAATATCTGCATCATTGATCTACTCCAGATCTTCATTGAGAAAATCTATCTCTTCTGATGATCTAGCAAAAAGAGAGTAGATAACCTGATCAACAACTCCAGCAGGTGCCCCTCTTTCTATAGTATTCAATAAGGAAGTATTATATCTACCACCAGACTTAACCTGGTTAGTACTGTTCTTGCCATGTGAGACAAAGGCAACATTCTGAGAGCTGGAAGAGGATGGTTTTGACACATTCTTGATTTACTGTTAAAAACCCTTAGGTTGTTGTACAGATCATCAATTGACATGATTTCAACTTCAGGCTTGGTCCTCATGGTCATTGTCAGACTTGACCATTCTTGTGGTAAAGACCTGAGAAATTTGTGATTTGCATCCTCATCAGAAACACCAGCACCATATGCCTCTAATTGTGATAGTAATTGTTGAAACCTGTCATAGCCCTTCTCTAATCTTTCAGAGCTGTAAATAGCAAAGGCCTCAAATTGTTGTTTGTAAACAGCCTTTTGCATCTTTTTGGAGTTAGCATTCCCTCAAAATCTTACTTTGATTGCCTCCCAGATCTCTTTTGCATCATCCATCCCATGAAAACGTCTGATATGCTTCTTGGGAAGTGCCATTAACAAGATGTTCTTAGCCTTTCTTTCCTTCTCTACAGCAAGAATTTCAGCAGCAGTAACATGTGGCAACATAGAGTAAGTGCCATCTTTTCCTTTGGAAACCCTCTTTTTAAAGTTTCCTTTTTGTATCACCTTCCACACTTCATTATCAGTGTATTCTAGATAGTGCTCCATCTTCATAGGCCAGATGTCATATTCATCTTTCTTCAATGGTGGAAGCTTCATGTTGGAGATGGTTGTGGTATTTGTGATTTGGGGTTGTTTAGGTTGAGAGTTATCTGCTCCATCTTTATGGTTGGATTCTTCATCACTGGGGTGGTCAGAGTAGGTTTCAGTTGCTTTTTCACTTGCTTTTTCAGACATGTTTGATGTTTTCTGATTTGGAATGAGTGTTTGTGTTTGTGTATCTTCAACAACAGAGTCCTTCTACAGGCTTTGATACCACTTGTAGGTCCAAAGTTATGTATCTAAGTAGCCTTTGTATAACTTATAGCAAACTTGAATAAATCCAAATTCACTATGTGAAGAACTCTTAACAAGACCTTAATGTGCTAATGCGGAATCTTAACACAAAATGTATGAAGAACACAATAATATACTAACTTCGTATTTTCTATTACTTTGATCAATGGTTAAGGCTAACAACTCATACCTTAACCTAATACCTTAGGGATCCTTTTATACACTAAGGAAACCGTAATTGACTACGAGACTTGTAGAAGGGTAAAGATATCTCTTCCTAAGATATCTCTACGCGTACATATCCATTCCCAATATAACTCTAACAAACTATTTTGTTTTTATCATAAATAGACTTAACTATAAACACTTTGCTCTGCCAGACTTAACCACATTAGTACTGGCAGACTTAACTAACAGACTTAATTCTGTCTTACTAGACTTAACTATCATACTAACAGAATTAATACTAAACAGATTTAAACAAGACTTAAATCTGTTTTTCAAATTATAATTCCCTACAATGATTGAGTGAGTAGCTGAACGTTTGAAACAAATGCAAGTGAATCATTTGTTATTGTTGGATTGAGTTTTTCATGATCAGACGGTCATGGGCAGCATGCTTCTCATGTTGTAGCAAATAAGCGTACAACTGCTCATAGTTTGTATTTCTCAATCCTTTGTTCAGCTTCACTACGGTAACAAACCTGTTCCACTCAGGTGTCATGTTGTTTATGAACTTGGATTGAGTTGAATATTTGACATAGAAATCTTGATATTCCTCATATCATTCACAAGTTTGTGAAACCTCACATAGTACTCTGCAATACTCTCCCCCGAGTTCATCTTGAAGTTCTTAAACTCATCGTACAATTGTGACTCTCGATCTTCTTTAGTCAGTTCTGAGCCAACAAGAAACATTTTGACATTGTCCCAAACTGCTTTGGCTTGGGTGTTGTGATTGATCAGCTTGTAGATATCCTTTGGTAGACCTTGAAGGATGATGTTGGAAACTCTGATGCCAGCATCATATATTTTCTTCTCAGTCTCATTGAGATCATTGTAAGTCTTGGGTCTATCCATTCCCAGAGTGACACGTCCATCTTCACCAGTTGCTATTTCATCTTGGGTGGTGCCCATTTGGTACGGTCCTTCATTAATTGCTTGAATAATGTTCAGACCATTCTATTTTCCCAAGCAATACAATCGGATTCTTTGTGCCCAAGAGTCATAATCTGTTCTATCAAGCATAGGAGGGCGGGTATTGGACCCAGCAGCTTGAACATCGTTGGAAACAGTAGACATAATGTTCAAATACACGAGATTTTACAACTCTTAGATTTAAACCAAGAAATCGAATCTTTCGCGGGTTTTACAAAATCAAGAGGAAACCGTAGAACCCAAACCGCAAGTATCAAATCTCAAGAATCAAGTCGCAATGTCTCAAACCGCAACACACAAACCGCAACCCTTGGTCAAATCTCAGGACGTCAAATCGCAGAAATTGAGTCAAACCGCAAGTCTTCAAAAACATAGAGTCTCAAATCGCAAGAGGACCAAACCGCAAAGTTTTCAAATCTCAAGACTCAAATCGCACAAGTCTCTAATCGCAAGAGGCCCAAACCGCAAAGTCTTCAAATCTCAGGCCTCAAATCTCAACTTGAACAAAAACGCAGAGACCTCAAATCTCAAAGACTTTGAACCGCAACAATGACAAATCGCAACAAGGCCAAATCGCAAGTCTCAAATTTCAGAAGCTTCAAACCGCAAAACTGACAAGTCGCAAGACTCAAATCTCAAAAGCTTCAAACCGTAAGATCAAGTCACAACGCAAAGTGACAAACTGCAGGTCACTTTTGTGAAGTACAAGTGTCACTTTCAATCAATTTTGTCTTTTGGCTAATATACAAATCGCAGTTTTGTCTTTTGGCTAATATACAAACCTTTGATTAAAATATAGAAATAAGGAAATGACAGAGTTGCCCTTGGACTAAAGACAAAGCAAACGCCGACTAACGTGGTTGACTAACGGAAAACTGGTCAAGGGACCAGTCTAGCCTCAAAAACTTGGAAAAATGACATCTGACGATGAAAATGGCATGTTTTGGTTCAGTACGTCGTTTTTGGACAAGTTTAGGGACCAACAATGTATTTTAGTCTAAATTTTATTTAGTTGGTGTTTTTATGAAGAAATATAAGATAAGATGATTTATGTGTTATTGTTTTATAACATGTGATATATTAAGTGTACTTTTGAGTGAAGAGTATTCTAATAATATCATTAATGAATTGTAAAATTCATTTAGTGGTGTTTGAAAGATATTCATTTAGTCGTGTTTGAAAGATATAAATGATTTATGCATTATTGTTTTGTACCATTTGATATATTAATTGTACTTTTGAGTGATGAAGTATTTTAATTATATTATTAATGATTTGTAAATTTCATTAGTGAGTGTTTTAATGAAAAAGAAAAATTAGATGATTTATGTATTATTGTTTTGTTCCAAATGGTATATTAATTGTACTTTTGAGTGAGAGTATTTTAATGATTTCATTAATTCTGACATTAATATACACGAATGTTACAAGTTAGATAATTTATGTATTATAGTTTTGTACAAAGTACTATATTAATTGTACTTTTGGTTACAAGCTTGGTTTAAAAATGCGCGCATCATTGCGTAAATTGCGTGCATTGTTGCATTGCATTTAAGATTTCGCATCATGGTGCCTAATGCGAGGCCATCCCAAAATGCGCTCGCATTAGACCGCAATTTGCCGCATTTGTGTAATGCTAGCAACAGTCGCAATTTTCGCAATATGGAATTTAGGTCATTTTAAAAAATTTAACCATTTAGAATAAGGCAAAATATTTTAATGGACATTGAAAAATAGAAGTTGTTTAAAGACGTACAAAACAAACACAATAACGACATCCAAATTACCCTTTGCTTCATGACCATGCCCCATTAACATGATTTCAAATCTCGCAAACAATCTTCTTATTCTAGCTTCATGTTGCGCAAGAGTTTATATTGTTATTTAATCATACATAATCATATATGTTCAATAATTGAGTTGGAAATCACCCGTGTGACTCAAATTTGACTAAAATTTTCAGTTTTGACTTTTGCTATTTATTTACTTAATACATTATAACATTATGTTATCATGTATATGTATAAAAATGAACATTAATCATTCACGTTCAACCGCACTGACCAGTAACACTAACAAGGACCCAAGCTGAAATTATGAAATTCAAGATCCAAAAATTAAAAATAAATTTACAACTTACAAGTTTGTTCAAAAAATAACTAAAGGAGTAGGGTCTCGTTTAAAACAACATTTAGTTGGAGTTTATAATGTTGTTTCTAAGTATTTTGTGTAATGACTTAGCGACTTACTTGTTTTAAAATAGATTATTTAACTATTTTATATACCTCAATGACTTTATTTGTAAATTTATTGCATTTACTTGATACTCTATTTAATATACTACACATAAATATTTTTTGTATTTTTTAATATAAAACGCATCGCCTCCAAAATGCGCTCGTATTTGCAACACGCATCACGCATCGGCCTCTAGGATCGTTAACGCAATGGATCGCAAAACGCAATTTTAAACCAAGGTTACAAGTTTAGCGGGTTACTTTTATTAGAAATGTTTTTTGTATTAAAAATTTTAAGACTTCTTTAATATCCTAAACACCTTTATATAGTAGTATAGATAAGTATAATTTGTTTAAACTACAAGTGCCAAAGACGTATGATTCTAGAAAATTTTGAATCATAAATATGTAACAATTATCTACCGATTTTTTTGATAACAAAATATACCTACAAACGAAACGACACCGATACGTGAAGTTTGGTATATACTTAGCAAAAAAAAGATATTTAGCGATTTCTTTACTAAAAGATATAACAAAAACGAGCCAAATATTGATATACTTTTAAATAACGAGCAAAAAACCACGTCGCAATGCGCGTTGGTGCAACTATTCCCGTTAATTATAAAAAAAGTAGTGGAGAATGTAGATTATAATAGTATTGTTTTGAGTCGTAGGTAGGGCTGAGCACGGTTTAAGACCGGATCGGATCGAGACCAAATTAGATCAAAACCACGGACCGAGGATTGGATTGAATGTGTTCGGTCTGGTCCAAGAACGCATTATTGGTTGGTTTGTACGTAAGACCGAACCGACCGAACTGAGACCTAAATAAGAAAAAAGTTAAGATCTAGACTGGACAGCTAATAAAGTGAAGAAACAAGTGGTTGAAAGTCAAACAAAACAAACAAAGTGATTCAATCAATCAGTCAATCAAATCAAATAGAAAGAAAAAGATGCATCTGAGTGAGAATGAGGGGATAGAAGGGAAGGCGTTTGTAGTAACAGGTGGACTGGGTTTCGTTGGGTCATCTCTTTGTTTAGAGCTTGTTCGCAGAGGCGCTCGTCTTGTTCGTGCTTTTGATTTCAGATCAACTTCACCTTGGTCCCATCTCCTTCTTAACAACGGTGTCCACCTTCTCAAAGGTTCATTTCATTTCTATAATATATACATACATACTTTAGGTTCATATTTGACTGAATTAGGTATGGAGCATTAGTCCAATTGTTGGAGCATTTGTGCCTGAGTCAATTGACCCAAGTTCAAGTCCCATCCTTGGCATTTGCTTCATATAGGTACCTACCTCCGCAAAACCTATGGGCACGCTGGAGAGACTT
>OU343216.1:43282268-43359728 GCA_910596185.1 Chrysanthemum makinoi | reverse complement strand
CCTGGATATATTATTAATACACGCATACTCTGAATAGTATTAGCGATTACAACCTTGGAGTGTATCGACTCTAAATATGACAAAAAGTTATATCTAACTCTAACCTAGGACCTCCTTTTATAGGCTAAGGAGTCCTTTACAATATACAGTATGTACTATACACGATAAATATATTTACCATACTTATCTAATACAAAACATCCTACCCAAGAAATTCTAGAATATTACATATTAAACCGACACAATCATACTAGCAGTGACAAAATACATTAGCAGTGGTACGCGACTTCTACTACCACTGGTTTCTCTTTTGCTGACATTGTGATTTTCCGCTGGCTTTCACGGTGAGGGTATTTTGCCTTTCTCTTCGAGTTCGAATCCTTCTTCTTGTTTGCTATCATTTTCTTGAAGGATTTCCTATGGCTTCTTCGTAGCGGGCCAGTATTTTTCAATGGGATTCACTGAGAAGTTCGATAGGCCTTTCAAGGGGTTTCCCGTGTAAATCCGCCTCCCCTTTGAGTAAATGGGAGGGCTTTTAGTGAGGTAGCTTTTCCACCCGCCAGCCTTTTATTTTAGAGCAATGCTAGAACCACATAAAGAATTCACAAAAACAAATCCACATCGACGGCGGTCGCGGGTGATTGATTGAATTAGAGGAGAGAGAAGCTGTCACAAAATACACCAATCATCTGGCCGACACGCCGCATGTGATTTTTTGTGAATTCTTTATGTGGTTTGCTCTTTATTTTATCCCGGCCCGCAAGTCGGGTCATTTTTACCTTTAACCCAGTCTATCCAACCCGATCTGCCAAAATTGGTAGACGTACACTTGCTTGGGGGTCGGGCTCCAATCAACAGAGGACTGATGCTATAGTTTACAGCCATGTTGTTTTCCTTTCTTAGGGAAGCTTCTAGTTAATTAGGGGCTAATTTACGTATTGCGCTGCCCCTAACTTCCTTTGTCGCCCTTCCCTAGGGACCCAACTCTTTGCACATTCTATCACTCCTGTAGACCCAATACCCATGATACACTTCCTTCTTCCGCTCGGTAACGGCGTGGTTAAGAAGGAACTGCCTGAACTTTGAAGATCCCAAATGGCTAATGAGAGTCTAATCGGTTTAAACTCCCACCTTGGGGACGCCATATGGTCCGCAGGCAGGCTTCGTAAACTTCAAAGGACATGGATTTTGGGTGAAGGAATGTTGTGAATGGTCAGGAGATGGGTTATTAGTCGTCAGTTTAGAACGACTAATTGTTATTAGTAGTCATTTAAGAACGTGTTTCAGTTGTCGCAGCATTTGCTTTGCGCTTATGTTTTTCTTTTGGGGGGGGGTAAAGGTTTAGGCTATGTATGGGCTTTTTGGAAACGACCATGCATGGAAAACGCGTTGTTGTTGACGTACGGATGTATTCTTTTTGTACTATGTACCATCGTGTTTTTTTTTGAATAACATCTTCAACTTCACTTTGGTGTTTCTAAAATTTGTCTGTTGCCTGATGTACAGGTCGAACTATTTTTGTTGGTGGAGGAATGGTTGTTTTTTGTTTTTTATGTACTTTCCGCTTTATTTACCTCGCGTATTTATAGCGAGGATTTTACTATTCATGCACGCGTTATCATTATTTTTCATTTACTGTTTTGAGGGTAGGCACGTGCCTAGGCTCCGACCCTGGGCATCTATTTTCCCTACTAGATTTGCCATAAGCCTTATCCGTAATTATAAACAGTTTGAATTTATCGGTTTAATAACATAATGGTTGTCGTTTTATGTATGGGTTGAATGCCCTGTCAATTACGTTTTTGTACAGAAAGTTTGCTATGTCTGTATATATTTTTTTTTGGTAAAATGTAGCTTCCAAATCTGTTGTTGCTTTTGGAAATGTTGCTTATGCACGTTTGTCAAACTGAAGTAAAACATTCATATCGGCGCTTTAAATTTAACTTTTAAAATTTTAACTACAACTAGTCAACCTTTTAATTCGCAAAAACCATTTTGTACTTTAGGGAGTTTTTGAATATAAATGATTTGGAAAACACAAAAAAAGTTGATATTTGCGTCGACACTAGCGGTGGTTTCAAAATACACTAGCAAAGTGGTTGCATTATCATGTAGCGCAAAGTGGTTGCTGTATTTACATATGAACATACTTGAGAATTTTTTCAAACCCTGTTGCCTCCTTTGGGTTTTCCAAAAACGCAACCATGTTGTGAGTTGCGCCAGAAGACTTGGGCACCATTGATGTTTATTTCAAATTGATTGCAAATGATTGTTAGGGGTTGCGAATTATGCTGTGTGTGGGTCTAAACAATGTTTTGTGCTAGCAGTTGTAACTCTTTATTTATTTTATCCCCAATTAAATCGAAATTACTTTGTACTTTCAAAGCAACAGTTTTAACACTTGTAGCAGTTGTTAGTATTTTTGGCGATTTATCCCCAATTGTGCTATTCTAATCGGCAAACTTGAACCGTTATCGTCATCTATTATCTAGACACCGAAAATTCGACAATCTAGTTTATGTTATTGGGCAATTTCGCTTTGTACCTCATTGCCACCGTCCAATTTGCAATCTGGGCAACTAAATGCCATAATTGGGCAATACTTCTTATACAATCGGGCAACCATAATTCTTAACCATATGATCATAAATGATAGACTTAACAAAGATATACCTAACATCGCTAAGTTGGGTATAGAAGCACTATCTCATGGTTTGTAACATATTGGATTTCACAAACACATCAAACCATGATCACAGGAGGCGTACACAATGATGTTTTAGAGAGAGAAATAGTTAGAGGTTTGGGAACTTAGTGAGAGAAAGTGAAAATCTTATTATGAGCTCCAACTCTCTACCTTGGGAGGTAGAGAGTATTTATAGTCTTACACAAATCACCACCTACGGTCTGTGGATCAGGCATACAGTGGGTAAAGACCAGTCCATCCTCCACGGTGTTACAAAACTAAGTACTACTTAACTTTAAATAACTACGACTACGAGCTTTCTAACGAATACATATACTTGAGGTGACCGACACTTCAATAACTGGATTTACTAAATCCTAACAATCTCCCCCTAAAGGAGGTCACTTCAAATTACAATGAATACAAACATATATTACATTAGATTGTTCTAGGATTCTTGATTAAGTTCTTTGCTCAGTAGCTCGTAGTCATTGATTCTTCATGTTCCGCATGTTTGGATAATTCTAGTGGAGGTCTTTAACTGATCCACGTGATAATGAGTTTTGAGCCGGATTGAGATCATCACTATCATAGATCTCTGACTCATCCTTTGGGGTGTTGGTATTATGTGATGTTGTGGAATTTTGGACCGACATGCTCACATTCTGGATCATGATTTCTTCTCATCGAGTAGCTAAAAGCTTTCGTTGATTCATGATATTGGCAAAGCAGTAGCGAAGCATGGAATGAGAATATCAGAGTCATTGATGCACTAATCATGATTTCTTTTGAAATGAATGTAATTTATGAGCATGCGGATATGGATTGACCGCTTCATTCGATCACCGCAAACGCCGGGGTACACGCATACAAAGTTAGCAATAAAGTGCACGAAGTGTCTTTGATCACTTTCGTTGAATTGAGGTACACGGCCCACGGTTCCCCGTTGATCATACAAGTATCTCGCGTGATAAGGTATAATTACGAAGAATCTCCTTGACAGGGTTTCGCAGTTGTTCTAGTCGTTCTCAAACCGAACGCCTCAAAGAAGACAACACGAGTGAGTGAACCAAATAATTAAGATTCATCGATTGATAAAAAGGATTTGAAAAACAATCGTGTACCACTCAATAGAAATTGTTTTTGCAATACAACGAAGGTTTTAATGAAAATCAATTATCAATCATAAGCACCTTTTATTTTGAAATATGAGTACACAGTCGATGTGCTAAAGAAAATAGTTTTTAAGCATCACTACCGGTTTTTCAAAGGTATCCGTCAATCCATAACCTGAACCAGGATTGAATTATAATTATGACTCGCTCCATTGTTTCTGTTCAGTTGTCACATGGTTGATCTATTGGATAGATCTCACATGCCACCTTTCAGGAGCTTGTTTGATTTGGCTCCGAAGGCTTTCCATCTTCATTGTGAATATGTTTGCATATCACTCGGATGTTCGCAATACCACAAGGATAATGCGTAGGACTCATAAGATATAATCTCTCTTTCCACATTGTGTGAAACAGAGAGTCTTCATAGACAGTGTCCTAATGAGATTTATTTGATGATCTCGTGCCTCTAGACTCAATAGTGCACATTTGGTTCCTATGCCGGAGACTAGGGAGAGGGTCTCCTTCTTCAATATCAACTATTTCTAAGAGAAAGTCGATAGATTATGTAGGTTCCCCGTGAGAATGAAGCAAGTCCTTTTAAGAGGAACTTGAGTAGCTTGTGAAGTTTAGTGCAGTGCGTCACTGGGTCCATGACGTCTTGTCTTCAATACTAGTGTTACCTTAGTAACCACCGGTAGCATATGTATTGAACCCGATTACTACCCAAAGGTTGAATTAATGGAGGGCTATTTCTTTTCACCCTTTTCTCATTTCATTTCTTTTTCATTCTTCAACCCCTTCAATGCTTACCGAGACTTCATTATCAGAACCTTGTTGGGTTTATTCCAGTTCTCGCTCTATCTCAGTCCGCACTCTTCCCATATCTCACTTTTCTCCTTTTTTCATCATACCTACGGACTTCTACACTATCTAGTGGATTGTCCCTGGGTAGATCCCTCCAGTTTTGGCGGATCATGGGAACAAATACCTAACCTTATCATCCTTATATCACCATACATAAAGTAAATTTGGTTGGTCTATTTGATATTGTTCATCTGCCATTGGAACCAATTGAAAGCCATTTGAAAATCAATTCAAATACTTGTGATATATTATCAAAGCATTTTGTACCTGAATTATTTTTGATATTTTTAGAAACAGAGCTCCCCTCAACATGTGCATCATGTATTTGAAATCATTTTGGCACACGGAGGCAAGAGGAAGAATTAACTTCTTTGATTACCATTTTCTAAAGATATCAACATCACTTCCCTGATCAAATCAAGTAGATAAAGCATATTGGGGAAGGATGAGGTTTTCATAAATTTGCTCCCCCTTAATATGTGCCTCGAGGTTTGAAAGAGTTTTGCACATATTAGAAGTAACCAACACTTAGATACAAATCAATCACGTTTCAATTCTTTGTGGTTTAAAAGGATGCTCCCCCTCAACATGTGCATGGAAAATTTGAAATTGTTTGGCACATGTGGGGAGGAAATCTTGCTAAACACTTGTGAAACCATTTATCGAATTATCAATTTAAATCCAATTTAAATCACAAATTCTCCCCCGATCACAATTTTCAAATCATTTGAGATTTGAGATGTGACTTGATTATGAGAAACATTTAACCGATAAGGATCAAGTTTGAGACTTTAGACTCCAAAGATTAAACATGCTTGACTATCTTTTGAAAATATAATAATAACAAAGGTCTTGTACCAATTGTTTGAGAAAGGTCTTGTACAAATTTCTCGATTACGTGCTAATTGTTTGAAAAATACTCTTTTTGATTGAAATCATTCTCCCCCTCAATCCATGACATATGTTATTGATTGAAGGATAGAGATTTTGACACATGAAAAGCCCGGATGATTTTCAAGAATAGAGTCTGAAGTATTTTCAAAGAAGTTTTGTTTACATAAGATGACAAATATTTTTCAGAAGAATCATTTGAAGGAAAAATATTTGAAAGGAAACATTTGTCTTTTTGACGACAAACATTTGTTTTAGAATCAGAGCATGACGTTTGAAGATTTAAGATAAAGCATGGCTCTGTTCTTTTTTTGAAAAGCGGGTTATTACCTGAAATGACAATAAACCATTGTTTCACTTTTCTCCCAAAAATAATTTTTTTTTTGTTTTTTTTTAATGAACATTCGAACAACATCTAAAGACCCGTGTCATTCTTTGAAAGACAACACAAAGACCGTAGATATTATCGAATCGAGAAAAATATGACAAAAAGACAAATTTATTTATTTACTTATTATTTTCAAGATTTTCAAGTTTTTATGGATTTTTGAATGTTTTAAAATTTTCTATTTTCTTTTTGTAGGTTTTGTAATTTTGTATTTTGCTTTTCGAAAAAATATTTACAAGAGATGGATGAAGAAAGACCTTTACTCCTCGTCTTCCTCTTGAAGACGTATAAGTGTTTCCGGTTGAAGACTCTATAGAACAAGTCGTGGAAGGATAAACTCAAAACGATCTCTAGAAAGAGCTTTGGTGAAGATGTTTGCTAATTGATATTCTGTCCTCACAAAATAGAGTTCCACCACACCGTTCTCTACTTGCTCCCTGATGAAATGATGTCGAATATCAATGTGCTTTGCTCTTGAGTGTTGTACGTTGTTGCATGAGAGAGCAATAATACTTTTATTATCACAAAGATGAGAGGATTTTGTTGAATTCAAAGCCATAGTCAGATAATTGGGATCTCATCCATAGGATTTGAGCACAACAAGATGACATGGCTATGTATTCAGCCTCTGTAGAGGAAATAGAAGTACTCATTTATTTCTTTGAAGACCAGCTCACAAGCTTATCACCCAAAAATCGAGCACCTCCGCATCGCTTCGCGTGTATCTTGACATCCCGCATGATCAAAGATCTGCATAGGCCGTTAGTGACATACCGGTGTCCTTCTGTACCAAAGTCCCATATTGATGGTACCTTGAAGATCCCGAAAGACCCATTTAACCGCTTCAAGGTGCTTTTTGGTAGGCTTAGCCTAGTATCTAGCACACATGCAAACGTGAACAGAGAATGTCGGTCTCCTGGTCGTGAGGTACATCGTGGATCCAATCATACTACGATATTTCATTTGGTCTACCATGATCCCGAGTGGTCCTCATCCGTTTGGTACGCTCTATCATGGGAGTGTCAACAGGGTCACAAGAATCAAATCCAAATTTCTTTAAAATCTCATTTGTATATTTAGATTGATTTATAAAAATGCCTCCAGGACTTTGTGAAATTTGTAATCCCAAGAAAATGACATTTGTCCCATCATTGACATTTGAAATTTGGAACCCATTTCATTTGAAAACGGTCACATTCATTAGGGTCGGTCGAGGCAAAGATAATATCATCAACATAGATTTGAACGTGAATTAAATGTTTGCCTAACTTTCTGGGGAACAATGTCGGATCAATCGCTCCTTTGGTGAATCCAAAAGATAGAAGAAACTTTGATAGCGTATCATACCATGCCCTTGGAGCTTGCTTCAAACTGTAAAGAGCCTTCTTCAAACGATAGACGTGAGTAGGATGCTCTGGATTCACAAAGCCTAAGGTTGGCTGACGTATACGACTTCTTTAAGGTCACCGTTAAGAAAAGCCATTTTTACATCCATTTGATAGACTACCATGTTATTACTTGCAGCATTAGCCAAGAAGATTCTGATTGCCTCGATACGTGCAGCTGGAGCAAATGATTCTTCAAAGTCAATACCCTCCTCTTGACGATATCCTTTGCAACTCGAGCCTTGTTCTTTAAAACATCACCATGCTCATCAAGTTTTACTTTGAAGATCCACTTTATAGAAATGATCATAGCACAAGGGTACGAGCAGTACTAGTTCCCATACATCTAGTCGATCAAACTCATGAATTTCTTCTTGCATGGCATTGAACCAACTGTCTTCATTCATAGCATTTTTAACGTCTTTTGGTTCGATCTTTGAGAGTACAGAGTTGAAGAAGCACCATAAGGCATCGGTTGCAAGTTGTCGATGAGTGGATACCTTAAGCGAGAAGGGTTTCCAATGATGTTGTCCAATGGGTGATCATGTGTCCATTTTCTAAGGTGTTCATGTGGTTTTTGTTGTTGAGGAACGTAGTAGCGAGTCGATATCTCGATGAAGATGGTTCGGATGATGATTCAGAGCAAATATGTTTTCAAATGGGGCATCTTGGGGGTAGCAAAGGGATTATCTCCATCATTGGTACCGAAAACAATTCCATGATGTACACTCGATGATTGATGATTTGTTGATGAGACAGAGTGATCGCAAGTAGGTGCTTCTTGACTTAATGACATTGAAATCAAGGGTTAACTTCATTGACGGATAGGAGCACTGTTTTGATGGAATTGATGATCATTAGCAGTTGACTCATAGTGTTCATCAAACATTGGATCAAATAATTTCTTCAAATCATCTTTTGAAGGAGGTAAAAAGGAGTTGCTGGTGTGGGATTAGAAACTAGAGTAGAACTGATAGGACTACATGATGAAGGTTGAAATGCCTGTCCAGAACTGGATTTTCCTAGAGCCATTTGACCAGACAGCTCATCGAACGTGACGTGTATAGTTTCCATGATATCTCGAGTTCTTTTGTTGTAGATTCGGTAACCCTTCTTGTTTGGTGCATAACCATCAAAAACTCCAATATTTGCCTTTGCTCTTAATTTGCCTAAATCTTGACCGTCATTCGTTGGATAGCACAAAGCACCAAACACACGAAGGTAGGATAGATCAGGTTTTCTTTTACGAACAAGTTCATATGGAGTTTTTCCATGAGAGGTATGAATAAGGGAACGATTTTGGGTGTAGCAAGCAGTGGCAATAGCTTCAGCCCATAGAAATATTGGAACCTTTGAATAAATTAGAATTGTTCTAGCGGCTTCCACAAGAGTTCGATTTCGTCTTTCAACTACACCGTTCTGTTGAGGAGTTCGTAGAACACTTCTTTGATGACTGATTCCAAAATTTTCATAAAATCAATTAAATCTTTGTTAACAAACTCTGTGCCATTGTCTGTTCGAACAATTCTAACAGTATATTGTTGAGTCGAACTTGAAGTTGTTTGATAAGGTTGATGATGACATATGGGGTTTCATCCTTTGTCCCCAAAATCTTTACCCAAGTAAATCGAGAGTAGTCATCAACAATGACTAAAGTGTATTTCTTCCCATTTATCATTTGCACTCTCATTGGTCCGCACAAATCCATATGAAGGGTATGAAGAACTTCCATTACTGAGTTTGTGGGTTTTGGTTTGTGGGCATATTTCATGCTTTTTCCCAATTGGAAAGCTGAACAAAGATGATCTTTTTCATACTTTAATCTGGGCAATCCTCTTACCAAGTCCTTTATGGAAAGATTGTTTATGGTACCAAAGCTCAAGTGATTGAGACGACAGTGCCATAGCCATGACTTAGTTTTGGAAGCCTTTGACAGCAAGCAGATAGGTGAAGATTTCATCATATCTTCGATAGAGATGGTGTATAGGTTTGAACCACGAGTTCCTTTGAGAAGTTCCACACCATCAAGATCTCTAACAAAGAAAGTATGTTTTCTAAAGGCTACTTCTAAATCTGAGTCACAAAATTGTCCGACAGAAAATAGATTATGTCCAAGACCTTCAACATAATATACCCTGGAAATCACACTATCTCCAACCACGTAATCTCCATAACCCATAATAGCACCAAAATGATCGTTTCCGAATCTCACATTTCTGATGAATTTACTTACGGAGTTCATGAGCCACGACCGGTCTCCGGTCATATGCTTGGAACACGAGTCCAAGTACCACGAGCGATTTGAACGATGCGTAGTTGAACACAAACAAGAATGGATAACTGGATAATTGGGATCCCCATGCAAGAATGGGTTCCATTTAGTTAGTAACATTGATTGGAACACCCACATCTGAAGTAGAAACAATGGACTCATAGAAATAGATGCAAAGTGCTAGTGTCCAGTATTTGACCTATTCAAAGTATGTTCACTTCTTAAGGGAATAGTTCTACCAGTAGGCATCCATTTTCTAGTGGGCATTGACTTAGAAAATTTAGGGCAAGACTCATTAATCTTACGGCCAAAAGGTATCCATTGATAACCTATATTACTAAATTTCCTTCCTGTAGGTTTCCACTATTTTCTAACTTTCTTTCGCCTTTGCCTTTTTGCCTTTTTAGCTTGATTTTTAACATTAACAATTTTAACAGGGCATTTAACAACATTAGATAAATCATTCACACCACATTCAAGATTAGTAATGAAACCACGCAATCATCATTACATGTTTGCCAAAAGTTGCGAATTGCATTAATTACAAGACGCTTAGAAGCTAACACTAGAATCAACACGATTCGTTTTATTCAAATTCTCCCTAAGGTGATCTTCTACTTTCTTCCATTGACCATTCCTAGCATGCAAGGTCCTATCGTTCTTTGTGTTGCCATGAGGCTTTGACCCGCTTGCTTTGGTGTCACTTCTTACTCCTGTAGAGGGAATTGGAACATTAGTTGGTTTTGCTACTTTTTTCATTCCTGAACTAAAAGTGCAGGGATCTGAACTATTGGAAGGCACTCTAGAGTTTACTTGCTGAATGCTGGGCATAGAATGGTTTGTATACTTGGCACAAGGAATATAACAAGGCATCACAGCTTTACCTTTTGCACCTAAGGATTTAGGACATGTTGAAATTAAACATTCTAGCAGCCCGAGATCGCTTTGGCCTGAATGCAAGCAAACCTAATTTCTCTATCAAGCGGCTTATTTATGAAATCCTCTTCCACAATCTCACGGAGACATTCTAGACTATCCTTAAGGTGAGCAAAATAGTTATGAAACACAAGTTCATTATCCCTAAGATGAGGAGGAATATATTTAATAGTCACAGTATATTTACTGTCTGATGATGACTTTGATGCAACATTCTAATTAAAGACAAGTAGCAGCGGTTTTTTTTCACTCTCAGATTCTCAATTTCCTTTTGTAAAGACGTTATTTTTTGTTGTTCTTGTCACGAGTGACTTTCATTGAATCATATAACTCTTTAAAGTGTAGTTTAACTTTTTCATTTTCTTCTAGAAAACTCTCATTTTCCTTTTGTAAAACATTAACCAAGTTTTGAAGATGAAAAGTTTAAGAACTCTGAGAATCTAAAGGAGGAGGCATGTGGGAGCCTGTCACATTGTTCTTTTCTCCCGTTAATTGTGAAATTTAGGTTCTCAATTTTCTGATGTTACAATGAGCTTCGAATCGTTCATCACGCTTTGCTAATTTAAAAAGCGCATCAAATTCGGAGCATCCAAGGATGTCTTGATATTTGAGGTTTTAACATTTTCTTTTAGATGTTGATATTTTAATTGCAAAGCAAGATGCTCAACTTCCAATTTAGAAAAATGTTTCACCAGGTTATCATGATCATCCTGTTCAATTTTCTCATGCAATTTAGAATTAGTTTTTCAAGCTCAATGACACGATCATGAGAGACTTTCAGAGCAACAAATAATTCATGAAATTGAGAAGCATTAATGGAACAATTAGTGCGTTGTAAAACACATCTTGAGTAATCTATTCAGAAATAAGATTCTCATTCAAGGTATGAAAGTTCTTCCTCTCAATCTCATTATATTTTAATTCTCGCTCATAGTCACTAACCTCAACTATCATTGCATTAAATTCCTTTTCCATTTCTTTAATATCGGAATCCATCCCCTTTTTAAGACTCTCAAATTGACCTTTTAATTGTTTAAAGAAAGGCATGACCTTAGTTAAATAGCATTCTTTAGTTTGCTCAAAACCCCTTTCCCCTTCAGTTATCCTAGTGGGTGTGATTCTTTTCTTACAAGTTTTCTCAAAATCAACAAATAATTGAAAAATTACATATTGACTGATTAAGGTCTTGCTTTTAGTGGGAATAGATCTAGGAACTAAATGCATTGGGGTATTGGGGGATAAACAAGGGCAGGAAGCATTCTCTTACATGGGGGATTCTTTTCAACAAACTCATCAGCTTTTTCATGTCCATATCCTTTTTCCAAAACACTTGTTCAGGGGTCAGCTATGTTTGAGGTCTAAACTTGTTAAAGGCAATCCAGTTATCCTTAGCATAGTTGTGTGTTTTATAGCTGATTTTCTTTTCTATGCATAAATGGCTCTTAAGCTTTTCATCCAATTTCTTTCTAGTTGCTTCTTCTAACTGTTTATCTTCCTCGGTATTCTCAGTATAACTAGGTTTCTGTCTAGGCTTAAGGATTTCATTGCCATCATAGATTACCTTATTGCTACTCTAGCTTTGACACCTTAGGGTTTGGTTCATCAACTAACGCAACACTATGTTTGTCACTTAGAACCCTATGCTTAGTGATCTTGTGGCGAGTCTGAATGGTGTTTCCTTGTGCATAATTTGTTTTCAATCTTGTTTTTCAAAGTTTTTAGGTTGGAAAATTCATTTAAGAGTTTTGTTTCCTTGGCATTAAATTCCTGCTTAAGCACTTTCACATTTTCTTGAAGTTCTTGTTTTTGCTTAGCCATTTTGTTAAGCTTTTCTTTCAAGGAATCTAACTCTTGTTTAAGTATTTCTTCCCTAAAATTACTTTTCTAATGATTGTATGCGCATTTGGTCATCCATCTCCTCGCCACGGGTAGTTAACTCAAACTTAGCGCGTTGTTCATAAATAGCAACTTGTTCCTTATAGGCATTAAGTTCGAGATGGCGTAATCATTAGGAACACTAGCAGTGTATTCATCAAAGATATAGTCATTATTGACTGCATTAGATACATCACTTGGTTCAATCGCATTCTCACATTGGGTCACATATTGATCATATGGGACAATATTATCATTGCCCATATTAGCAATATTTGAGTCACTAGTTTCTCGCAATTGAACTTTATCATGTATCTTATGCTCGATCAACATTATCATATAGTTTTAATACCTCGAGATGATTGTTTCTTTGGATGGACCTTGCTATGGTGAGGGACCTTTGGTGAGACCATTGGAGAAATGCTAGCCATGAAAATTGTGCGGCAAAGTAGGTTCATCATCGATGTTAGAGTCGTATGCATCACATGCGACTTGAAAGGCATTCGATGATTATGACCTATCTCTGAATTGGTGCTCATCCACATCGCATCATATGTCTTGGCATTGCCCCAAGAAAAACAACTCCTCTTCATCCAACACAACTCCATTATCCTGAGCTTGCACAAGTAGCATCTTGTCTCTGAAGTACTCTGCATTTTGTGGGCGTTTTGGAGATGTGCAGTTTCTAGCTATATGTCCATCACCACCACAATTGTAACACTTGATCGGCTTTGCTTGTCCTTGATTTCCATTCCTTCCCCTATTCTGATTTGCAACATAACCTCCACCTACTCCACCTCTTCCCTGTTCATATTTCCTTTCTTGAACTGGTTGCACCATAACTTTTCCATCTTTGACAACAGCATGATTGTGTAGATTGGAAGCAAATCTGATCTCATTGTTTGTGTGAAGACAGTTGGTATGTGGATTGAGAGTCAAGTTTTGTTTAACTATAAGAGCCAGTTGATTAATAAAATGTCCCATGACTGCATCAGCATCAGCTTGTTTGAACATTGGATCGGGAATGAGTTTGTGATTACCATTACCCGTGGGTATGACTTGAGAAGCTTTGGTGGCAATTCCAACATTTGTGTAAAAGGCAGTTGAATCATTTGAGGAACTTGTTTCTCCCTGGTTGGCTTTGAATTGTTCACGAATCCTTTTTTCAAATACAGCATGTCTCTCATTCTGAAGAAGGAAGGCATCTGATTGCTCATAGTTTGTATTCTTCAATCCTTTGGTTAGCTTCACGTCAGTGACAAATTTGTGCCATTCTGGATTCATGTTGTTCACAAACTTTGAGTTCAGCTGAATGTTTGGCATGCTCATTTTGATATTCCTCATATCATTCACAAGCTTGTGGAATCTCACGAAATACTCATAGACACTTTCTTCTGGTTTCATCTTGAAGTGCTCAAACTCATTAAACAGCTGTGATTCTCTGTCTTCCTTAGTTAATTCAGAACCCGAGGAAGCATCTTGACATTATCCCAAACGACCTTGGCTTCAGGTGTTGTGATTGATAAGCTTGTAGGTATCTTTTGGAAGACCACGAGTATGATGTTTGAAGCCCCGATATCAGCATCGAATCTCTTTTTCTCCTTATCACTGAGCTCATCATACATATTTGGTCTGTCCATTCCAATGATCATTGTTCCATCTGCTGCAGTATCAATTATGTCTCTTGTAGTCTCAATCTGATATGGTCCTTCATCAATGGATTTGAGAATGTTGACCCATTTTCCTTTCCAAGACAGTACAATCTGATTCGTTGAGCCCAAGATTCGTAGTCAGTTCTGTCAAGCAAGGGTGGACGAGTATCTGAACCAGCTACTTGAACGTCCTCAGCAACAGTGGAGATGATTGTAGATACATTGGTAGACATGTTTACATATTTCATGAGATTTTATAACTCTATGATTAAACCGAGAAATAGATTCTTTCACGGGATTTTACTAAATCAAGAGAAAACCGTATTAGAAACAAAAGTTCAACCAAGTCGCTAAGAATCCTTGAACCAAGTCGCTAAGTAGCATGATGAGTGTCTAAATACTCATCATTTTTGTACCAATTAGACTGCAAAAACATCTGAAAACACTTTCGAAATGCATCAAAATGATAAAAATATCACAAATAAGTGTTTTATGTGTTTTAAATGCAAAAATATCAAAATCTGGTGAAAACGTGTCAAGTTTGCATAATTGGCGCTTTAGTCCCCAAGTTTTAAAAGTTGTCAAAAAAGCAGTCCCACTGGTAAATCTAAATAAAGAAAAATGTTATTCAAGGTCCCTGAAATATTTTAACTTGTCAAAAATGGTCCTTGAATAAATCTTTTGTTAAATGGCGTATAAGGTCCACTGAACTTTCAATATTGTCAAGTTTGGTCCCTGGAATTTTGAAAATGTCAAAAAAAGGTACTTGTACTATTGAAACTTGTCAAAAGTGACCCTTGTGTTAACAAGTTTGGAAAATTACAGGTTTGGTCCCTCTAATTTGGCAGATTTGCAATGTTAGTCCTTGTCATTATTATCCAAACCTTGTCAAAACTGTTTTGAACCCTGCCACTTATACCCTTTGACCCCTGTCACCTCCCATTTTGGACCCCCAGGTCAAACCAAGTTAAACTCTCTCCCCTTCCCTCCACCTCCTGCTTTCTTCCCCAAACAAGTTGCCTGCAACACCATCACCTCAGCCCCCTTATCTCCTCACCTTTTCCACCACCCTCATCATCACTCAACCCACTACAATAAATGCCACTCCCCCCCCCTAGTTGATAAAAGCAGAGGCTACAAGTCAAATTGTCTTTCCCGCCAAAATGAGAAAAACAACCAACACACTCCAAACTCACCCATTGGCCAAACAAAGAGGTGGGATTCTCTCTAAAGGACACGTGGAACTCAATTGGAGCATAAAAGAAAGAGGAAGAGTCATTGGAGAAGATATCTAGTGTAATTTTATTTACTTGTCTCGTTTTTAATTATTCTAAATTTTCCAGTATATTTCAAAGCTTTCAAGCTTTTTGTTAAGTCATCTTATTGTAATAAAAACTTAATTCCAGTGTTAAATTCAGTTTTTGTGAACGAATTCAGTTTATGTTAATTTCTATGTTAAACTCTCATAAATTGCAAATGTTGTCAATAGTTGTTGTAATTGCTACTTAAGCTCATATAAGCTTTTGAAAAAGCTTATAAGCTCTTAGGTACCTTAACAAATCAGTTTTACTTAGCAATTTCAAAAATTATCAAAAATACCAAAAATATTAGTTAAAAATAAAAAAAGTCTATAAGAAATGATCAAGATAATGGAGCA
Source organism: Chrysanthemum makinoi (assembly GCA_910596185.1). Classification (NCBI taxonomy): domain Eukaryota; kingdom Viridiplantae; phylum Streptophyta; class Magnoliopsida; order Asterales; family Asteraceae; genus Chrysanthemum; species Chrysanthemum makinoi. The sequence goes on along the minus strand of OU343216.1, from coordinate 43,344,007 downwards.
GAGCTAATTTTGGATGGATTAATGGTTTAGAGCTTATTGGTAAGCTATAGGAGTGTTCTTGATCCTCAGTTCCTCGCTTTTTGCATGAACTCACATTTTGTAAGCCTTTTTCTTTGAAAATTGCATTTTCCATTATTAGTAATCAAACCTTGTTAATTATAGTTCAATCATGTCTCAATATGGTTATTATCAGTTAATCAATAGGTCAGTTTGGTTAAAAACTAGTTTTAGTGTATAAAGCTTCCAAAACAGTCTTGTGAAAGGGTGTTTGGTTTTGCTTGTAACACTGTGTTATAGGTTGATATAGCTGTTGTTCTTATTTGGTTCAAGTCTCAGTAGGTTATAACAACTCAAACAAGCAATAAAATTCTGTCATTGTTAGTTAAAAAGTCAATATTCTCTTTAAATCTCTCTTAGTTAATCACTGTTGGGATTTTGAGTTGCATAAATCATCACAGTAGCTTAAAAATTGTTACCATAGCTTAATTTCATATTATAACAGCTTTATATAACATAATTAGTGAGTAAATTCAATCCTAAGTTCATTAAAGTCAAACTAACTTAGTTTTTATAAAAGTCAAAACTGTCCCCTGTGCACAGTTGAGATAATCAATTTCAAGAGCTTGTAAAAAGCTCTCCAGTGTACCATAGCTTGTAATTCTTGGTTCCTTAGATAGCCAACCAAGCCATCTTGAGGACACCAGCTTAAGTTTCCATTTTGTAGCTTATTCTCTAGGACTGCAAGTGCTTATTAGTTCTGACCATTTCATTTAGTCCAAGATAGCTCAGTAGTTTTCCAAATTTTAATAAGCTCATAAAAAGCTATCCAGTGAACAAATCAGTGAGCATTTTAGCTTTTTGAAAAGCTGAGTTGGTCAACTTGTTAATCCCAGTCTTTGTTTTAATTTTCTAGCTTATTTAAGTGCTTAAAATTAAGTTTATAGGTGCCTAGTAAAAATAAAAGTGTCCTGTGCAATACAGTTAAGTAGTGCTTATTTATAGCTTATCCTGTGCTTATTTCTAGTTAGTTGAGCTTCTTCAAATGTTGTATTAGCTTATTATCATAATCTTAGTTTATTTCCAGTTTCACCTTGCTTATTTAGTAGCTTATAAGCCATTTGGCCTATCCTTAAGCTTATTTCATTCATATAGGTCTACTGTTGGAATAATAAGCTGTTACAAAGCTTATTAGTACTTTTTATAAAAAGTTGTAGTTTTAAATTTTGTTTATTTCATTGTTCTTAATAAAGTGCAAAAAGAAAATTCCAAAAATAAAATGTTTCACAAAAAGGGAGAGGCAGGGGTCGAACCTGAGACCTCTCCCTCAAGAGGATGATAGTGGTGTACCTGTATGCCATTGTGCCCTTGGGTCTTTCTCGTTAAAACCTTACACAACTTAATATATAACCACGTTTTCCACAATAAGCTTAAACGTAGCAAATAGCTTATTTCCAGCTTATTTTTAATAGCTTTTTCAACTTTTGCAATTTTCATAAATTTGTATTAGTATTAAGTATTTTATAAAAAAGTTTCAGATTTTTCTCATTTGTTTTAGTATTTTTAAACATTTAATTAGTGTTTTTTTAGTAATTAATTCATAATAAAAAATATATAAGTCTAAAAAATATAAATATTTTTTCTAAAATTTTCTTTTATCATATAGTACGTAAAAAAAATTGTTTTTACACTCGTAGGCCTCTTATTTCATAAATTTTACGTTTTTGCTTGCGCACTCGCGTAATTTTTAGACTTACCGTACGTTTTCATTTTAAATCTAGTTTTTAGGTAATTTGAGTTTACGTTTTAGTTAAAATAGTTTATTTAAGTTATTTTATTTTATAAAATCACAAAAACATCATTGTAAAAATAGTGATAGCGTTTATTTAATATTTTTTATCTTTTTAATTTTCTTTATTTTGTATTTTAGCCCTTGTAATTTATGTCCTTTTTCTGTAGTTTTAATAATCCAAATCTCTCTTTTCCATTCAAATCCTCTCGATCACTATACATTTGACTATTCTCGCACAGCTCGTTGGGACTTAACGACCTGGGGAAACACTATACTCTCCTGATCTTCATTGCATTCGTGCTTGAACTGTTTTAAGTTTGTTACGGTCGGCCATTCACAAGTGGCAGGCTTGAGTGATAAAACTTGACGGTTTTGCACGGATCAAATTTTGGCGGCCTTACGACGGGAGCAGTGCTAATAGTCTTACGTTTAGCAGATTAGTGATTTGAATAATCACTCCTTGTTTATACCATTTATATATTTAAAATCAAAAACCCAAAAAGCTTTTCATTCTTTGTTTTTTCAAAATGTTTATCCAAAAACCCAAAAATATTCCTCTTTACCCTCTTACCCTTTTGATTCTTCATTTCTTACCCTCTGAAACCCTTTGATTCTTTCTATGTCTCATCCTCACCCTCTTGGTTGTCAATGGTGTGGTGGTCCTTATAATGGTGGCAATTGCCCTAGTTATAGCATGGTGGAATCGGAAACGGGTCCTGCTCTATAACCGGATCCCTATTCCTACCATAACACAACCGATTTATTCCATCGGCTACCACATTAATGTGTGACTCAGCAGTTTCTTGTTGTGAAGTCGGTGGTTCACACTCCAGCTTCGATTGTCAATCGAGGAAACACGCTTGTCTATGAGCAGGTTCCCGATAACAATTATGACTACAACACATATGACTCACAGCCACATCAGTCTTACTGTTGTGAATATTGTGGAGGTCCTCACTTTAGCTCTGATTGTCAAACAAGGAATCCATTTCCCTGTAACAATTACGACTCTTCATATCATGACCAACCTCCACAATACCAAATGAATCAGGCACCACCTCAGCCTGACCCACTTCCTCAAAATCTTCTCCTTGATCTTTTGGATTTAGTGAAAGATTTGAAGGAATGTAAACACTCCCAAGATAATCCAAATGAGAAATTCATGGAAGTTTTGTTAGTTCAAGAGCGGGCCGCTAAATTAGATTCCCAGATTGCCTTTGAAAAATCTATTAGGGAATCAATTGCAAAACAAAAAGCAGCCAAATCTAGCTCTCGATTCCGTTTCATTTCTGATGACGATGATGATGAAGTTACCCTTGATATTCGTCAATTTTGTACAGGTTCATCAAGTTCATCGGTTGAAATTCCTTCCATGAAAAATCAGGGAGAAAAGACTATGATGGAATTACTAGCGGAAGAACAAATGGAAAGTATAAAACATATGTATGCTAGTCCTTCTCAACTCCCTCAGTCTGTTGTTATCACACCCGATGTTCCCACTCACTCTCTGAACATGGGGGATGAGCATCTTGACACTGTTCCTAAAAGGAATCGGACGAATTCATAAAGTCTAGTGTTGAGAACCTTGTCCCAATCTCAAGAGAGTCACAGGGAATTCTTGATCATGTGTGTGATATCCCTCCTCCTCTTTTCTTCCAAAGTAATCATGTTGAGATGTGCTCGATTCTATTGATGACGATTCGTTATCTTGTGGAGACATCAGTTATATGGAAGAATTACCTTCGGAGCTTGTTAGCTTAGAAGAAGAGAATGATGAAGTTACGCGACAATCAAAGATGAAGCACTTCGTGCAACATTATTGAATGTCAGGTCTTCTCATTTCTAAAATCGAGGCTTTCAATGAAAAACCTATTTCATCTCCTATCCCCATTAAGGATAGTGACATTCTTTCCGATGATTCTATTCCAGAAATGGAAGCCTTCTGTTTTGATAATATGGGAGAGAAGATTAGTGGCGATTACCACTTTTCATTCTCATAATTCTCTCCCCGATTATGAATCATTTACATTGGAGGAGTTCACCCGTGAACCCACTGATACCAATTCTGAATATGATTCATTTACCTTCGAGGAGTTCTCCTGTGAACTCACTCATATCATATCTCCACCGGAGTATGATAATTTCCACTTTGATCTAGACATTCCCATAATATGTCTTGATCAAGCGAGCTTAACTGAGGAGATTCATGAAAATATGAATTCTCCTATTGAGGGTGAAGAGTTAGTCATGATTTGTATCATGATTTTCTTTCTTTTCTTCATATATTATGTCACTTCTCCTGTTCTCCACTCCTTCGGGAATGAAGACATTATCTTTGACCCCGGCATTTCCATGTACCACTTGTGAGCCGGGTCTGCCTCTATATCTCATCGGTGTGGAACTTTCACGTACTTCAATGTTTATACAAACATCTTGAATGAAAGTCCGATGAAGATTGTCTCTTCCACTTACTTCCCCATGAACAAATTAATTCGGGGTCGAGTCAAGCTAGCGACTTGGTAATCAAAAACAGTAGTTAAACATGGGTTTTCACCCGTGTGTACCACCCTAAGTGTGGGGAGATGCCCACATGTTGTATATAGATCTTAAAATGAATGAAAATTGTATATATAAAAAAGAGAATAATTGTTGTGTTTCTACACTTAGCTAGTAATGTTATCTTTGTACGTTCTAAGTTTCGGCATAACATCCGGTACTTTGAATATTGAGGACAATATTCATTTCTAAGTGTGGGGGGGAAATTCTGGCGAATTTTGATCATAAATGTACCCTTTTAGTCCCTTTTTCCCCCAAAATGGCCAAATTTTAAAAATTTTTTTTAGTGGAAGTACTATGTACTAAACACAACAAATGGTAATCAGTCCACCATGTCTAACCCACAAAAGGATTGGCTAATCCAGGAGCAAACGGCTCTTGGTAAAGATATCTCAAATCCGTTGAAGGCTTGCAATTTGCCCAAAATTGTATGGTATTCAGCTCACCATATCCTTAAAAGTGAAGAGTTGGCTAGCCCGCAAGTTTATGGCTTGTGGTAAAGGCAGTTGGAAAACCATAATTGGTAATCGACTCACCAAAGATAATATTGATAATTTATCTAAGAGTTGGCTAGTCCAGAGCAAACGGCTTCCGGTAAAGACAAATCAAATCCGTTGGAAGCTGGTGGTTTGCTCAAAATCACATGGTTATCGGTGTACCATGGTTCTTACTTGAACTAAAACATTTGGCTACTCCAGAAGTAATGGCTTTTGGTAAAGAGATTTAAATCCATTAGGTTTTTCTCAAAAACATTGCTAGGGACTAGCAATATCTTAGTGTGGGGGATTGATAAGTGTCTAAATACTCATCATTTTTGTACCAATTAGACTGCAAAAACATCTGAAAACACTCAGAAATGCATCAAAATGATAAAAATATCACAAATAAGTGTTTTATGTGTTTTAAATGCAAAAATATCAAAATCTGGTGAAAACCGTATAAAGTTTGCATAATTGGCGTTTTAGTCCCCAAGTTTTAAAAGTTGTCAAAAATGTCCCGATAAATCTAAATAAAGAAAAATGTTATTCAAGGTCCCTGAAATATTTTAACTTGTCAAAAATGGTCCTTGAATAAATCTTTTGTTAAATGGCGATAAGGTCCCCGAACTTTCAATATTGTCAAGTTTGGTCCCTGGAATTTTGAAAATGTCAAAAAAGGTACTTGTACTATTGAAACTTGTCAAAAGTGACCCTTGTGTTAACAAGTTTGGAAAATTACAGGTTTGGTCCCTCTAATTTGGCAGATTTGCAATGTTAGTCCTTGTCATTATTAAACCAAGCCTTGTCAAAATGTTTTGGACCCCCTGCCACTTATACCCTTTGACCCCTGTCACCTCCCATTTTGGACCCCCAGGTCAAACCAAGTTAAACTCTCTCCCTTTCCCTCCACCTCCTCGCTTCTTCCCCAAACAAGTTGCCTGCAACACCATCACCTCAACCCCTTATCTCCTCACTTTTCCACCACCCTCATCATCACTCAACCCACTACAATAAATGCCACTCCCCCCCCCTAGTTGATAAAAGCAGAGGCTACAAGTCAAATTGTCTTTCCCGCCAAAATGAGAAAAACAACCAACACACTCCAAACTCACCCATTGGCCAAACAAAGAGGTGGGATTCTCTCTGAAGGACACGTGGAACTCAATTGGAGCATAAAAGAAAGAGGAAGAGTCATTGGAGAAGATATCTAGTGTAATTTTATTTACTTGTCTCGTTTTTAATTATTCTAAATTTTCCAGTATATTTCAAAGCTTTCAAGCTTTTTGTTAAGTCATCTTATTGTAATAAAAACTTAATTCCAGTGTTAAATTCAGTTTTTGTGAACGAATTCAGTTTATGTTAATTTCTATGTTAAACTCTCATAAATTGCAAATGTTGTCAATAGTTGTTGTAATTGCTACGTAAGCTCATATAAGCTTTTGAAAAAGCTTATAAGCTCTTAGGTACCTTAACAAATCAGTTTTACTTAGCAATTTCAAAAATTATCAAAAATACCAAAAATATTAGTTAAAAATAAAAAAGTCTATAAGAAATGATCAAGATAATGGAGCAGAGCTAATTTTGGATGGATTAATGGTTTAGAGCTTATTGGTAAGCTATAGGAGTGTTCTTGATCCTCAGTTCCCTGTTTTTGCATGAACTCACATTTTGTAAGCCTTTTTCTTTGAAAATTGCATTTTCCATTATTAGTAATCAAACCTTGTTAATTATAGTTCAATCATGTCTCAATATGGTTATTATCAGTGTTAGGAATTAGAAAATTCTATGTTAAAGTGTCGGTCACCCCAATTATAAGTCTAGCATATGTTAGCTCGTAGACGTGTCGTTTGTTACGTTATTAAGTAGTTTATTTGTTAGTTTGTAGCGTAGTTTAGTTTAGTGCAACACCGTGGAGGAAGGACGGACGGGTCTTTACCCACGTATCCCACTGATCCACAGGCCGATAGGAGGTCGGGTATTTGTAAGTATAAATACCCCTTCCATCCATGGAAGGGGTGGTGCTTCAATTCAATCTAACCTTTCATTTGTGTAAACCTCTAGCAAGAACACCCTCTCTCTCTACTTTCTCTCTCTAAAATGGAAAACATGTATTTTGATCTCCCAAGACCACCCGAATCATCTAACACAATAAAATAACGATCCTACAATTGGTATCAGAGCCAAGGTTATTGTGTTGTGTTGATTTGTGTGATTTCGTACCATGGTTATTGTGTTTTATTGATTTATGTTGGGTCGAAACTTGTTTTAAAAACTGTTTTGTTATCTCTTTTCGTTCGAAAATAAGCTATCTTTCTTATTCGTATGGTTTAAGAGTTCCTTTTAAACAAGTTTTCTTTATCCATTTTGATTGTTGATACAACTATTTATCACAGTTGACTGTATCCAGTTTGGTCCCATAAGTCCAGTGGTATATGTACTATTACTGATTTGTGTCAAGTTTTTGTCCAAAAAGTAAGGTTCATCTTTTAATGACTTTTGTATCAATCTATATCCGTGAAAGTATGTATGGTTAAAAGGTCAGATTCTTGTGTGGTCAAAACGGGGCAAAACTGAAGTGTTTTTTAGTCATATTTTCTGGGTTTTTGCTACTTGGTCGAAAAATGGTCATAATGTTTCTTAGTAGCGAGTTGGTCAGTTCTACATGGCGACTTGTCTTGACAAGTCGTCCAGGTTCAAGGTATCCACTGTCTTAGCGAGTTGGATGTGATAGCGACTTGTGTCTTGAAAAAGACTAGCGACTTGCTTAATAAAATAATTGTAGCGACTTGCCTAGCGATTTGATATTTATCAAATTAGCGACTTAGTTTAAAATCTTTGCTAGCGACTTGGTTACAATAAAATGTGGCGACTTATGTCAAGAGAATGACCTAGCGACTTGCTTTTGAGCGTGGCGACTTGCTTTTGAGCATAGCAAGTTGTGTGACCTTAATGACCTAGCGACTTATCAGTTTTGGGTAGCGACTTAGCTAGCAACTTGAACAGAAATGTAGAATGAGAATACAAGACCGATGTTTGATGACACAACCACAACCATTACCAACATATCAACTACCATTCATCCAACTTCATACTATCCTAGACCTATCCTCCATCATCTATCTCACTCGATCAATACTCGAACAAGAAAGTAAAATGACAAAGGATCTCAGCTTTAATTACTCGCGGCACACAAATGTTCTATCAAGACCAAAAGTCATGAGATTCGAAGTATTTAACATCACAGATCCTGAAACTAATGAAAACCGAAATGAAGGTTACCCAACGATCTCAGATATCTATTTTCGTGGTACTCATCAAGTACATCAAGACCAATGGCCATTAACACTAAATAGATTTCATCACTGACCACTTGGAAGTCTGCCTTCATCTCATTAATATCCGAACAATAAAGAAAAGGAAGATAACAACCATGCTATTTCCTTACCTTGGCTCGTTCAATGACACATCAAAATAAAAAACGAAACTCAACACACTCAAACCTACCTGAGATCATTATTAAATGACCTTGAAGTCGTCTAATGAATCGTCTAATGAATCTCGTAGCCATCTCCTTGTCTAAAACCAACCCTGTGGCATCCTTGTTTCAGTTAAGCCATCCCTGTGGCAAGGATGAGATGAGATTAAACTTGGAACGATTGAATGAATGGATCAGTTTTGATAAAAGATCTTGTGATTGTGAGACTGATTCGTACTCGGTTTGATATGTGATTTCATAAAGTGATGTGTTTTTGTTATTCCCTGATCTGAGTTGGATGAAAGAGTTTTTTTTTAGTGATATGTTGATTGAGGCGGACTTGTTGTGAGATTATTTAGGGTTTGATGTTTATGTCTGAGATGAGAGTGGCAGATAACAAAAGAGGCGGATTTATGTGAATGAAATTAGGGTAGAGTGTGACATTGTGAAGTGTTAAATACCCTAACTTTTAGGGTTGTATTATTGTTTTCGTTGGATGGATGGGCCAAACTGCTTATAGAAATGGATCCGAGTGGTTGGTGATGTGATTCCTCTTGGATTCAAATTGGGCCGAGATTGCTTGTATTAATGATTGGGCAAAAAACTGTTTGAGTTAAGTTTTAAGAAATTACAATTGGAATGGGCCAGGCACATATAACATAATTCAATTTGAAGGGTGCTAATCTATGGGATTGGTAAAACGTGAAATGGATCCAGCTGTTAGACGATTTGATGTGGAATAAGATGTTACTTGGTCCATGTGTTTTATATTTTGATTTGTGTTATCTCAAGAAATGGGACTAGTAACGATTAATGGTTGCATACATTTTGTTCGATGGTATGTGTCAAAGGAATGTGTCTACCGTTTGCTATCTCTATTGGATTTGGGCCTAGACATAAGAGATATTAGATTTGAAAGTTGTGCAAATGGGCGGACATAAAGGATCGTATGTTAACAGGATGTTATAATTCTCCAATATAATTTGCTTGATGTGACTTGAACTAATTGGTCAGATGCGTCGTTGGTAAATTAATTTGTCCCATCCGATCTTTACTATCTCATAATGCGGTTACATATGTGATGATATTTCTCAAGAATGAGTGGTATGTCAACGATTGAAATCGGATATAGGCTTGAGTTATTTATGTGATGACTTGGATATTGGATGATGGTCTAATGGGCTTCTCAAGAATTTGATTTCTTTTAAGATTTGGATAATGTGTGATTTGTTAAAGTAATTCGATGATGAGACTTAATTATGAGATTTGTCGATGAGACTTGATTGGTTATGAGAGTTGATGATGAGATTGGGTAAGATGATGAGACTTGTTGTAATGTGGTTCGGTATTGGTTTACACATTTTCACGAAGAATATTATGTTACGGCTTGAATTGATATTTGAACAAGGTTGACTACGGGGCTGTTTGGACGATATTTCTTATTTGAATGTGAAGTGAGATTTTTCGGGCGCGTTTACTTATTTCGTCTTCTTTCTTTCTACCCTTCTGCGAAGATGACTTGTTTGGGCATTTATAGAGGGTGATAAAGACTTGGCTATTTAATTACGGTTGTGATTCTTTCTCGTTTAACCCACAACGTAACTATCACTTCGGTGTCTCACTCAGTTGAGAATGTCAAGAGGTTTTGTACATTGGGTACACCGTTTCTTCTTCACAAGGATTAGTACAAGTTTAAGTAACAAATCTGGGGAATTTTACTTCATGATCAAATTTGGCATATCGGGTTTACTTCATCAAGTGGTCACAGCAATGCGTGAATGATGTGTTTACCAATGTATTGATTGGATGGTTGATGATGTTGATGATGCTGGATAATAAACCATTGATAAACCATTGCATGTTCCCCTAAAACAGATATTCACCGAAACCAAAGTTTCCATAACACATTCAAGCTGACATTGTTTACGGTTTTGTCTTGATTTTGTAAAATCCTGCAAAAGAACCTATTTCTCGGTTTAAATCATAGACTTGTAAAATCCCGTGATAATGGAAACATCCTGTTATTAGTAAAGTGCATTTCCGGATCTATCTTACGGTTTAGTCTTGGTTTTGTAAAATCCCGCAAAAGAAACTATTTCTCGGTTTAAACCATAGAGTTGTAAAATCCCGTAATGATGGAACCATCTTGGTGAAGAGAAAGTGTAATTTTGGATCTTACTTGATGCTGATGCTACGGTTTCTGCTTCAAAGAAGGGATAAAGGGTGTACTTCATGAATTGGGTGTGTGTTTGGGTTTTTTTCATGGCAATTTGGTTATTACATGGTTTTACGGGGTTATGTGCTTTTAACCATGGTCGGGATGAAACCATTATCAAAGTTCGTTTAAATGTCAAAGGAGGCTAGATTTGAGCAGTTCAGAAGATGTGACAACGGCGTTAATTCAGTATTATTTATTTGAGGTTGAAGTGAAATATCACGGGTGAGTGTACTTAGTATCTGAAGGTATCGGGGATGGATGGATGAAGATTCTTCAAGATCCTTGTTCAAGCTTATCATTAAAAACGAAGACTTGGAAATCTAGTTATTGTTGGGTGTCTTTTACCTTTTCTTTTACCACTTGGGGGAATTGGGCTCTTACCACTACAAAATAACTATCACTTAAAGGAGTTACGTTGTAGTGCTCAGTGTCACATTCAATTGTGGATTTTCAAGAGGTAATGTACGTCTATTACTTGATGGTTGGTTGGTTGAAGAGTATAGAGTACTTAGAGATTCAAATGGGCATGAATTCTCGGCACAGCTCTTTGTTACATATGTGCAAGTTTAAGTCACGAGTTCGGGTTAGTTTACTTGAGGGTCAAATTCATCATATTGGTTATCTCCATCATTCACTGTCCTTTGCAAAGAGCCTCTTGAATGATAATGGTGATGATTACATGTTTTGCTAAGAGAGTTGAAAAGAGAGATATTATGACGTATGAACACAACAGTTCATGCCTCGTACTCTAAAGAAAAGAAATGTTATGCGTTTTAGTGCATTATCTTGAAAGAAGAGAAATCTTCTTTATGACGTATGAACACAACAGTTCATGCCTCGTACTCTAAAGAAAAGAAAAGTGTACGCTTGATGCGCTTTATCTTCGAAGAAGAGAAATCTTCTTATTATGACCATTCTCATCAACATGCTTCATACTTTTCCATGCGCCCGGTCATCAAGTGAACCGGGCTACTATTGATTGTTTTTTGATTCCACTTTCTCAACTATAATGACGATGGCGACATCATGTGCTATTTTTGCGGGGGAGAAGTGTGAATAGACTACATTTGGATGATGTTCACTTGTTTAATCAAGAATGGCATCTCCGTATGCAATTCTTGAGGGGGAGAAGTGTGATAATTCTGCATGGTTGATTGACTTATGAGAATATATGGTCATACGGCTCTAACTCATGTAAGAACCGAGCTTCTTCTTATCGGGTCATCTTTACATGGAGTTTTTCTTCTATGAGCCGTTGGTTGACATCTTCACAAGGCGATATGAGTTTATTGACAAAGTGCTTCGGTTAATGCTTCACGTACATCAACATGATGATTCGAACAACCTTCGTTCTTGTTTGATGTGATTGTTTGCTTGGTGTTACCATTTGTGTGTTCGCTGCGGCTCGATTCTTGATTTCCTTGATGAACATCTTTCTGTTCTTGGTTGATTGGGAGGATCTTAATTAAGGGGATTTGCAAGATGTAAGTTAATTGGGATGCTTTTGGTGATGTTCTTGTGTTTTTGGTGAAATGAAGATGTTAACTATCTATTCCCCAACTGGACAATCTTGAAAAAGGTCGAGTCTGATCGGTTCTACATTTTCTTCTACATGTTAGAAGACTAAAGACGAGTTGCATTTAACGATCTAAAGACTTCTTCTTAATTTGGGCATTTATCAAACAAATTGTCGGTTTAGGGGAGAGCACTAATTGGGAGAAAGTTATAAGTCAGATTCAATTCCCAATTAGACTTGCTCATATTCTTTACTTGCGGTGACCCTGAGGCGTTGATATTGACTATTGTTGGACATTTGACACAAGGTGATTACTTTGGAGTTAATCATTTATCACTTATTTGAGATTGAAGTTTACTTTCACAAAGCGTGTTCTTATTTGATAACTTGCTCGGGCTTAAGAATTTGAGTTGAAGACTTGGCTTATCTAGTTACCAGCAGTCAAGGTGGATGGTTGAATACCTGGTTAACTATCACTATTAAGAGTTACTTTGTTTTACTTTCTGTCACACGCATATGGCGGTGTGGATAAACGCAAGAGGTGTTAATGTCTCATACTTTGTTTGGGTAGTGAGTACTTAGAGATTTGCTTGAAGCATAAATTCTCTACACCGTTCTTCCATCATTAGGTGCAAGCTTAAGATACAAATGTGGGAAGTTGACTTCAGTTTCAAGTATGGTATAGCGGGTTTTCTTCATCAAGTGGTCACTTCAAATTGTCTCTAAGGGTTGATATAAATAGTCGAGAGAGTCTTGACAAGTTGATTCTCACAAGAGTTCAAGTGTTCTTCTCAACAAATTTCTAGTTACGGGCTTATAATGATTTCGATTCGATGAGTATCAAAACTAGAAGGAGGAAGGAGACAAGCATCTAAATGCGAGTAAACTTGATGAACTTAATACTTCTAAGTAATTGAAGATATCCCGGAAGACAAATGTTATTACCGAGAGAAACTCAAGGTTTGACTCATGCGAGTAAACTTGATGAACTTAATTCTTCTAAGTGATTGAAGATATCCCCGGAAAACAAATGTCATGACCGCAGAGAAACTCAAGGTTTTACTCATCAAAGCGTTTAGTGTTAGTATTTCAACTACGTGGGGGAAGTGATGTTAGAAAGTTTAGAAGATAAAGAGGTACACTAGTGTGTGGTGATTTCGATGGTATCACAATGATCGGGGAGAGATTGTGTACATGGGGATGCTCAATTGTTTCACTTGAGTGCTTAATCGATGATTCAGAGATATAATCACTTATTCGGGTTGACATCCAGAGATTGTCATCGCAGAGATAATCGGTGACTTGGGCTTCTTCAATGTTTCGGTTATTCATTCCTTGTGTATTGGTATACTGGATCCTTGAGCTTCATACACGTTCATCGGGGAAGAAAAAATGTGAACATGGGAGGTGTTCTTCATTACCCTCATGATGTGTATTTTGGAGAGTTCTTGGATATTGGTGTACTTCGGGTTCTTGAGCTTCATACACGTTCATCGGGGAAGAAAAATGTGAACATGGGAAGGTGTTCTTCATTCCCCTAATGAAGTGTATTAGGGAGAGTTCTTGAGCATTATACTAAGAGGTGCATTATTTCAACTACTTGGGGGAAGTGTTCTCTTGACACCTTTTGGAATGGATCGCTTCAAACTTCAGTGGAAAAGGAAATTTGAGAAGATTATTTTAGTGTGGGATGAAACATTGTTGTTCTTTTATTGGATGATATAACCCCGAATGGAGAATCTCATTGATCGGTCTTAAAAGGAGCGAGGGATTTATGATAATGGTGTGCTTCTCTTGCACACCAGCTAAGGAAAGCTTGAAATAGAGCTTGAATCTGCTCATCTAATGGATTTTCGGTTTGGGGAAGCGCCAAAGTCTCACTTTCTCAAAGGCTCAATTTCTATCTTCTATTCAGAGCCTCGGAAGCTTTGGTGGTGGAAGTTTAAGAGATGATGACTTCTATCTTCTACTGACGTGCTTTCGATATCCTTATCTCTGTACTCGTATCATCATCTTCTTATACTATATCATCTACTCTATCCTTGTATATATTTATCAGAAAACAAAATACAAAAATATAAAACCAACAAAAAGAAAATAGAAAAATATAAAACCATCAAAAAGAAAATAGAAAAATATAAAACCTTCAAAATCCCATAAAAAATCATAAAATTTCAAAAATACCAAAAATATGTTTTCCTAGACATGTCTTATGGTATCGATAACATCTACGGTCTTAGAAATGTCATTCAATAATGGCACGGGACCATAGATGAAGTTCGGCGAGGAGGTGTAAATATTTCTTTCAAAACATGTCACAAAATATGAAAACTTACAGTTATTTCGATGTAACCCAGCTTCAAAAATGGCTGCGGTTACTTATTTGTGACCGTGCTTAAACAATGGTTTGCTATTATTTCTGATAGCAACCCGCTCTTAAAAGGAAGGAAAGTGCTGCGCTAAACGTTTTCAAAATTTCGTGCACTTATCCTAAAACAAAATGAGGAAAGTATGTCGAAGGATTGCTTTGTTCCTACACAAATGTTTTTCCGTCTAAAATTCTTCAGAAAAATATTTGTTGTTTTCAAAATGGTGGTGAATGAGTTGCTTGAAAAATCAATCGGATCGAGTTTTTATTATTAGTGAAAACTCAATCAATGACTTGGCTTGACTTTTAAAACTTTTCAAGAAAAAGAGTCATTGATTGAGGGGAGAATGTTCTTCAAATTTACATCATCTAACGGGCTTTCTTAATTATCCTAATGCTTATTAAAAATGATAATTGCCTATGTTGAAGGACTAGGTGCCTAGGATATGATTGTTAGGTTTAGATGATTATAGTTTGATGAAACACATTATTCCCATGCTTTATATGAAATGATTGATATGTTGAATTGACTTTTATTAGTCGATTGTTGTTTGGGTGATGTCGACCACCATATATCTGTAAGTGTGTTCACTAACGCATATGCGGTATATGGATATAAGAATGTTCCCGATCCGGATCCCACAATGATGATGATTGGATGCGAAAGGGTAACTATTTCTTGGGTTGACAAATGAAGAAGCGGAGCTTAATTGGACTTCTATGGAGAGTTGGCATAAATGCAACGTAAGAGGTCTCATTGCATCGGCGAGATGGTTTTCTTCTAAGTGATTGAAGAAGCGGGCTTAATTTGACCTCGCTTGGCATTCAAAATGCAACGTAAGAAGAAGTCTCACTGCATTAGCGACGGTTTTCTTCAAGCCCTACGGAACAACATCAACAAAAGCTTCTCAACCACCTAGCGTATCTTTGTGCGAGGATACCATTTTTAAACAATTTTGAATAATTTGATTAAATTGTTTTGAAAATGGAAAATATTGTTTTGAAAATATATTGGACTAATTTTTGAAAATCACCGGACTTCTTTTATCAAAACCTAAGTCACTCAATTATTGACTTCTGTCATGGATTGAGGGAGAGTGATTTAATTTAAAATATTTTCAAACAATATTTCTTCAAAAAGTCCGTTTATGCGTAATGTGGTGATCTAAAGATTTAATGTTATGTCATGGTATGATTTTCTTTTGAATCAAGGTCTTTCAAAATGAAATTTTTCTGTTCTTGTTTGATTGTGAAATTGTTTTATTTTACTTAAAGATCTCTTAAAACTATCATACCTGACACTAACAATCTTTAAATGTCTTAAATTGGTCCTTATCCATCATTTTTCAAAATTAAATCAAGCCACGTCTTTCCCCAAAATTTTCTAAATGATTTAAATCAATTGGGATCACAAATCTCAAATGGTTTGAAATTTTTGATCGGGGGAGAGATCGTGATTTAAATCTCAAATCTGTTTTAAATGGAATTGGTTTTAGTCCTTTAAAGGCACTCCTGCCTCCATGTGCCAAGCGATTTCAAATACACAATGCACATGTTGAGGAGGAGGATTTATCCAAAAAACAAGATGAGTATTTAAACAAGGCCACATATTCTCCCATGTTTTCTAAACCTAATTAAATCACTTGGGATCCAAAATCTCAAAGGGTTTGATATTTTTGATCGGGGAGAATTTGTGATTTAATAATGAAATTTGATAAAAGGTGATCGTTTTGATTTAATTGTGCAAGTTGCTCTCTCATATGTGCTAAACGCTTTCGAATCTCGAAGCACATATTGAGGGGGAGCATTTTAAAGAAAATAAACTATCGAGGTACAAAAGCTTTTATGTTTTAACATAGAGTACCTTGATTGAGTTTTCAAATGGTTTTCTTAATGGCTTTTGTGATTTGTGGATGTGCTTCAAAGAACTCTTGCCTCTATGTGATAAAATGATTTCAAATATCCTATGCACATATTGAGGGAGATAATTTACCAAAGAAATTCAAATGGCTTTTTCTAAGGAAATGTGATCAAGAGAAATTATTTCAAAGAACTCTTGCCTCCATGTGCTAAACAATTTCAAATCATATGCACATGTTGAGGGGAGCATTTCTAAATGATCAAAACTATTAAGGTACAAAATGCTTTGATCTCGTATCACAAGTACCTTGATTGATTTTCCAAATGATTTTCATTGGTTTCATGAAGGAAAGAACAATACCAAAAGACCGACCAATTTACTTTATGCATGGTGTTATAAGGATGGTTAGGTTAGGTTTTAGTTCCCACGATCCTTGAGCCGGAGGGATCTACCAGGACAATCCACTAGATAGTATATTGAAAAAAGGAGAAAAATGAGAATATGGGAAGAGTGCTTGGTGAGACGAGCTATTGGAATAAACCCAACAAGGTTCTAGTTATGAAGTCTCGGTAAGCGAACTGGGGGGTTGAAGAATGAAAAGAAATGAATGTGAAAAGGGTGAAAAGAAATAGCCCTCCAATAATTCAACCTTAGGGCAGTAACCGGGTTCAATACATATGATACTTGGTTGTTACCAAGGTAACGGTATTGAAGACAAGACATCATGGACCCAGATGCGCTTTGCACTAAACTTCCCAAACTACTCAAGTTCCTCTTAAAAGGACTTGTTTCATTCTCACGGGGAACCGACATTATCTATCGACTTTCTCTTAGAGATTGTTGATATTGAAGAAGGAGACCCTCTCCCTAGTCTCCGGCATAGGAACCAAATGTGCACTAATTGAGTCTAGAGCCAAGAGATCATCCACAATATCTCATTAGGACACAAAATTATTGAAGACTTGCTTTCACACAATGTGGAAAGTAAGTATATATTAAGAGTCCTACGCATTATCCTTGTGGTATTGCCGGAACATCCGAGTGATATGTAAAAATATTCACAATGAAGATGGAAATCCTTCTAGAGCCAACATCAAACAAGCTCTTGGTGGGTGACATGTGAAATCTTGCAAAGATCAAGCTTGTGACAACTGGATAGAAACAATGGGGCGATTCATTATGGAATCAACCTTGGTCGAGAATGGAATTGGCTAGTACTTTTGGAAAACCATTCGATGTGCAAATCTTCTTTTCTCTAGCACGTCGAATGTGTATTCATTTTCAAACACAAAAGTATCTCTGATTGAAAAATACTTTTGGAAAAACCGTTCGATGCGAAATCTCTTCTTTTCGCTAGCACATCGAATGTGTACTCATTCTCTAATACAAAAAGTATTTTGATTGAAAATTGATCTTTCTCATAAAACCTTCGTCGTATTGCAAAACTCTTTCTTCAAGCAATACGCGATTGTTTTCAAATCATTTTTAATCAATCGGTGAATCTCAATTATTTGGTTCACTCACTCGTGTTGTCTTCTTTGAGGCGTTCGGTTTGAGAACAACTAGAAACATTTGCGAAAACCCCTGTCAAGGAGATTCTTAGGAATCCTACGATCCGCAGAGCGATACTTGTGATCAACGGGGAACCGTGGGCCGTGTACCTCAATTTGACGAAAGTGATCAAAGACACTTTTCGTGTGTTTTATTGCTTGTGTTGTTTGCGGTACATTTGGGCGATTTGTTGCGGTGATCGTAATTGAGGTGAGTCAATCAAAGCCGCATGCTCCGCAGCATCCACACTTAATTTGAAGAAATCATGGACTGGTGCATATCTACATAACACAGCTCGATATTTCATACTATGTACCTTCGCCACGCTACTTTGCAAATATCATGAACGATAAGGCTTCGCTACTCGATGGAAAGATGTCATGATCCAATAGTGTGAGCATGTCGGTCCAAAAGTCACAACTTCACATGATGGAAACTCAATAAAGGGTGATCGAGATTTCTTGTGGTGATGATCTCAATGAAAGCTCGAAGATCATCAAAGATGTGGATCAGTTCAAAGACCTCCACCTAAAGTACAAAACTATGCGGACTTTGAAGAATCGCTACTAAAGCACAAAGATTGCGGAAATGAAGAATTCATGTCTACGAGCTCAAGAACAAAGACAAAGATAGAATGCTAGGATGCAAAATGTATTTCATGGGGTGACCTCCCTTAAGGGGAGATTGTTAGGAATTAGAAAATTCCATGTTAAAGTGTCGGGCACCCCAATTATAAGTCTAGCATATGTTAGCTCGTAGACGTGTCGTTTGTTACGCTATTAAGTAGTTTATTTGTTAGTTTGTAGCGTAGTTTAGTTTAGTGCAACACCGTGGAGAAGGACGGTCTTTACCCATTGTATCCTCGATCCACAAAGCCGATAGAGGTCGTATTTGTAGATAAATACCCCTTCCATCCATGGAAGGGGTGGTGTTTCAATTCAATCTAACCTTTCATTTGTGTAAACCTCTCTAGAAGAACACCCTCTCTACTTTCTCTCTCTAAAATGGAAAACATGTATTTTGATCTCCCAAGACCACCCGAATCATCTAACACAATAAAATAACGATCCTACAATCAGTTAATCAATAGGTCAGTTTGGTTAAAAACTAGTTTTAGTGTATAAAGCTTCCAAAAACAAATTTGGAAAGGGTGTTTGGTTTTGCTTGTACACCGTAGTTATAGGTTGATATAGTCATGGTTCTTATTTGGCTAGTCTCAAGAAGTTATAACAACCTCAAACAAGCAATAAAATTGCCATTGTTAGTTAAAAGTCAATATTCTCTCTTTAAATCTCTTAGTTAATCACACATTTAGATTTTGAGTTGCATAAATCATCATAAAGAGCTTAAAAATTGTTACCATAGCTTAATTTCATATTATAAATGTTTTATATAACATAATTAGTGAGTAAATTCAATCCTAAGTTCATTAAAGTCAAACTAACTTAGTTTTTATAAAAGTCAAAGCGGCCCCCTGTGTACGTTGAGATAATCAATTTCAAGAGCTTGTAAAAGCTCTCCAGGTGTATTCATAGCTTGTAATTCTTGGTTCTTAGATAGCCAACCAAGCCATCTTGAGGACACCGTACCTTAAGTTTCCATTTTGTAGCTTATTCTCTGGGACCAAGTGCTTATTAGTTCTGACCATTTCATTTAGTCCAAGATAGCTCAGTAGTTTTCCAAATTTTAATAAGCTCATAAAAAGCTATCCAGTGAACAAATCGGTGTGAGCATTTTAGCTTTTTGAAAATTTGAGTTGGTCAACTTGTTAATCCAGTCTTTGTTTTAATTTTCTAGCTTAAGTGCTTAAAATTAAGTTTATAGGTCACCTAGTAAAAATAAAAGTGTCACGTGCACACAGATTAAGTAGTGCTATTTATAGCTTATCCGTCAGTTTATTTCTAGTTAATTGAGCTTCTTCAAATGTTGTATTAGCTTATTATCATAATCTTAGTTTATTTCCAGTTTCACCTTGCTTATTTAGTAGCTTATAAGCCATTTGGCCTATCCTTAAGCTTATTTCATTCATATAGGTCTCTTTGTTGGAATAATAAGTCGTTACAAAGTTTATTAGTACTTTTTTATATAAAAGTTGTAGTTTTAAATTTTGTATTTCATTGTTCTTAATAAAGTGCAAAAGAAAATTCCAAAAATAAAATGTTTCACAAAAGGAGAAAGTGTGGTTTAGACACCAGACCCTCCCTCAAGAGATATAATATTAGTGTGCCTTTGATGCCATTGCGCCTCTTGGGTCTTTCTCGTTAAAACCTTACACAACTTAATATATAACCGACGCTTTCCACAATAATAAGCTTAAACGTAGCAAATAGCTTATTTCCAAATTTCTATTTTAATAGCTTTTTCAACTTTTGCAATTTTCATAAATTTGTATTAGTATCAAGTATTTTATAAAAAGTTTGATTTTTTTCTCATTTGTTTTAGTATTTTTAAACATTTAATTAGTGTTTTATAGTAATTAATTCATAATAAAAATATAAAGTCTAAAAAATATAAATATTTTTCTAAAATTTTCTTTTATCATATAGTACGTAATAAAATTGTTTTTTACACTTTCGTAGGCCTCTTATTTCATAAATTTTACGTTTTTTGCTTGCTTTTCAGCGTAATTTTAGACTTACACGTACGTTTCATTTTAAATCTAGTTTTTAGGTAATTTGAGTTTACATTTTAGTTAAAATAGTTTATTTAAGTTATTTTATTTTATAAAATCACAAAAACATCATTGTAAAATAGTGATAGCGTTTATTTAATATTTTTTATCTTTTTAATTTTCTTTATTTTGTATTTTAGCCCTTGTAATTTATGTCCTTTTTACGTAGTTTTAATAATCCAAATCTCTCTTTTCCATTCAAATCCTCGATCACTATCGTTTGACTATTCTCGCTTTACAACTCGTTGGACTTAACGACACGGAAACACTATACTCTCGATCTTCATTGCATTAGATGCTTGAACTGTTTTTAAGTTTATTCGGATCGGCCATTCACAAGCTGGCTTGAGTGATAAAACTTGGCGGTTTGGAGCGGATCATAGCAACTTCGCTAAACCTCAAGTATTTGTGAATCAAAATTAAGCTAAGCACATTCGCTAAGACCTAAGTCATTGAACACAAGTCAAGCTAAAGCACAAATCGCTAATGAGACAAGTAAGCTAAGAGCAACTCGCTAAGTATCCAAGTTGCTAATGTCAAGTCGCGAGAACAATAAGTACAAAATTAGCTAGAATAAATGAAAGCAAATTAAGCTAAACCGCCAGAGTAAGCTAGCCGTAGTGGACAATCCACTAACTTGTCTTGTTTGTGGCTTGTCTCAATAGACAAATCGCTAAGCTCCAGTCGCTTCTGACTAACACTACAACTCGCTAAAATTCTTGAAACAGTCGCTTCTGAAGAAATTCACAACGAGACTCAAGTATTTTCGAAAAACTTCAAAACACACTTTTCAATCCAAAACAAGCCCAACCACAGTGATTCAAGCTTTCCAAATCAAAACCCAAGCACTTACAATGATTCTAAACACCAAAGTACACTCAAAATTCAAACTTTAACTAAAGAAATGATCTAAATAATGCAAAAACCACTAAACTATTTCAAACTCAAAACTATCTAAAACCACTAGAAATCCAAGGATATGTAAGAGAGATGATCAAACCATGGATCTTGATACCATTTGTAACATATTGGATTTCATAAACACATCAAACCATGATCACAAAGTACAAAATGATGTTTTAGAGAGAGAAATAGTTAGAGGTTTGGGAACTTAGTGAGAGAAAGTGAAAATCTTATTATGAGCTTTAACTCTCTACCTTGGGAGGAAGAGAGTATTTATAGTCTTACACAAATCGCCACTACGGGTTGTGGATCAGGCATCTGATGGGTAAAGCAAAAGATCCGTCCTCCACGGTTTTACAAAACTAAATACTACTTAACTTTAAATAACTACGACTACGAGCTTTCTAACGATTACATATACTTGAGGAGTATGAGCACTTTAATAATGGTTTACTAAATCCTAACATGGTTAGCGACATAAACTCATATGTTTTTAGCGGCAACAAACATTCATCTTGAGTGCAACCATGCATCTAAGGCATGTGTTGTGTTGTGTTCGATATGATTGGTTGTAGGCATTTGTTGCCTTATTCTTATTGGCTAAAGAAATGTGCAGTGATTTTCTAAAGTGGGTAAACATCAATTAAAATGAACTATTAATAGAAGGGTTCATGGATTAAATAAAAATTTCTCTTTTTCCTTCTCGGCATATCGGTTTGGAGTTCCACACCCTCACATTTGGAGCAGTCTTTCATTTCCTTGTGCACTACCCCCTTTTCTCACGATCTCGAAACCTCTTTGAGTTTCATGATAGAAACATGCTTTGTTAGCTTCCTTCTTTTGAAAGGTGTTGCACTACGCACATGCAAGCGTCCTCTTCTTTTGCCATACCATGTTTTGAATTAAAATTGTGACAAAGCTTTGTAGCTTGTGCACAATGTAGAGCGTCCATGGATCCATTCTCATCCTTGAAGGTCATACATTAGTCGAGCGTCATTGTCACGTATTGCAACAATGTTAAACCATCTTGAGCCCTTATTTGGTGCACCATAAAATAAAGCCCATTTCCCCCAATATCATTGAAAACATGACCAAACACCGTGGTAAATGTACTGGTGGAGCTAAAACACCAGACATCGACAAGCGACCGCCTACATAGTGGAGTGGCTGAAATTCAAATTTCTCATTGTGGTGAACTTTAAATATGACTTCTTTGGTTTTAAGCCATATCCTATAAAACATAAACCCTAATAAAAATTAGAATCAACCACTAGACTTTAAGGGGTATACTGACCATACCTATAAAACATAAACCCTAATAACAATTTCAATAACTTTTAATTAAAAAAATATTTAATAATAGAATATAAAATATAAAGCTACACAGTTATTTATATTCATGTACTCTATAAATATATGAACGAATAAGGTAACAAAGTACATACAGGGGATGGTATATGTAAAAACATATACCTTTTCGTTATCAAAACCGGACCAAAAAGACCAAAACTAACCCCCTAAAGCCATAAATGTTTGTGTTTTTGTGTTTATGTATGTGCGGTAGCGGATATTGCAAAATGGACAAAGAAAAGACAAAATGGACAAAAAACGAGCACGAGAATGGAAGGAGCACAAAGTTACGGGACTAATGATAATTTTATTTGGAGCATCGAGGCAAGAAAAGAAAATTTTAAAAACTAAACGAAGCTCGAACGAAGATTGCAATTAATTAAGATGTTAATTAAAAGAAAAAAAATGGATCAGCAAGAAAAGGAGCTTAAAGGAAAATTAAATGACATACTTAACACAAAAGACTCTTGGTCTAGTGGGTGGGGACATGTTTGTCAAGCAAGAGGTCAAGGGTTCTAATCCCACTAATGACAAAATTGTTGGTATATTTTTTACATCTCAAATGTTGCAAATCTGCGGCCTTTAATGTTCATCTCCATTACAGCGGGCCTCATCTCCAATACGGCGTCCACTCCGAGCCGACTTAGGTCAACATCAAGCCCGGCAAGTCAACATCAAGCCCGGCTTGAGTCATCCGAATCCAAGCCCAGCACACAAGACCATGAAATTTGCTACTGTGTCATAAAAACGTGGAGACCAAGTTTAAAGTGGGGATTTTTTGTGCCAAGATTTTATAGTTTAGGGTCTTTATTGAAAATTTGTAAAACTCTAGTAGGGGCCAAAGTGTAACTTGTGGGTTTATAAAAACCCACATCCTCACCTCATTTTATCATATCTTTTTTTTCATTTTCTTACCAAAACTCTTGTATTTTTTTTATGCTTATGTAGTTTTATAAAAGTTTTATTTATTTCTTGCAAGTTATTTCATCTTATTTATTATCTTTTGCACTCTTTTATTTTCTCATCTCTTAATCTTTTTTTATTTCCTTTTATTTTATTAAACTTTTATAAAAATATGCCATGTGAAAGTTGAGTTATAGTAAGATTGTGTGAGTGTATTTTATACGCTGGGTGCACCGCGCTCAACATATCATATTTATATTTTTTATAAAGTTTAGGTTTTTTTTTATTTGCTTATTTTTATTAAAGTTCACTTTTTTCTTGTTTTATTTAGCTTAAAAATAGTAAAAAAGTCTCTAAAATCGTCTTTTACAAAAGTTCAAAAATATATTTTATTCATGTCATAAAATTTTAGGTATTTTTCTGAGTTGTTTTAGTATTTTAAAAATCAAAACATTTCTCTTATTTTTCTTTTAAAAAACTGTTTCGTATTTTATTTTTAAAAATGGAAAAAAAACGTCAAAAAAATATTTTTATATTTTCTGGTAGATTTTCATAGTTTTCTTAAGATAGTGTGAGTTTTTCATATTTTTTTGAACTAGTTTACTATTTATTTTGATTTATTTGCTATTTTTAACATAAAAATAGAAAAAAATACTTATTTAATTCCGAAAATTCTAAAAACTTTTCTGTGAGCTTCTATCAGGTTTTTGATGTTTCTAAAAATATTTGGAATTTTGGTTTATTTGATATTTTTTCATTGATTTATTTCCTTTCCTTTATTTAAAAAAAAAATCTTGTATTTTAAATCTTAACCTTAATATCCAAATTAGTTTTGTGGAAACATATCTCCTTGAGAGAGTTTGGTGGTTAAGATTTGATTTATTAAGATTAGTTTATCTTTTATTTTAGCTTTTTATTATAAAAAGTTTATAATTATATAATTGTGCTAACCCTTAAAGTTTTGATTTTGTTTCTGTACTCCCATCTCTACATAAGGCGAGACTTAAGGGTCTTTAAGCATTTTTAATAAATAAAGTTTGAAACTTTAGTAATTTTTAAGCTTGTTAGTGAATAAAGTTTTAAACTTTACTTACTAATTAGTGGATAAGATTAATAAAGTTGTAAACTTTTGTATTAATTTGTGCTTATTTGATCGGGTGGTTTTATTCCTCTCGTTTTATCATCCGGGTTCTACTTTCTTTACTTTTTGAATCTTTAGTAGTTATTAATTTTAGTGTAATAGTTATGTTTATTTTTATTAATTTAATTGCTATTTGTTGGTTTGCTATGCTTAGTGAGTAGACTTTTTATATACTTGTTGAGTAGATTATTCCGTGAATTAAGTGTGGTTTTACAAAAGTTAGAAAATATATTGGTTAGTAATTTTAAGTTACTTAGATTGAAATTTTGGTTGTTTAAGCGGGCAAAAGCCGTGAAAATAATTGGGTTTTAATCTAGATATTGATATCTCTTTATGAAAAATTATTGTGACAAAATAATTATTTGTAAAGATATTAATTCATCAATAAAGGACTTAATTGAAATAATAAACACACTTAGGATCTTGATAATTTGCTTAACAAGTATATCTTTTCATCATATATTTCTTATTAAACTTGCTTAGCATAATTTAGTTCGTTATTTTTAGTTGTTATCATTTATCGTTAACTTTAGTTAATTTACTTTCTACTAGTTTTATTATTGTTTTTGCTTTAAATATTATCATTTTAATCTAAATCCTACAAACCTAAACGTTTTTAGTTAAATTTTCGTAATTGCTTATTTGTGTTTAGCTTTCTTATTTTACATGCTTAATTGTTTCTTTCTTATTAATTTCCAAAACCCAAAATATTTTTATCCTATTCAAATCACT
This sequence comes from Chrysanthemum makinoi, assembly GCA_910596185.1. NCBI lineage: Eukaryota > Viridiplantae > Streptophyta > Magnoliopsida > Asterales > Asteraceae > Chrysanthemum > Chrysanthemum makinoi. Next base: position 43,318,494 of record OU343216.1, on the reverse strand, counting down.
CGACCTTTAAACAGCGAATCGATTTTCCATTACACCCTCGTTGGGAGAACGACCCGGGAGTATCCGTACTTCAGGTAAAAATTATATGTCTGAAAAGAACAAATAAAAAATGGCCGTTCTTGCAGTGGTGTGTTAGCGATTTTTTAGTTTGGAGTTTGAAGTTTGGTATTTGAAGACCCTCCTCCGTGGAGTTCCTACTTTTGTAAATACTTTTCATAAATATGAAAATAAAAAATAAAATAATCATAAGCAGTTTTCCTAAAGTGTTTAAAAACCCAAAATATTTTCCTTTTCAAAATTTGTTTTCCTTTTATGTTTGATTTTATGAAAACCCAAAAATAATCGTTTTTATCCTCTAAACCGTCGATTCTATCTCTTTGACTTTTGAGTAGTCTTCTTTCTCTTCTAATCCGATAATTCTATCTCTTCTTCTTCTAAAAGTATAATTCTTATGGCATCTCTTAAATGTGCTTGATGTGGAGGTCCTCATGACCTCATCGTTCATGAAACAAACGTCCACGACATTGCTTTCATTGTAAAAAGCCGATGGAAGAGAATCAATATCGATGTTTGAGATGTATTTGCGGCGGATGCGGTAATAATTGTCGAAATGGATTTTGTAATGTATGCCAGAATTTTATCAATCCAAATCGGATCTGCGCCGTCTTTATGCGTCTAGAACAAAGGGTACTCTTCATACTGATGACGACATAATAACATGGTGGAAAAATTTGATTGAAGAACCTTCGATTCCTACTCCTTCTCGGTGAGAAATGGAATATGTTTACGAGCCGAGATGACTCCGTTCTAGAATCCGAGCCTATCCGGGAAATGGTGGAAATGCGAACTCTTATCCGGATAATTCTTCAATTTATCAGCTCTTGTGCATATGGTGCGGAGGACCCGAATATGGTGGGAATTTTCCGGTTGTAGCAATGGAAATTCCAGAACCGAGTATCATCACAATCCTTACAATGAGACAACCAATTTCCCTAATCAACCTCTGTACCATGGGCAGGAGACATACTCTTGTGAGTCTTGGTGGTGGTCCTCACCAAGGTTTTTAATGTCAAGCTCAGTTTAACAATTCGACCTTTGGTTATGAACCTTACCCTTATTAAGTCACAACAATAAATGCATTGTAGTATTGTGGAGGTCCGCACGTTAATTCCGATTGTCAAATACATAATCCGATTATTTACGAGCAAGTTCCTTGTAACAATTACAACTATTCTTATGACCCACCTCCACAATACCAAGAAGTTCAACCACAACCTTCACTAATGTCTAATCCAAAATTTATGGAAATAATGATTGATCTTAAGAATCTTCTTGATAAACTTTCCCACGGAAAGAAGATCCTCCTCAAAAACTTATGGTGAATTACTCCCTGAAAGCAAGCCGCTAAAATTAGTTACGGAGACCTTTCGTTTCGATTCGATTCGATGGCGATTATACTCCTCAGTGGCAATCCCACTCCGTTTCTTTGCCTTTCATTTCGACCCTTCCCTTCACTCCGCGCCGGTTGAGAAGTGGCGTCAATTGGAAGAGGTCGATGATTCTATTTCTTCGAACATTGTTGAACCCGTTGACTCTCTCATAATGGGGGATGAGAATCTTAGTACTATTCGGAAGCGGAATCATCTAATGTTGAGATCCTTATCCCAACCCAAGAGAGTCTGGGGTTCATTGATATTTGTGATGAGCCTTCTCTTGATAATTGGCGATCATGTTGAGATGTTCTCGATTCGATGATGATTCTTATAGAGACATCGATTTCGTCGACGATTTACCTTCTGAGTTTGTCAACATAGATGAAGTAAATGATTTTAAGTAGGAAATTGGAGAGATTGAACCCGATGATGATGCAGTCGAGGATGAAGCATTACGTCAAACATTGTTGAATGTTAATCTTCTCATTTCTAAGATTGAAGCCCTAAACGATAATTCAAGTTCGCCTCCTATCTCCGTTAAAGATAGCGAATTCTTACCCGAGCTTGAGACTTTCCGATTTGATGAAGAGATTAGTGGCAATGCCACTATTGATGATGTTTATCCTCCGATTCTTGAGCGATTCTACTTTGATGTTGATGTTAGCAAAGTTATGAACGAGATTTCCGAGAATCTGACGAATGACCCGATCATTGAGGTTGCTTTTGATGACTTGATACCACCGGGTATTGAGGATGTTGTGCATGATCCCGAGGGGATATGTTGTTGCTTGATGATGATTCTCATTCCTCTGCTGAGACGACTCTCACTTATCCGGAGCCCTCATGTGAAGATAAAATTTTAAACCGGGATATGCATTGATGAGCTTCACGATAAAACATTTCCGAGATAAGGATCTTCCGATGGATGCCTTCGTTGTTGAGCCTAAACGTCTTATCCCTTACCATGAGCTCCTATCTTCTTTGGAGTATTCACTTATCTATCCATCATCTTTTTCGTCCACCATAAAACCGCGGATGATGGATCATTCTTTCATGATAACCCTTATGTGCTTAAACCCGACATTATCTTCTTCCCCTCCCAACCCACCCATTCTCTTTCCCTCAGGGTGAGGATACCATCTTTGATCCGGGTTTATCCCTTCCGCTTGTTTCCCCAAAGGACAAGCTGAATGGGAGGCGAGTCGGGCTAGCGACTCGTTTAACAAAACAGATGGCGCTTGTGGGAGGCACCCCATGCTTATCCTTTTATCTTATTTATGTTTTCTAATAAGTGACGTGAGGAGGTTCGCCTCTTCCATTTCTCGTGTTTCTTGTTATTGTTGTTTATGTCCGAGTTTTCCTCGAATGAAGACTCTGCTCGAAGTTTGTCTTTACTTATATTAAATTGAAAATTATTCAGTGTGTTTTTACTTATATCATTTCAGTTATTGATTCACTATTTGTTTGTTTTAAGTGCTTAAACCGTTTTATACGATAGTGAATAGGGAACAACAATAATGCTCATGGAAGTCAATTATTTCATAATCCTTTATATGTTTGTAGAGGGGGTTGTACTTGCATGATTGTTATTCTCTTTGGGCACGACTCATGGGACGATTTATCTCTACTACACAAACCATTGCTTGTGCTACAACTTCAACTGTTACTGCTCAACCCAACGGCACCATACAGGTTTTCTATGCAGATAATGCCGGGAAAAAGTCATTATGAATAGATCTCAAGATAGCTTTTGAAAGCTTAGGGATGTTTTGTGATGGGGACGATAAGAGACAAATAATTGGTTCTGAGAACATATTAGGTTTGTTTGATGAGGACGAGCCAAGCATGGATGAGGTGGAAAAAGCGTTTAAAGCGTTTGATAGAAACAAAGACTGGTCATAGATGCAAAAGAGTTGCAATTTGCGCTTTCTGAGATGGGGTACATACAAATATCAGAACGCAATTGTAGACTGATGATTGATGGATATATATGATTTTGATCAATATGATAAGATTATTTTATGGAATTTTTGAAGCTTATTGAGGACGTATTGTTTATGATGATTTCCCATGCTTGAAAATATCTTTGTTTCTTGTTGCATAGACTTTTATCTTGCGTATAGCTTTATTTTCTAAGAGAGGTGATTTTTCCAACGTCTATCGAGGATTGGGTTAATTCTGCACACCTAAAGAGAGCAGAATCAAGACGCTTCATCCAAAACAATCGTAGTGGAACAATTCTTTAAGAATGGCCACGAGGATCAATTGACCTTACATCATTATTCTCTACCTTTTGTGAACAGGTTCCGATGAAGGAAACCATCCCGATCCACCACCACCACCATATACACCAACATCTTCAATTCTACATACTCATACTTACATGACTCATCCTCAACAAGTTGAAGTCAAAGATGATTAAGACAAAGAACTACATCAAATTCAAGAAACTCAAAGAAAAGTTCAAAGAAATGAGGAAAGACATAAAGAGTAAAGACAAGAGGTATGAGTATGTTGGAGAAGACTACAAGACAAGAATTGAAGATATTGATTGAAGGCGAGACAAGAAAGAGATTTTATTGAAGAACATCAAGCATGAAATATAATTTTTTTTTCGCTAGAAATTCCGATCGTTATGCACGGGTAATCATCTAGTTACTTATAAACAACAATGTTATCTTTTAATAAATGAAATACTTAATAATAATCTGATCCACCAACTTTCTCCACTCTTATTCAATTCATACTCATATTTACACAAAAAATAAATATGTACACACAAAGTGATGCTACTATACTCAATCACCGCTACACATAAATAATCGTCTAATAACTTCTAAAGTATGTATTGACAAGTGAATGCAAACAATTAAAAAAATAAATACCATTAGACGTTTTGTTCTAAATAAAAAAATGTCTAAAGTGACCTAAGAGCGTTTGCAACGTTAACGCTCAAATGAGCGTTATTGTATAACTTGTGGGCGTTAATGCCCGTTACCCACACCATTATCCAAGTTAAAGTGGTGTTAAATGTTGGGTGTTAACCCAATAACGTGCGTTATTGTTATTATTATTATTTTTTTTTCTGCCCCTAAATGAGGGGTTGTTTTTGTAAATTGTTGCTGAGTTAAGGTTTAACCTTGAGAATGTTATGATTGCGGGTGGTTTTTTGATGAGTTAAAGTGAAATGTTAAAGCTGATGTAGCGCAGACGTGACAAGATGTTAAACCATAACTCAAGTTATGGTTGCAAATGCTCTAATAATATCCTTAACGCTTTGACTTGACTCAATAAAAACACAACAAACTTTTAGAATCCATTTAGCGAATACAGGCCTATAGTTTAAAATTGTGCCCTAGCAACCATCTTCAGGCCTCATTTTGTATATATATATATATCGGCCACACATTAACCCTAATTCAAACATATCTCAAATCTTTTATACTCCATACAGTCTTTTTTATTTTTGTGTCTTTTCGTTTATATTCTGATTTGTATAAATCTTTTTATGCCTGTGATTAGTATTAAATATATTTCGAGTATTTTCACTATGAAATCAAGCAAAATCTGAGCCATAAATTCTTGGTTTTCGATGGTGGGTTTTACTGTTTTTTTTTTCAGCGACTTATGTTTTTTTAATCTCTTTATTTGATCGAAATTTATTTGTTTCTATTTGCAAATGATGATAACAAGACAGGGACATCAGAACTTCAAATTTATTTTGGATTTAATGTTCGACTGAGTCTATAATGGGAATCTCTTTGATGCAATTCTTTTAACAATTTTTTTTATAATTGTTTGTAACGTTGCTTTTAAATCTTTACAGTTTTTTGCGACTTTTTTTTTACCGTTGGGTCTACTATTGATTCCTGCATTGTTTTTTTTATGGTTTTTGCCCATGATGGTTTATGAATATACTTTGAGTTAATACACTGAAAACAACCTAGTGTGAGACAATTTGTTCATTTTTTGTACAATAAGAATATTTAATTATTTTCAATATAAATTTGTTTACTTTGTTGCAAGTTACTCTCTCTGTCTTAAAATTATTGTCAGGATACAAGAAACACACAATTTAATAAAAGTGAGACAACTTTAATTTTTAATCATTCAAAAAGAATATTCCCCCACAAAGTTCTTTAGTTTTTACTATAAAGGAAAAGTGAACAATTAAATCTTCCCCCACAAAGTTATTTAGTTTTTACTATAAAGAGAAAGTGAACAATTAATTTTAGACATTCAAAAAAATGTAGACTATTTTTTGGGACAGAGGGAGTATATCAGAAACAATTTGTTGATATGAAATATATATTGTCACGACCGAGGCAAACCATTATTTAGAATCGATAGATATTTTAGTAACAATTTGTTTAAATTTGGTTTTTAATGTTTTGTCTTAAATCAATCAATTAACAAGAGCCTGATGATTGATTCAAAAGAACGGAGATTTGAATGGACTTTGTAGAAGCTAAACAAGTTTGCTTGTTGGGCTCCAAAGTAGTCAATATGTAAAAGCTTTTCTACCTTTGAAGATGAAGGCTTATTTTTTAATGTATTCAGTGCATACAATTTGCAAATAATTTTAGGGGTTTTATGGGGTTGTTTTTTCGCCCATAACGACTAAAATTGAACAGAATAAAAATACTTCATTTTAATTATTAATTTATTTATCCATACAACTCATACATTTATTGTATTTTTTTTTTCTTCCTCTCATCTCTGGCGATTGTGAAATCCTAAACCCTAAAACAACAAGTTGATCTTCTTGCAATTTTAAGATCAATTGTTGGGCTTCTTTTTTGTTATTCACTTTGTTTTCTTTTCTTCCTCTTTCACCATTGGTATGCCACCGGATCCGCTAAACCCTCAAACTCTATTCTTGAGGAGTTTGGTACTCTCACGGGGATGCAATCTGAGGGTCTTAATCATAAACCCATTGTTCCATCTAGTGATAATCGTCTTCCTAAGCAACGTGGTCGGCCTAAGGAGGTTAAAAATCAGTCTAAAGGTGTAAAGATTAAAGTTCAATCTCCGGGTGCGGCTTCAACTGGTGCTGGAGCTATTCTCAAGAGACTCAGAAACTCGAAATTAGTGGTCAGGGTAGAAGTCGTAGTGATTCTTCTCCTGTGGATGTTAACTGTGGTAAGCGTCATAACTCTAGTAATATTTTTGTTGATGAAGCTTTATCTAAGGTTTTAGATAGAATCTCTTATGCCAAGAGTGTTTCTGAGCAAATGGTGTTTAAGGAAGGTGCTTATGAAACTGTTAAGGTTAATAGTAGTAAGTCTGGTAGAAATGGTTATTGTTCTATTAATAGAAATGATAGTTCATGATAACATCAAATAGTCCTGATATTCTAAGCTTTAATTTTCTCTTTTATCATCACATTATGAGTAAAATGCTAGCGAAAACATCCTTATTTCTTATTATTTCATTTCAGGACCTATTTTATGCAAGGAAGCAGTGAATTGACATTTCCAAGCCCAAATGATGACTTTTCTCTCAACTACGGCGTAACCAAGTGATGAAGTTACGGCGTAATAATGATAATGAAGATTACATCGTAACAAAGTGTTAATACAAATATCGTCATTAAACGTTATTTATATTTTATGATCTTTACCTAAGTTTTGTTAACGACAAAAAGTAAATTTAATTTTTATAAAGGTTAAAGCTTGCTAAGTTTAATAGATATTAAAACAAGCTTTTCAAATAATATCTTCATCACTCAAGCATTTACATTTTGATTAATCATATTTTGATATGACTCTAAACCATAATGTATGTTAATATGTTTTAGATAAAAAATGTTTTAGTTTCTTAAAACAAAACATTACATATGTATTTACATTTTAACATATTTCTAAAAATAGAAAATAAACACATGACATCATGTAGTGCATCATTGAAAACCTTAGAAGATTTCACTAGATACTTTGTGTAGATTTAGACTTTACATATCTTACATAATCTTGGATAGATATGGTTGACTTTGGTAAGATTTTGGTGATCTTTTGTCAGACCCCGCGGCACGAAAAACTTAACACGGACGGAACCCTTTTGAGGGATCTATGGTCCATGGTGCCTGCTAAGCATTTTGGCTATAAATAGCAAAGCCAAACCAAGTTTTTTTTCATCCCTTTCTATTATATTCACATACATTCCTTCTCTCTAACATTTCTAACTCAGTTTCATATCATATTAGTGATCTCTTTTGTAGTAAAGAAGATCAAGGCATATTCAAGCTTCAACAAGTTGTTGGAAGTCTTGTTTGTTTGTTGTTGTATGATCTTGTGTTGATTCATACATCAAACCATCATAATCTTGTGAGTGTGAGGGGTTAGTATTTTAGTCCTTAAAATACATTGTGTGTGGGAGTGGTTGTACCCTTGGAAAAGAACTCGACATCTAGCTTAGTGTCAGAAATAGTGTGTAAGCAAAGTGTAAAGGTTTCTCCTTGGTGAAAGGAGCTTGTTGATTAGTGAAGTTAAACTCTCGAGTGTGAGACTCGAGGAGTGGAGTATGGCAAGGAAAAGGAGTCCTTGTAGACCGAACCACTATAAACAACTTGTCGTGGCTTGATTGTTTCTTTCCTTATCTACTCTTTATATATTGTTTGCCTATTGATTACCATTCACTAACATATCTAAGATCAATATCAATTAATCTTTCAATAAGTTTCAAAACAAAGTTTTTAATCGGTAAACTATTCAACCTCCCTTCTAGTTTTCCACAATTGGTATCAGAGCCTCGTTGCTCAAGAATTTCTAAAATATATTGTATTTTATAAACTTGAAACGATCCATGGATTCCGAAAACTTTAAAGAAGGGCAATCTATGCAAAGACCATCACTCTTTGAAACCAATGGATTTATCTATTGGAAAAACCATTTTGAAACATATATAAAATCAAAAGATATAGATCTTTGGTTTGTTATAGTTAAAGGAGACTTTAGTTCTACAACAAAAGATATTTGTTGATCAAAAGAAATTAATAGCTAAAAATAATGAAGCTAAAATGATGCTTTATAATGCTTTGCCTAGAAAAGAATATGAAAGAATTTTTATGTGTGAAACCGCTAAAGACATTTGGGAATCTTTGATTATTACACATCAAGGAAATTCACAAGTCAAGGATAACAAAATTGATCTTCTTGTTCAACAATATGAACAATTTGTTATCCCTGAAGATGAAACCATTGATTGTGGCTTTGCTCGCTTCAATACTATTATTACATCTCTTAAAGTACTTGATAAATCTTTTCGTAGTAAGAATTTTATCAGGAAATTTCTTAGAGCACTCCATCCGAAGTGGAGAGCTAAAGTGACGGCTATTGAGGAATCAAAAGATCTCTAAAAAATGTCACTAAACGAGCTAATCGGAAACCTCAAAGTACACGAAATGGTGATGGAGAAAAATTCAGAAATCATCAAAGGAAAAAGAGAGAAAATCAAATCCGTTGCTCTAAAAGCAAGAGCGGAATCAAGTGATGATGACAAATCTTGCTCCGGTAGTGAAGATGAGGAGTATGCCATGGCCGTTAGAGATTTCTAAAAGTTCTTTAGAAAAGGGAAAGTTTGTAAGACAACCTCGAGAAGAAAAGAAGCCATTTAAACGGGATGACAAAAAGGGTAAAGGTGAAAGAAAGTGTTTTAGATGCGGTGATGCAAGTCATCTAATAGGAGATTGTCCCAAGCCACCTAAAAGCAAAACTCAACGAGCTTTTGTAAGTGGTGCTTGGAGTGATAGTGAGGATGATGAAGAATCAAGCAAGGATGAGATCACTCTAATGGTACATGAATCAAACGAGGTACATTCCGACTCATCTTATTCCTCTATTGATGATGACACTTTGCAAAAACAATATAATCAATTGTGTGAGCTTAGTCTAAAAATCATAACTAAAAATAAGTTTTTAAAGACTAAAAAGGAATTTTTAGAAAATGAAGTCTATGAGTTAAAAGAAAAGGCAAAACGATTAAAAAAGGGAAAAGCAAATGACGATGGTTGCAAATCATGTCAAGAGCTTAATCTTGAAATAGAAAAACTAAAGCTCACACAAGAAGTTCTAATCGAACATAATTCTAAATTTAAAAGGTTTAACAAAAACATTGTTTGTGCCGATGAAATAGTTAGAATTCAAAAAACACCAGGAAACATGAATGGACTAGGATTTAATGAAGTGTTAATTCCAGAGAGTTAAACCAAAACGGTCGAAAAAGACAAACAAAATGTCAAAACTGCTGCAGTACAGCAGGGACCAGACGGACCCAAAAATAGTGTTCCGTCCTTTGTAAAGATTGGTGCCGTGGGGACTGCACCAGGACAAAATGTTTGCAATACGGACCGTAGTGAATTTGTCAAAGTAACAAAGAAAACCAAGGATAATGTTAAACTAAAACCTGCTGTTACATCAGGAGTAGGACTTTCTAAAAATGAATTTAGATCTAAAACTACTCAACAACGACATAAAACACCTATTGCCAAACGCCCCTTTCTTAAGAGCAACCACAACATACAACCTACTATCAACATAACGGTTGGAATCAAAACTTCATACCATATCAAACTCAGTTACATGCCATGGAATCCTTACCCATCATTTCCATATATGAACCAAGTAAATGGTATGTTTAACCCAAACGGACCCATGAGATATTGGGGACCAAACGCTTGAGTTATTTGTGTCTTAGGTATGCTTGAAAGTTGGATTGGAACCTAATGAGTGGATAAAAGATAGTGGATGCTCACGACACATGACGGGCAACAAAAGCCTCTTCTCAACATACCAAGAGTATGACGGAGGTAATGTCACTTTTGGTAGCAATCTCAAAAGCAAAATCATTGGGAAAGGTACGATCGCTCATAACTCCCTAACTATTGAAAATGTTGCTCATGTCGATAGGTTAGGATTTAATCTACTTAGTATTAGTCAATTATGTGATAAAAAGTATAAAGTACTATTTGAAGAAAATGGTAGTAAAATACTAAAAGATGGTATCACCATAGCTAAAGGAGTTAGGAAAAATAACATATATGTCATGAAAATTGATAAAACATCTAATGACAAACTTTGTCTAACAACATTAGATGATAGCTCAACTCTTTGGCATAGACGCTTAGGTCACGCTAATATGAGACTTATCCAAAACCTATCTTCGAAAGAGCTAGTTAGGAATTTACGAAAACTTAAATATGACCAACATTTTTGCGACACTTGCAAAATTAGTAAACAAACTCATAGTATTCATAAGGCTAAAAACACGGTGTCCACATTTAAGTGTCTAGAACTTTTGCATATGGACTTGTTTGGTCCATCCGCTATAAGAAGCTATGGAGGCAACTTATACACTTTGGTCATAGTAGATGATTACTCAAGGTTTGCTTGGACGTTATTTTTGAAAACTAAAAATGAAGCTTTTGATAAATTTGAAATTCTTAGCAAGAAAATTCAAAATCAACTAGGTGTTAACATTGTGTCCATCCAACGGATCATGGTGAATTTGACAATGAAACACAATTTGGAAACTTTTGTGATACAAATGGTATAACACACAACATCTCGGCTCCTCGAACACCTCAATCAAATGGAGTTGTAGAACGTAAAAATAGGACCATTCAAGAAATGAGTAGAACAATGCTTAATGAACAAAACATTCCTCAAAAGTTTTGGTGTAACGTCGTTGACACTTCTACATATATTTTAAATAGAGTCTTAATACGTCATTTCTTAAATAAAACACCATATGAATTATATAATGGTAAAAAGCCAACTTTAGGATATTTTAGAGTGTTTGCATGCAAATGTTTCATTTTTAATACTAAAGATTATCTCACCAAGTTTGACCCAAAGTGTTATGAAGGTGTATTTCTTGGTTACTCACAAACTAGTAAAGCTTACGTCTTAAACAAAGAAACAATGAGAGTCGAGGAATCGTTGAACATAACATTCGACGAAAGTCCACCTCCCTCTAAGACATCACCTTTGGTAGATGATGACTTAGTTGAAAGTCAACTTGTAGAAAGTCAAGAAATAATTGAAAATGACAAGGAAGATGAACCATTAAATAAAGAAATTATAAACATCAAAGAATCTAAAAGTCATCCTTTAGAAAAGGTCATAGGACAACTAAATCAAAGAACGTTAAGATCACAAGCCCAAAATCAAAGTAATCATTTTTGCTTTGTATCTACCATTGAATCGAAAAACATAAATGAAGCAATAAAAGATGAATCTTGGGTAATTGCTATGCAAGAAGAGTTAAACCAATTCGTTAGAAATGATGTTTGGAAGTTAGTTCCAAAACCTAAAGATCAAACTATAATTGGAACGAAATGGGTTTTCGAAATAAAATGGATGAAAATGGTGTAGTGTCTAGAAACAAAGCTAGGCTTGTCGCACAAGGTTATAATCAACAAGAAGGGATTGATTACGATGAAACTTATGCATCGGTAGCTAGGCTCGAGTCTATTAGAATCTTACTTGCATACGCATGTGCTTATGACTTTAAATTATTTCAAATGGATGTTAAGAGTGCATTTCTTAATGGGTTTATTAACGAAGAAGTATATGTCGCTCAACCTCCCGGTTTTACTGACTTTTAGAAACCTCATCATGTCTTTAAACTCAAGAAGGCATTATACGATCTTAAGCAAGCACCAAAAGCTTGGTACGATCGACTTAAGACTTTTCTTGTTGAAAACAAATATACCATGGGATTAGTAGATAACACTCTCTTTACCAAGAAAAAGGAATCACACATTATCATTGTTCAAATATATGTTGATGACATAATATTTAGATCAACTTGTCAAGAACTATGTGATGATTTCTCTAAAATCATGCACGATGAGTTTGAGATGAGTATGATGGGTGAGTTAAACTTCTTTCTAGGACTTCAAATTAAACAAATAGAAGATGGCATATTCTTTAACCAATCTAAATACATAAAAGATATGCTTAAGAAATTTGGTCCTGAAGACTCAAAACCAACAAAGACACCCATGTCTTTGGACACTAAACTTACCAAGGATGAGGAAGGTGAATCGGTAGATAACACTAAATATAGAGGAATGATCGGTAGCCTACTCTATCTCACGACTAGTAGACCCGACATTATGTTTAGTGTTTTTCTATGCGCTCGCTTTCAAGAAAATCCCAAGGTATCACACTTAGAAGCCTTGAAAAGGATTTTTAGATACATTAAGGGAATGACATGTTTAGGATTATGGTATCCCAAAGGAACGGGTGTAGAAACTATAGTGTATGCCGACTCGGACCATGCCGGTGACTATGTCGATAGAAAAAGTACAAGTGGTATTTGCACTTTTGTCGGACATTGTCTCACCTCATGGTTTGCAAAGAAACAAACGGCTCTTGCTATCTCAACTACTTGGCCGAATATGTCTCAGCCGTAAAAGCATGTCAATAAGCTCTTTGGATGAAGCAAGCTCTCGTGGATTACGAAATTCATCTCAACGATATCGTTATATTTTGCGACAACAAAGGAGCTATTGATCTCAGCAAAATCCCGTCCAACATGCTCGTACGAAGCATATCGAAATCCGCCATTACTTTCTTCGCACAATGTTCAAAAACATCTCAATTAAGAAAGTATCCTCCGAAGACAACATTGCCGACATTCTAACTAAGCCTCTCAAACGAGAACTATTTAATCTTCTTAGACTTGGTTTAGGGCTAATGGAACCAAACATGTAGTTAAAACATAGTCTAAACCTTAGAACAAACAAAACAAAACAAATTACGAGTAGTTTAATTCTGTTAGGATTTAGAAAATCCATCTTTGAAGTGTCGGTCACCCCAACGTATGTTTAGCATATTATAGCTCGTAGACGTAACAATATATTAGTTAGATTATTAGTAGTATATGTAACACCGTGGAAGAAGGACGGGTCATTACCCACTGTATACTTGATCCACGCCCGAAGGAGGGAGTCATTTGTATAAATAGCCTCTCCTCACAGGGAGAGGGTTGGATGTTCATTTGGTAATCTAACATTTCCTTTGTTTTATCTCTCTAGAACATCTCACTTTCTCTCTCTAGAACTCTAATTCATACGCCCCTTATTGTGCTTAAGTGTGTGTTTATGAAAACCAATATGTAACAAATGGTATAAAGAGCCATGGTTTGATCACTCATCTTTCATGTTCTTGGATTTCTAGTGGTTTTCATAAGGTTTTTGGGTTTGAATGAGTTTAGAGTAGTTTGCATCATTTGGATAATTTCTAGTGTTAAAGTTTGGATTTTGATAGTACTTTTATGTTTAGAATCATTATAAGTATTTAGGTTTTGGTTTGGAAGGCTTGAATCATCGTGGTTGAGTTGTTTTTGGATTGAAAAGTGGTGTTTTTGAAGTTTTCTTGGATGCGAGTTGTGTCACGGTAAAACATTCATATATGCGACTTGTCCCTATTTGGATCGTTTCCTGAAACGATTTGTCTCAATTCAGAGTGCGAGTTGTCTTATTTTGTGAAACAACTTGTCCTATATGCGATTTGTCTATTGAGACGAAACGACAAGAAATGACAAAGTAGTGGGTGTACTTGTGTACTATGTGACTTGTCTGCCTATGCGATTTGTCTTGTATGCGATTTGTATTGTACTGCGAGTTGTCTTTGACTGCGATTTGTCTTGGAATGCGACTTGTCTGGACTGCGAGTTGTCTAGGGTGCGAGTTGTCTTGAGTGCAATTTGTCTGAAGCGACTTGTCATAAGGAGGATTGTTTTAAGCATTTAGTGTTTAACTGTCTGACATTTTATTTAAAATTAAGACTTGTCATCTGATATTAACATAATGCCTTACACCACTGATCCCTTAATCTCCAATGCGCTCAAACTATATGATACTGTGGAGAACAAAGAAAGTATTTACTACTCAGAATGTTTAACCATGATTGATTCAGCCAAAGATGATCTAAAATCCTCATACTCTGAGTCCAATGAGAAATAATTGCACCTATCAATGCTACAGAATGCCATGCAAAAGGAATGCGGAATTGAGCCCTATCAGCTACTTTATTCTTACCTCATATTGCTTCTACCCATAACAATGGAACGAACATGTAGGGCCCTCTTCAGTCAGGACTTATCCACATTATCAGGAACTTTGCTGCTAAACTTAGAACAATTGAAACTACAACTTACCAAAGAAGAGGTTCAAAAGGATGGTTCCAGTGCTGCACTTCAAGTAATCCACAAACAATTTCAGCCATTCATCAGTGGGGAATATTCATTAGATTATGATCAACACATGACCCGAAATCTAAAATGAAATAAATCATGATTCATATATTTATAAGTTATATAATGGGAATATGAGATGCAATCAATGGAGAGGTGTGAGGAGTTGGGTAATCTATTGGGTATTGCGGAAGCCAGAATTACAGACACATTAACAATGGAAGTTACAAGCTGTTCAAAAACTTTTGCCTCACAAAAGAAGGATCCTGAGTGGAAAATGTTCACGGACAAACATTGGGTGCAGAATCTTCATTGTGTGCAGAATCTTCGTTGAGTGCAGAATCTTTGGTAACTCTTATTGATAATCCATCTGTGCTTAATTCTGTACAAACTAATGATCTCACAGAACATGTGGCTGATAAATGTCATGTAACTGAGGCTGAGTCGATGATAAAACATATCATGACTAAAAACGTGGTTGATAAGAAAATTTTCGACGAACTTTCAAACAAATACTCAATTCTTGAAAAACATTGCATTTCTCTGGAAATTGCAATACAACAAAAGGAAGAAAATTTTCTTGCTACAAAATCTTGCATAAATCCGGAATTCCCAGAATTTTGAGATTTTTTTTGAAATTAACCAGTTAAAAACCCAGCTTCAAGACAATGAATCAACCATATGTAATCTGAAAAAACAAATCTTAGAATTGCACATGAAAATTAATATGGGTACGAATAATCCTAATATTGAGGTTAATGATTTTGTCAAAGCTAGGAATGATGAATTAGCATTATGTGTGGCCAAATTATTAAGGGAAAACGAGTCTCTAAGGAAGAAACAATTAGAACAATCTGTCCCTACTAAAAGGATCGACCAAGTCTTTAGATCATACAAACTCCACATTTACGATATTGAACTCCTCAAAGCGAAAGTTCAGGATAAGAGCATAGTTGCCTTATGTTAGATATTGGATTTCATAAACACATCAAATCATATTAACAAGGCGTTATGAATTGAGTATTAGAGAGAGAAAGTATAGAGAGTTGGGAACTTGGTGAGACAAAGAAAAATGGTATTCTAAAGCTCCAACCCTCTACCTTGGGAGGTAGAGGGTATTTATAGTTTCTTATAAGACTCGCCTCCTACGGGCTGTGGATCAGGCATACATTGGGTAAAGACCCATCCGTCCTCCACGGTGTTACTTATCAAACTACTTATTAACATAACTTGACTACGACTTCGAGCTTTCTAACGAATACATATACTTGAGGTGACCGACTCTTTAACTACCGGATTTTCTAAATCCTAACAATCTCCCCCTAAGGGAGGTCACCTCAAAATAAACTGATTACAAACAGATATTACAATATTGGATGTTCTTGAATTCTTGATTAAGTTCTTTGCTCTGTAGCTCGTAGTCTTTGATTCTTCATGTTCCACATGTTTTGTTCATTCAAGTGGAGGTCTTTAACTGATCCACGTGATGATGAGATTTGAGCCAGCTTTGAGATCATCAGCCATCATAAATCTCTGACTCTTCCTTTGTAGTGTTGCCATCATGTGACGTTGTGACTTTTTGGACCGACATGCTTACATTCTAGATCACGATATTTTCTCATCAGAGTTGCGGAAGCTTTTGTTGATTCATGATATTTGCAGCAGCTTAGCAGAAGCATGGAGTGAAAATATCAGAGTCGTTGATGAAGTTATGCACTTATCATGAATTCTTTAGATATGAATGTGATGTGTGAGCATGCGGCTATGGATTGACTCCTCAATTCTGGCCAGCTGCAAACATTGGGTGTACCTGCGTACAAAAGTTAGCAAGAAAGTGCACGAAAGTGTCTTTGATCACTTTCGTTGAATTGAGGTACATGGCCCATGGTTCCCCGTTGATCAGTACAAGTACTGCCTGTGATCAGGTATAATTCCTAAGAATCTCCTTGATAGGGTTTCGCAGTTGCTCTAGCTGTTCTCAAACCGGAACGTCTCAAAGATGACAACACAGGGTGGTAGCAAATTGAGGTTTGCTGATTAAAGAAAATGATTTGAGAAACAATCAGCATTTTTGCAATACAACGAAGGTTTTATATTGGAAATCAATTTTTCAATCACAAACACCTTTTGATTTTGAAAACATACTACACAGTCGATGTGCTAAAGAAAAGAATTTTTGTGTACATCGACCGGTTTTTCAAAGGTATCCGTCAATCCATTTCCTGGACCAAGATTGATTCAAGGTGTGAATCACCCCATCGTTTCTGTCCAGTTGTCACATGTTTGATCTATTGGATAGATCTCACATGCCACCTACCAAGAGCTTGTTTGATGTTGGCTCTAGAAGGTTTTCCATCTTCATTGTGAATATGTAAACATATCACTCAGATGTTCTGGCAATACCACAAGGATAATGCGTAGGACTCTTAAGATATATTCTCACTTTCCACATTGTGTGAAACAGTGAGTCTTCATTGATTGTGTCCTAGTGAGATTTATTGATGATCTCGTGGCTCTAGACTCAATAGTGCACATTTGGTTCCTATGCCGGAGACTAGGGAGAGGGTCTCCTTCTTCAATATCAACAATCTCTAAGAGAAAGTCGATAGATAATGTAGGTTCCCCGTGAGAATGAAACAAGTCCTTTTAAGAGGAACTTTGAGTAGCTTGGGAAGTTGTAGTGCAGTGCGTCACTGGGTCCATGACGTCTTGTCTTCTATACCGGTGTTACCTTAGTAACCACTAGTAGCATATGAATTGAACCCGGTTTCTGCCCTATGGTTGAAATAATGGAGGGCTATTTATTTTCACCCTTTTCTCATTCATTTATTTTTCATTCTTCAACCCCTTCAGTGCTTACCTAGATTTCATAACTAGAACCTTGTTGGGTTTGTTCCAGTTCTAGCTCTATCTCAGTCCGCACTCTTCCCATTTCTCACTTTTCTCCTTTTTCCATCATACCTAAGGACTACTACACTATCTAGTGGATTGTCCCTGGGTAGATCCCTCCGGCTCTGGCGGGATCGTGGGAACGAATACCTAACCTAACCATCCTTATAACACCATGCATAAAGTAACTTTGGTCGGTCTTTTGGTATTGTTCTTCTGCCATTGAAACCAATTGAAAAACCATTTGAAAATCAATTCAGGTACTTGTGATATAAAATCAAAACGTTTTGTACCTTAATTGTTTTTGATATTTTAGAAATAGCTCCCCCTCAACATGTGCATCAAATATTTGAAATTGTTTTTGCACATGGAGGCAAGAGAACTTTGAAATCTTAGATTAAGAATGAGAAATTCAATATTTGATTAACAATGTTTTTAAAAGATATCATCATCACTTCCCTTATCAAATCGAGTATTATAAGGACTTTGTACCAAATATTTTGGGAAGGATGAGGTTTTCATATGATTGCTCCCCCTCAATATGTGCATCGAGATTTGAAAGTGTTTTGCACATATTAGAGAGAACCTGCACTTAGAGACAATTCAATCACGTTTCAATTCCTTTTGGTTTGAGATAGATGCTCCCCCTTAACATGTGCGTGGAAAATTTTAAATCGTTTGGCACATGTAGGGAGGAGAGCTTGTTCATATATTTCTAAACCACTTATCGAATTATCAGTTTATATCCAATTTAAATCACAAATTCTCCCCCGATCACAATTTTTAAATCCTTTGAGATTTGTGATCTCTATTGATTTAAATTAATTTTGAAAAGCTTTTGAGGAGAATTGTGACTTGCTTTTGAAAAACATTTTAACTGATAAGGATCAGATTCTGAAACTTTAAACCCCACTGTTCAAATATGCATAAATATCTTCTGAAAACATAACATTAGCCAAGGTCTTGAACCAATTGTGTAAAACATTGTTCTTATAGATAATCCAATTGTAGACCTTGATCGTTTACGTGCCAATTGTTTGAAAAATAACTTTTTAATTTAATTGAAATCAAATCATTCTCCCCCTCAATCAATGACATGAGTTGTTGATTGAGTGATAGAGATTCTGACAAATGATAAGTCCAGATGATTTAAAAAATATAGCTGAGTTATTTTCAAAGCAATTTTGTTTTCATTAGATGACAAATATTTTTCAAGAAGAAAGAATAGAAGGAAAAATATTTGTGATGATATTTGTCTTTTTGACGACAAACATTTTTTTTAGAATCAGAGCATGAGGATTCAAAAATTAAATTAAGCATGGCTATGTTCTTTCATTTTAAAACAGGTTAAAGACCCGTGCCATTCTTTGAGTGACAAATCAAAGTCCGTAGATGCTATCGAAGATTAGAAATAGATGGGAAAACATAATATTTTTGAGCTTTTTCAAAGATTTTCTGATGTTTATGGATTTTTAAAATTTTTTATTTTTCTATTTTCTTTTTGTGGGTTTTATAATTTTGTATTTTGCTTTTTGAATAACTATGTACAAGAGATGGATGAAGAAACGCCTTTACTCCTCGTCTTCCTCTTGAATACGTTTGAGTGTTTCCGATTGTAGACTCTTTAGACCAAGTCGTGGGAGGATAAACTCAAAACGTTCTCTTGGAAGAGCTTTGGTGAAGATGTCTGCTAGCTGATATTCAGACTTCACAAAATATAGTTCCACCACACCATTCTCCACTTTCTCCCTGATGAAGTGATATCGAATGTTGATATGCTTTGCTCTTGAATGTTGAACGTTGTTGCATGAGAGAGCAATGACACTCTTGTTATCACAGTACAGAGGGATTTTGTTGAATTCAAAGCCACAGTCAGATAATTGGGATCTCATCCATAGGATTTGAGCACAACAAGATGACATGGATATGTATTCTGCCTCTGTAGAGGATATTGAGATACTCATTTGTTTCTTTGAAGACCAGCTCACAAGCTTATCAACCAAAAAACTGAGCACCTCTGACGTGCTTGCGTGTATCTTGATACCTGCATGGTCGAGTATCTGCATAGGCTTTAGTGACATATCGGTGTCCCGTACCAAAGTCCCATATTGATGGTTCCTTGGAGGTACCGAAAGACCCGTTTAACCGCTTTAAGGTGCTTTTTGGTAGGCTTAGCCTGATATCTAGCACACATGCATACAGCGAACAAAATGTCTGGTCTACTGGTGGTAAGGTAAATCAGGGATCCAATCATACTACGATATTTAGTTTGGTCAACCATAATCCCAGTGGTCCTCATCCGTTTAGTACGCTCCACCATGGGAGTGTCAACAGGGTCACAAGAATCAAATCCAAATTTATTTAAGATCTCATTTGCATATTTAGATTGATTGATGAAAATGCCTCTGGGACTTTGTGAAATTTGTAATCTCAAGAAAAATGACATTTGTCCCATCATTGACATTTGAAATTTGGAGCCCATCTCCTTAGAAAAATGGTCACATTCATTGGGGTCAGTTGAGGCAAAAATAATATCATCAACATAGATTTGTGTTAGGAATTGGAAATTCCATAGTGAAGTATCGGTCACCCCAAATATAATCTAGCATAAGTTAGCTCGTAGACATATCGTTTATTACGTTATTTATTAGTTTAGTTATTAGCGTAGTTTAGTCTAGTGCAACAACGTGGAGGAAGGACGGGTCTTTACCCATTGTATGCCGATCCACGCCAAAGGAGGCAATACTATGTATAAATAGCCCTCTCCCCAAAAGGGAGAGGGTTGGATGTTCATTTAGAATCTAACCTTCCATGTGTTTCTCTCATGATATCCACTTTCTCTCTCTAAAACCTTCAAACCATACGCCCTATTTATTATGTATGTATTGATGTGTTTGTGAAATCCTATATATAACAAATGGTATCAAGAGCCATGGTTTGATCATTCCTCTTACATGTTCTTGGATTTCTAGTGGTTTTAGATGGTTTTTGGGTTTGTAAAAGTTTAGTGGTATTTGCATCATTTGGACCATTTCTGGTGTTAAAGTTTGGATTTTGATTGTACTCTTGTGTTTAGAATCATCATAAGTGTTTAGGTTGTGATTTAGAAGGCTTGAATCACTGTGGTTGGATTGATTTTGGATTAAAAAGTGGCGTTTTTGTTTGAGTTAAAGGAAGCGACTTGTGCCTCGTACACCTTTTGACGGCGATTTGTCCTTGTGGAGGCGACTTGTGTCAGTTATAAATCACTTATTTAAGCGATTTGTGCGGTTAGTGGTCGTACTTGTGCGTTTTGTAAGGTGAAGCGATTTGGCATTTTCAGCGATTTGTAATTTTAAGCAACTTGTCTAATTTAAGCGATTTGTCTGACTTAGCGACTTGTTTGTTTGAGCGACTTGTCATCTTTGCGACTTGTCTTTGTGTGTATTCTAATTTAAGTTTGTCTTAAATTGATTTCTTTATGGCGATTTGTGATTAACTACCTACCACTTAATACTTGTCATATGATTTCAACACTATGTCTTACACCACTGATCCCTTAATCTCCAATGTGCTCAAACTTTATGATACTGCGCAGAACAAAAAAAGTGTTGACTACTCAGAAAGTTTAACCATGGTTGATTCAACAAATGATGATCAAAACACTTCTTACTCCGCGTCTAACATGAGAAAACCACACTTGTTAATGCTACGTTATGCAACACTAATTAAATGCAGCATTGAGCCCTATCAACTACTTCACTCTCACATTTTGCAGCTTTTATCCACAACTATGGATCGAACGTGCAATGCTCTTTTCCGCCAGGACTTACCTACATTGACGAGAACCTTGCTGCTGAACTTAGAACAACTAAAGCTGCAACTTACTAAAAGGAAGGTATTAAAGGATGATTCCAATGCTGCACTACAAGTAATCCACAATCAATTTCAGCCATTCATCAATGGGAAATAT
Organism: Chrysanthemum makinoi; assembly: GCA_910596185.1. Taxonomy (NCBI): domain Eukaryota; kingdom Viridiplantae; phylum Streptophyta; class Magnoliopsida; order Asterales; family Asteraceae; genus Chrysanthemum; species Chrysanthemum makinoi. The sequence goes on along the minus strand of OU343216.1, from coordinate 43,297,017 downwards.
TCCTCAGACTTCGATCAACACGTAACTGGAATTTCTTTCAAAAAACATACTGGAATGGAAATTCATGAGTTCATTAATACATTTATCCAACTTATGGATAATGTGGAAAAGTATATTGAAGAGGCTGCTCAAAAGGATGATAATATGAATGAGAGTCAGTTGCAATTAAGAGAAAGTTGTGATAAGTCGGGCAATGTTATAGTTGAAAGATCGGGTGATGCTGAATGCAAAATATCAGATACTACAAAGAGTGATGAAATCAGCTGCTCAGTAACCCATGTCACACATGAAGTGGATGGTGTGTTCAGAAAGGAGAATAAATGTCAGGAACAATCAAAAAATTGTTTTGTTTTGACCGGTAAGGCATCGGATGATGGATCAGTTGACACTGAATCTGAGAGGCTGAGATAAATTTAAAAAAGGCGAGTTCAGTGACTCTTGTTATGCATGATGTGAATGCAGATATCAGATCAACAAATGAACAGGTGACATGTGATGAGGTACCCTTAACTAATCAACATTGTGCATCTGCTAATATACCTAAACAAACTGATCCTTATCCTGAACATGACTCTGATAAATGTTTCTTGGTTGAGACTGAGTCTAGAATTTTTAAAACAAATGAAATGGTTGAAGAAAGGGTTTTTGATGAGCTTTCAAACAAATACTCAATTCTTGAAAAACATTATATTTCTTTAGAAATTGCAATGCAACAAAAGAGAGAGTTTTATTGCTACAAAACCTTGCTTAAATCCGGAATTCCCAAAATTTCATGAATTTTTTGAAATTAACCAGTTAATGACTCAACTTCAAGACAAAGACTTAACCATATGTAATCTGAAGAGTCAAATCTCAGTCTTACATATGAATATTAATATGGGTGTGAATTATCAGAACAATGAGGTTACTAATGAGGTTAAATCTAGGAATGATGAATTGACATTGTGTGTGGCTGATTTGTTAAGGGAAAATGAGTCTTTAAGGAAGAGTCAATTAGAAAACAAGACGAAATTTCTAGATCAGACTAAGTCCTTTTTGGCTGACATAGATGCCCTCAACACCAATCTTCAGAACAAGAGCTTTACCATAGTTGCCTTAAAAAATGAGCTTAGGAAAATTACTAGGAATGGTGGGAACACTAAGTCTACAATGTCGTCTATCCTGGAGAAATCAAATTCACAAAGGGATAATGATCGATCGGTTGTTAGGCAACCAAATGCATTTAGGTCAGAAAGAATTAAACCATTCAAATCTAGAAATGCTTCCCAAGTCAAAGAGAACACCTCTTTGCCAAAATCAGTCACCTCACTAATGCCTACTCATTCTAATGCTCAACACTCTAAGATCAGGAATATAAGGAGAACATCTATCCCACATAAGAAGCATCTAATGGCTGACCACTCCCCTAAGAAACAAACTGATTGCAAAAGGACCAGTGTTCTAAACAGGGATTTGGTTACATCTTCCTCTGTATCTAAGAGATCTAACTCTAACTTCTTTCTGTTTTAAGTGGATACCTACTGGTAGAATATTTAAGTACACATGATCCAAGCGGACTTACTCACCTAGATCTTGTCTTAGGTGGATGCCCACAGGGAAAATCTTCAAAAATGTTGGATTTAAAGGGATTTCCATCAATGATACTCCTAGACCTGATTGTAATGTATCCAATGATGAGGATATAACGTACTAACCCTTATTTCTAATACTACATGTCTGTAGTGCAAACTTTTCTCAGTCTTTTCGGGTTCAATGCTCAATTCTATCATGAACATCATGACTGGTTTCCAACGAGGCGAAGACTACTCACTTAGGAATTGTAACTTGTCGAATTGATGTACCACGTACTTTGACTCCAGATCACCTTAACTTAGGACTCGTTCTCATTCATGTACAAATTAATCTACATTAAAAAAATTAAAAAAAGTACCTTTTATACAAAATTAAATTTTAAATTTTATTCAAAATTAATAAAAGATGTACCTTTTGGTTTCGATAACATCTACGTTCCTAGAAATGTCATTCAATAATGACACGGGTCCTTAGATGTAGTTCGAACAAAAGCTATATTATATTTTAACAGGGGTTTGTATTTCAATCAATGTTTACTCACTCTTTATTCGTAACATTGATTGAGGGAGAAATTAATGAGGTCTTTGGTTTGCTGTGCATGTTATTGGAATGACTAACTCATGCTATATCATGTTTCTTTAATATGCTCTATGTTTGGTGGCTCTTCCATGATATGATTAGTATAAGACCTGTCAATTTATTGAGGTTAAGTGATATGTTTTGTGTGCTCTAAATTGATGCGATTTGTGTTTTCCTATAGCTATGAATTTAAGATTTGCGATTTGTGTTCTTGCAACAATATGCGATTTGTCTTTGAGATTAAGATATGCAATTTGAGACTATCATCTAGCGAACTTGTGAAGTACAGGGGACTATTTGTGCAATTTTTCTAAAGTTACATTCAGTGTATAAATAGGCTTGCGATTTGTCTTTTGGTCAAAAGCCTTCTAGATCTAGTCAAACTCTCATTCGTAAAACTCTCTCTCTGTCTTATTAGCGATTTGTGCATAAATTGTTGAGTGGTATGTCTTTAATCTATTTGGAACACATGTATCTCTTTCTTTCATCAATCATTAGGACCTAATCATCTATCTATCTCTTGCAGATCCATCTATCCTCTCCCTCGACTTATCAAGTTTTTTTAGAAATACAATGGCAGACATAACTTCCTCTGATAATCCAGTTATCAATGCTCCACCAGCTGTGCTTACCGATGAGGAACTTCTTCCTCATCATGAATGGATTGATATTGCTAAAAGCAACTGCTACTTGGATGTGAACAATCAACCTAACCTATCTATCGAAAGCCATTGATATTTACAGAGAACACCAACTTCTTGGTGCACTAACCATGAGGTGCAATATCCCTGCTGTATATCTGCAACAATTTTGGAAGACGGTTACATGGGACAAGATCACTGCTAAATACTCCTGCAAGCTGGATGACCAATGGTATGAGATTGACTCGAAACTCTTAGAGACCCTTGGAATTACACCTCATGACCCGACTAATCATTTTGTCCCACCACCAACTACTGATGAACAAATAGATTTTGTGGAAGAACTGGGATATCCTACAAAGTTATCACGGGTCTGTGCTATAATCACTAATGATATGCATCAACCCTGGAGAGCCATTGCCACCATCCTCAACCTATGTTTAACCGGGAAAAGTCAGGATTTGACAGAATAAGGGCTCCAATGTTACAAATCTTGTGGGGAGTTGTCAAGCAAAGGAATGTCGACTTTGCCGAACGCATTTGGGAAGAATTGTCATTGGCCATGGACACGTTCATAACCGACAGACAAAACTTCGTAAATCAAGTCAAGGGAAGGAAAGCTGACAACAAGAAGGTGATTCCTAGCATTCGGTTCTCTAAGTTATTCATCCAAAGACTTGCAGCAGAAATTCAGTTCAATCCGAGAAAAGAAGTTTACATGAGGCGAGCGTGAATTTCTGCGGTAACTTGAAATATATGTTGCCAAAGGTACAAACAAAGTGATCTTTGGCATGGAAATTCTCTGAAGCTTTACTCACCTGATCGAATCAAGAAGGCAGATTACTTCAAAAGATACTTAAAGATGGCCTCCGAAGCAACCGAAGACACACCTAAATCCACTCCCTCTCAACCCAAATCCAAACAATCTGAGTCTACCTACTCAAGTCTTCTGTTGGAATCACTCCTAAACTAGAATTAAAGTGTTAGTAATTAATATGTAATAGTTAGCTTAATTAGGCCTTTATGTTTGTTATTAAGCTTAGGCTTATGTAGAAGGCCCATAAGCCTAGGCCAAGCCCAATAAGCAAATGATGGGAACTTGGAGTGTTGCCTTAGTTCCCTCCTATAAATACTATTGTAAACCCTCACTTGAGGGTTGGTTGTTCAATTCACTCATTCACCTTTACGCATAACCTTTCTTATAATTCATACATGTGTGTGTGTGTGTGTGTTATTGTTCATCCGATCACTTCTTATCTATTTCTTATATTGATGCTTGTGTTATGAATATGAGAACCTAACAGTGGTATCATTCGCCAAATAGTTGGGTGAAAATTAAGGTTTTGTTTTTGAGTTGGTTTTGCTGCCTACGCGTAACACAGAGGTTACAAACTTTGTCACGCTTAAAAACTCAATTTTTACACTTTTCAATCGAAGATTCTTGTACTTTCAACGTTTTTAGGTGTTAAAATTTCTGTCTTAAGCAAAAAGTTGCAAACTTTACGTGTTATTCTTTGTTTTTAAGCTTGGTTTTATTCGTGGGAGCATTTCTACGCATAAGGTGTTTCTAAGTTTTGGATCATCAAGTTTCACACTTTTGTGCTATTTTGGTGATATTGAAGCTGTTTCATCACAAAAATCTGGTTTAGAATCATTTTGGGCTAAAAATCACTTTTGGTTAAAATTTACGCTTAACAAAACCCTATTTTTACGCGTAACTCATCCTTGGTTTGATCTTCAGTTTTCTTGGTTTACTCAGTGTTTTCTTGCTTGGATAAGCCTGCAAACACTTCGACTCTGGATATCCTTTACACTGTGATAGTGTAAAAGATTTTTTGGGAAAACCCTAATCTTACGCATAAGCTCAAACTTATCGCGTAGAACTCTTCGCTAAAGATTTTTTTACGCTTAAGCCTTGTATTACGCATAAGCTAATCCTCGCATAAGCCTACGCCTAACTTTCGTTTACGCCTAATATTAGTGTTTCTCATTTCTTACGCGTAAGCTAATCCTCGGTAACTATTGCTTTTAGCGTAAGTTTGGTGTTTTACGCCTAAGTGTTACTTTGCCTAAACTTGGTTTTTCTACGCCTAAGGATACTTCATCAACAACGTTTCATTCAACTACAAAGATCCATTTAACAACACAAGTTTTCAACATGTCACAACCACCCCATACTCGCTACTTTCCTTATACTTATAATCAACAACAACAACAACAACAACAACAACAACTAAGTCCACAACATCAACAATTTAATCAACAACAACAAATTTATCAACAACAATTCAATCAACAACATTATCCACAACAAGGAGCAATTCAACCTCAAATGGTTCAACCACCACCTAGTCTTCAAGTACAACCTTACACAAAAGTTTACAATCAACATCCATCCAGGAACACTATGAAGGAACCGACTTGGTTTGCAAAGATGTGTGAAGCTTTAAGTAGCCAGCAATCAATTCATGAGGCAGGATCACTTGATAGACCTCCAATGCTCACTCCCGGCAACTATGATCAATGGGTAATTAGGTTCTTTAGGTTTTGTGATCAAAAGAAGCCACATGGAAAATTCTTAAAGAAGGTTATATTGGAAGGTCCATTCCATATGCCTATTGTCGTTACACCCGGAGATCCTAATGCTATTCCACCAAGAGATGATCTCACAAACATTGCAACTCTTACTGACCTTTCTGGTGATGAACTTCTACACTACGAAGCTGATGAGCTAGCAATGCAATATATCCTTTTAGGATTACCCAATCCAATCCTTCGAAGTGTTGATGCTCAAAAGACTGCAAAAGCAATGTGGGAACATATTCATCTTCTCATGGAAGGCACTGCACTCAATCAAGAAGACATGGAATCAAAAATCTACTTGGCTTATGAACACTTCATGATTGAACCAGGAGAGACGTTAGAGTCTTATCATCATCGATTCTCAGACATCATCAATGATTTGGATAAACACAACATCATCATGTCAAGAATTGCAGTCAATACAAAGTTCCTAAGTAGTCTTGGTCTTGATTGGGAGAAAAATGTCATTTTCATCCGTCAAGCTAAGAATCTTCATCATGCTACATACGGATTGTTGTACGACTATTTGAAGTCTCACCAAAAAGAAGTTGACAAAGAAAGGTCTATCCGTGGACTCCCGGCTCCACCGTCACTTCTGGACAATCAACAACTTGCTTTGTAGGCTCAAACTAATTATCCTCCTAAACCCGCTCCTAAACCCCTCCTCAACCAACTACAACAATTACACCATATGATCCATCACAACAACAAATTCGACAAAATCAATTGGTTCCATACAAGAACAACAATGATCAAGCACTTTATAGTGAAGCTAATGAGGACTCAGATGCTTTTGATGCATTGCAACAAGGATTTGTTATGATCGCTAAAGCTTTTGGCCGTTATACAAACAAATCCAACAATCGCATTCGTTCCTCATCAAACAAAAGGAATCAGGCTGCTGTGAAAAATGGACGAGTTGAAGTTCAGAATCGTGGTTATGATCGTCAGATGGGAGGTGGTCAAGGGTTTAATGCTATGGGTAGGAATAACATGGGTGCTCCACAACAGAGAGCTCAAGTGGTTGAACAGGGTAATACTCAGAATGGGATAAATGGTCTTCGCTGCTACAACTGTGAGAAGGGACACTGGCTAATGCATGCCCAAAGCCGAGGACTAGGGCAGTGCTTATCACAAGGAGGCTTTACTTTTGGCTCTTAAGGATGAAGATGGTGGAACTCTCACAGAACAAAGAACAGCTTTATGGCGATGCAGATTCAGATGATGATATGGAGGACTTGCCAGGGCAATCGTGATTATGTTGATGGCTAATATGCACGAGCTACATGAGTGACACATGCCCGGTGTATGACACTGATGGCTTGTCTCGGTACCCGAACAAACCATATTCATCTCGATCTAATATCTCCGCCAACATCTGAATCGGAGGCTCGGAATGTTCAAAATGAGTCGTCCATCTCATTCGACGATTCTCACTAGATCCCGTAGTTACATTTGACGATCAAGATGATCTTATGGTTACCTTTGATACTCAAATTGACTCCGTGGTTATACTTGAGGATCTGAAGAGTGATCATGTTGTGACTCACGTTGAACACGCTGAACTTCTGCCTAGTAGTCGAGATGTTGATCTCTTAATTAAAGATTATCTATCCCAAATGGATGAATGACCTTCATTAAATCTGCAACTACACAGTAAAAATGCACTGTTAACCAGGGATATTGAATGCTTAAAACGGCAACTCAATTTTTTCAAAACTCAAGAAAACCGTGAAAAAGGTTTTGAAGCGCTTTTAAAATCACACCAAAACGAAAAATCTTTAGAACGACATATTCGTGATCTAGCCGCATCGAAGAATGCTTTATTGTCTCAGATAGAACAACTGAAACATGAACATAAAAAACAACTTAACGCTCTTACTTTGGAAACTCAAAAAGCCAAGGCTGAGTTGGTAACTTGTCAACAACAGTTCTCTGCGTACAAAAAGCATTCAACGAAACGAATAGATGACAATCTTGAAGAAATTGTCGACACAAAACAAACTCAAAGAGTTTCAAAATGTTGTTTATAAACATGGTGAGTTAATCACAACTATTCAAAAGTGTACTTTAAAACCTAATCCAAATGGATATGGACGAATCTTGCGATTACAAACCAATGCTTTCAACCAAAGCATTCAAACCAAATCCGAAGTTTCCAGTGCGAATACAAAATTGATGATTCATGATGAGTGTTGTTGAATATAATCGTCAAGAGGAATTAGATGCAGAAGACGAGAGTCGGTCAAATTAGAAAATGTTGTTTATAACAAACCATTTAACTATTCAAAAGCCGTCACTTTCGTCACACCAAAGGATTCATCTAACACACCTAGGATTATCACAAAAACGTCCGAGTCTTCTAATGTTGCTCCCCAACCAAATTATGCACAAATTTATGGTCCTTTACCTTCACTCAGTGAAGTAAAATCAAAACCAGAAAATCGTCAAATTCTTCGATATTTTGATATTTTCACCGACCTCAAACTTCTAGAACGTGAGATTGAATTTCATTCGATAAAAAGTTGAACAATTTCAATCGCCTGGTAGCGAGAACAAAGAGATATTTTTCAGAAAAGAATTTTACCCCATGTTAAAATTTGAAAAATTGTGCATTGTATTGGGAAAGGGAATTTCATAAGGAACTTGGATTGATGAAAATCATTTTCGAGAAAACAGAAACATCTATTTCGAATACAAAACGTAAAAATAAAATGTTATGAAAAGATGTTGATCGACTCTTGGAAGATGTTATCGTCTGATATCCATAATGTTGTGTTATTCCATTCTTTGTCATATCCATCTGATTATATCTCTGCTGATTCATTTGATTCTTTGAAATTGTTGAGAATACTTGATAATGTGCATCAGATCGAGTCATTAAAAGTTGAAAATGAACAGTTGTTAAACGAACTTTCAAATGCAAAACGTCGTCTTCAATGGTGTCAAAAAGATTGTCAAAATCGTGAACTTTCTCAGCAAAACAAAATCAACCGTTGCATTCAAAATGTTTAATCAAAATTTGAGCAACTGGATGATCAAAACGTGTCTTTGAAATGTCAAATCTCAAAATATGAACAAGAACTTGAAAAAGTTAAAAGGAATATGGTGTCATATTTGATTTACTCAAACAGACTCGTGATGAAGCATCAAGCGAACTTGATCATTATCTTGCACACTAAAAGAAGTCATGAATTTTCTAGAAATCTTCGTTCTGAAAATCAAGATTTGGTGCACACTATCATTAAGTTAAGGGAGATGTTAGGAAAATATGAACAAGTTCAGCCTAGCATCATTAAGAAAATTGCATCTGTTACACTTAGCAAGCGTGACCCCGAGAATGCCTCTTGACAAAACACAAGATACTAATGTGCTTCCCTCACTGAAATAGGAATAGTTGCCTCTTTTCCAACGTCAGCACTTCACAGCCTAGGAGCAATACAAGGAAGAATAGGAAGTTGCGACCTAAGAAAAGAACAATAAAGAATGCTGAAGTAGAAGAACACCCTAGGACTTTGAATAAGACCCGAGTTGTACCCACTTTAGATATTGCGTCTGACAAATGTAATGGAAAAAGTGTTGTTACGCATCTTGAACCTTTAAGTACTTTTGATATTAAGTCTGAAGCGTCTTGTGTTATATGTCGTAAAAGTATGCTTTCGATTGTCATGATAAATGTGTTGCTAAAGCTATCTTGTCTCGTTTACGGAATCCTAAGAAACGGAATACCACTAGGCCCACTAATGCTAAAGTCTTGCTTGGTAAACCGCCCTCTTTAGATTCTAAGAAGCGCATTGATGTCCCGTAGTTCTGTATCCTCCCAAGGACTGTAGTACCACCTAGTGCATTCACTAAGACTAAATCAAGACTAGTTGGAGATGGCGAAATGGATTCATAATACACTAGAATTTAAATGGATGCCTAAAATCATTGATGTGTATTTGACTATAACTGCTTTGGAACCCTCTGGCTCTTGGGTTCCAATCCACTATTCCATCATATTAGCTGCGTATGTAATGGGGTAGACTCATCCTTTGGATTGTTGATAGCGGATGTTCCCGACATGACAGGCAATCTTAAGCATTATCAAACTTTGTTGCAAAGTTCATTGGCACTGTCGGATTCGGGAATGATCACCTCGCATACTATCATAGACTCTGAGGAGAATACATCAATGGAAACATCGAAATTAGCGAGGGTTTATTATGTGGAAGGTCGGTCACAATCTGTTTTTGTTGGTAAGTTCGTGATGGAGATTTGGAAGTTGCTTTTCGGGGCTTGTTTCATTAAAGTGATCTACAAGGAAGCGATCTTATGTGCGGCACTTTCGCAATTCAAGTTAGTACACAATCTCAATGCAAGACATGATTGCTTCATCTCCCATTTGTCTACTTTCAAAGGCAACATCAACAAAATCTTGGCTATGGAACCGACGTCTCTCACATTTAAACTTTCAAACCATAACCAACCTTGCTTTCGATACAAACTGTTGAAGGTCTCCCGCGATTCAGGTATTCTAAAGATCACCTTTGCAGCTTGTGAACAAGGAAAACTTTGTGCTCATTTTCCTTCAAAGATGGAACACAATTCTCAGCATGTGCTTCATCTTCTTCACATGGATGTGTGTGGCCCGATGCGCGTGCAAACGATTAATGGCAAATGCTACATCTTGGTAATTGTCGATGACTACTCACGATGGACTTGGGTTTATTTTCTTCGAAGCAAAGATCAAGCTCCACAGATGATCATCACCTTTCTCACGAAAATTCAAGTTCAGCTCCGGAACATTGTCCGCCAAATAAGAACAGACAAAGGAACTGAATTTGTGACCAAAACTCTTCGAGAATTTTTTTGAGAAAGTGGAATTGAGCATCGACATCTATTGCACGTACACCAGAACAAAACTGAGTTGTTGAAAGACGAAACCGTACATTAGTGGAAGCTGCAAGAACAATGTTAATCAATGCTAAACTTACAGATACTTGTGGGCAAAGCTTATCAACTGCATGCTACACTCAAAACCGATCAATGATTACAAACGCCACAACAAAACACCTTTTGAGCTTATCCACAACAGAAAACCGAATCTCAAACACTTTCATGTATTTGGATCTCTTTGCTACCCAAATAATGATCGTGATGACTTTGGAAAGCTCAAAGCCAAAGCTGACATTGGAGTCTTTATTAGATATTGTGATAATTCTAAAGGTTACCAGATCTGGAATAGTCGTACAAAGTAGGTTATGGAAACGATTCATGCAAATTTCGATGAGCTTACAGACATGGCTTCCGAGCATAACAGCTTGGAACCCGATCACAACCGTTTAAATTTCCCTCATAACCCATCATCAGCTGACACAAGCTCCCAGCTTACTCGTCAATAAATGGAAAAGCTATTTGCTCCTCTGTTTAGTGATGACATTGATGAACGTGCTCCAGGTGTATCCAATGTTTCCGCTGCTCAACATGATCATACTCCAATACCTGATACACCTGCTACAACAAATACTGTTGAAGAAGCACCACCAGTTGACTCTACAACAATAGTTAAACAAACTGCATCCAACGACGCTGAACCAGCTGATGATGTTCTGAACAATGAAGTACCCCCACCTGCATTTTGATCCAATGCGTTCTTCAACCAATTTGCTAATGAAACTGCTGCACCAGATGTTGCGGAATCATCTACAAGCCATTTGAATCTCCCAATCTGCCACTGTATATCAACATCAACCATCCACGTCATCGCTGACAAAAGACCATCCTCTAGAGAATATTATTGGTAACCCGAATCAACCAGTCGTAACGCGACAACATCTTCACACAGACGGTGAACATTGCATTTATGCACTCACTGTCTGCCAATCTGAACCTAAAAACATTAAAGATGCAATGACCAAGGACAACTGGACTGAATCCATGCAAGAAGATCTCAATCAGTTTAAACGCCTGAAGTATGGGAATTTGTTGAAAGACCAACATGGGTCTTCTTCATTGGTCTCAAATGGACTTGGAAAAACAAATTAGATGCTGAAGGAACAGTAATCAGAAATAAGTCACGTCTGGTGGCTAAGGGTTATAGACAGAAAGGGTATTGACTTTGAAGAATCATTCGCTCTGTTGCTCGCCTTGAGGCTGTACATATTTTTCCTGGCGTTTGCGGCTCACATGAACATCACGTCTTCAAATGGATGTTAAAACGCTTTTCTGAATGGGCAACGAAGAAACGGTTTATGTCAGCCAACCGTAAGGATTCGTTGATCCCGAGTTAGTTCCCGAACCGTTCTACAAACTGACAAAGCTCTGTAACGGACTCAAACAAGCTCCTCGGGCGTGGTACGATAAGTTATCATCCTTCCTAATTGCCAATAAGTTCACCAAAGGCTCGGTCGACCCTACACTTTTCATACAATATCACGGGGCTCACATTTTAATCGCTCAAATCTATGTGGATGACATCATTTTTGGGTCAACACTTTAAAATATTCAAATGCTTTTGCAAAACTTATGACAAAACATTTTGAAATGTCAATGATGGGTGAACTCACATTCTTTCTAGGACTGCAAGTTCATCAATCACCCCGTGGTATTTTTTCTAAGTCAGTTCCAAATATGCCCTTGAACTTTTAAAACAAATTGGAATGCAAAACTATGACACATATGCCACACCAATGGCTCATACTAAGAAGCTAGACGCTGATTCACATGGGAAATTGGTGGACCCTACCAAATACCGTAGTATTATTGGGTCTCTATGTATCTACAGCTAGCAGGCCTGATATTGTTTTTACCATATATCTCTACTCCCGTATCTCGAGACCAACTGAAACCCACCTCTCGAGGCTAAAAGAATCCTCCGATACATCAGGGAAAACCATTAATTTGGGGATCTGGTATCCGAAGGATTCTGGTTTTGAACTAATAGCTTTTCAGACGCTGATCACGCAGGATGCTTAGATTCACGGAAAAGTACTTCAGGTGCATTACAATTTCTTGGTGATAAACTGGTGTCATGGCAATCGAAGAAGCAGGATTGTACTCGCTGTCTCAACAAGCAGTAATCTAGCCATGTCGGCGTGTTGTGCTCAAGTCATTTGGATGAGAACACAACTCAAAGACTATGGATATGTATTTGACAGAATCAATGTACTGTACGCACAATCGAGTGCTATTGCGATCTCGTGCAACTCTGTTCAACATTCGAAATCAAAGCACATCGATCTTCGGTATCATTTCATAAAGGACCACGTGAAACAGGGTACTGTTGAATTATACTTTGTGGGTTCAGAATACCAATTGGCAGATCTCCTCACCAAAGCCTTAGCTCCTGCTAGGTTTAATGAGCTGGTCCACCGGATTGGTATGCGGTGTTTGACTCAAGAGGAACTGGATGAACTCTTAAAACATTCTTAAAAACAGTCAAACACCAAAACCTCATTTGTACATAATCTTTCAAAAACAAAATACAAAAATATAAAATCTGATAAAACAACAAAAATATTCTTCTATCTATATTTCTTTTAACATGGCAAGTACAACTCTTCCGTCAACACTCAAATATTTCAAAATTCAGTATTTTTCCCGATCAAGTGTTGAGGGGGAGAAAGCAAATATTTTTCGGTTTCATAAAACCTTGTACTTGCATGTTACCTTATCCCGGTTGTTTATTTATTAATGGTGCTCAAATTTCTGGTTTACTGACACTCCTCGGACTAAAATTTATAAAATTTCATTAAGTCGAGGGGGAGTGTCATCAAATTTCTTTCCAAATATCTTTCGTTTGGTAACCAAAATGGAAGTTATGGACATTGGATGTAAATGGTAAAGGTGCAGGGACCAAATGTGTCAAAAGATCAAAGTATTTTAATCAAAATACCTCACCTAACTTTCAAAAAGTCACATTTACTCATACACTTTTATATACACACCAACCAAATCCTACGCCTAATAATCAATCATCAAATCCGTGTTCTTGATCATCAATTTGTAAACGATTAAACGTTCTTAGTAATCATCTAAACATAGGTTTTGAATCATCTCTCAAACCAACGGTTAGATTTTTGTCTATGGATGATTTTGTGTTCTACGCATAAGTGTATGAACACACAATCATGTTTGAGTGTTTTTGGTTTAAATGGTTGTGTCAAAACATTTATCTAATCACTTTGAAACCATTTCCTTCATTAAAACTCACCCGTACTCGAATTGAATGATTCTTGAAACTAGGTTTATGCGTGAATTGGGTATTTTCTTGTGTGAACGCTTTCTAGTTAATTAGTTGCTTTGTTTGATGTTGTTCTCATGTGAATTGATGATATCTAGGCTAGAACTTACCAAGAACACCAACTGTGTTTAATTTGAAAACTAGGGTTTATGTTCTTAGTATTTGTCATTTTAATCGCTTAGATTTTGATGTTTAAAACTTGGATAAAACAACTCAATAGGCTTCTTAGACATCCCAGAAAAAGTTTGGTGCAATTCCTATGGCTAAATATCTTACTCGTAGAAATTTAACTTAAGGGTTTTAGGTCTACGCGTAAACCTGTTCTACGATAACTGCTTGATGAGTATTCATGATTGATTTGAAAAGGAATGAATGTTATGTTAATATTGGTAAGATGGTGAATTTATTTCGTTTCTACGCGTGTATAACTCAGAATCAAGGTTACTTGCGCACTACGCATAAGGATAACCTTACGCGTAGCATGTTATGCGTAAGAGAAATCTTACGCGTAACCTTTACGCGTAAGGTTCTACAATGAGGACTACGCATATCCGTGAAGGATTCGTAAACAGTACCTCTATGCATAAGGTTCACTCTTACGAGTAAGCCTTACGCGTAAGGTTCCATATACGCTTACGCGTAAGCTTTACGCATAAGGCCCTCTTTTCCTACGCATAAATTTCTTACGCTGTAAGTCAAGAACCACGCATAAGCTTACAAGTTACGCGTAGAATCACTTCTGTTTACGCATAAGCTTGCAAAATCTACGCCTAAGCCTAGTGTTAACCTTAATTATGAATTGTTACGCCTGCAAACTTGTAAATAAATAAATCATAACGCCACGAAACCAATAATGTCACTAATAAGCTTAAACGGTTAATAAGTTGTGAAAAATAAGTGAAAACTTGGACTTTAAAACTCAAAGTTAACCAACTCCATAATTATCACGAAGTCTTTGGACTATTAGACAAACAAGTGACATTGGACTCGTAACAATCATCGACATATCACATTCAAGAATTAGACAATAAAATCAACTGTTGACTAACGTAATGTCTTTCGATATGTTGGTTCTTTTGGCTAAATTTCTTTCAGAACATGACATGGACGCCAAATGCAAAATGTGGAAGCACCAAACGTTCTCACTGTT